>JBAMJV010005579.1:187500-615898 GCA_037951105.1 Echinarachnius parma | reverse complement strand
CGACAAATTAATTCTACATACGATTAATGAATGTTATGTTACAGGGCCCAATTCTTTAATCTATATAATACTCACACTCAACCAGTGGTGTACATAGTGTATGAGGTTGGAGGGGGGGGGGGGGGTGGGGGGGGGGGGGGGGGTGGGGGGGGGGGGGGGGTGTGCAGTTAATTGGATAGGACTTGGGTCGTATTGTCATAAACATACTTTGTCAAACTCAATAGGGCCACTATACAATGGAGGCCATTTGGATTACTAATCTCCGTGCAAGCGACCGCGCAGTCAATAGGGATTAAAGAATCTCGATGTGCGCTGGCCGCTCTTGACGGCTAACGAGATTCCAACTTAGCACAAAGGGTTGTTAAGAGGCGGAGCTTAATATCGATCGCTTTAGTGGCAAATAATTTTGGAAAGCAAACTTTTCAAACTGCAAAAAACATGCTTCAAAACTCTGCTTAATTTTTACCTTTCTACTGGATATTTTTACTGGATATTTTGCGTACCGGTAGAACAGATATCAGGGAAATGCATGAGGCAATAATATTTTTTTTCACTTTTTCATGCAATTTCAAATCAATCGTGATTTCTGAGGTTCGACATCTTGCGACTTCTGGCTCCTTTGCGGATGGCGAGGCACATATATATAGATTGGCAAGTAAAAACATACATTTTGACATTTTACTTGCCCCAATGCAAAATTTACTTGCCCTCTTAGTCTTACTCTTATATAGTCTTACTTCTAGATGAGTTTTACATGTATGAAATTACGGTACATTGTTCTCTGATGTACCAATTATTGAGTTGCCCGATCGGGCAAGCAAACTGGACAATGTATGATGCCCGACACGGGAGTTTTACTTGCCCCGGGCAAGCGGGCAAGTGCTAGTGTCGAGCCCTGCATATATTCAAAAGATATATGATATGGTCAAGCTGATTTACACATGACATTTAGGTATAAATCTGATCGAAAATGACTGACATAGCTGATATATCAAGCCTCCACATGCACCAACTGTTTTCTCAACTAGCCCATTCGGGCAAGTAAAAACATACATTTTGACATTTTACTTGCCCCAATACAAAATTTACTTGCCCTCTTAGCAGTCTGAGTTTAACATGTATGAAATCACATTGTTAATTCTCTGGTAATTTTACAATTATTTAGTTGCCCGATCGGGCAAGCAAACTGAACAATTTATGATATTTTACTTGCCCGACACCGAGTTTGACTTGCCCCAGGCAAGCGGGCAAGTGGTAGTGTCGAGCCCTGCATATATATTCAAGAGTATATGATGGTTAAGCTGATTTTCACATGCCATTTAGGTAACTAAATTAATTATCATACTGACATGAAATGTAATAGGTGGGACAGTAGAATAATTTGAGGGAAAACACAAGACAATTAATCATATGAATTAGCTATAGTCATGAGGGTTATTCTAAGATGGAATGGGGGATATACTGTTCACAATGAGAGGTGCATGCATGTGAAAAGAAACAAGTAATATGAAAGTAAAATCTCACCCAGTAAAATAAGTGATTATAGTCAAAGACACTACAAGGGGAAGACTGGACACTGCGCCGGTTTTGTACAGTGATCAATGAAACGCTGAATTTCGTACATGGGGAAGGGCGCCCCCTAGCGTTGGGTAGGTAAACTTCTTGTTGTTTTTGCGCGTAGCCATTGAAAACACAATAGAGAACTAGTAGTGAAGTATCAAATTCCTTCTTATTTTTGCTTTTTTATCTCAAAATGTACACCAATATTAAAAGGAGTTTGTTTCTAAGTTTGTCTGTTTACAGGTGAAAATTTCCAAGAAATATTAATAGTAGACATGCAGAATCAACATTCACGTACAAGTTTCTTAATTTGCTTGCTGTTAAAAAAGAACTCGTGTACATCATCAGGATTGTTGCTGTTACCTGTGTCATGGTTTGAAATCAAAATAGTAACTTTTATTTGAATACCTCTTTTCTCTTTATATGAAGAATTGTTGTTAACAAGAGTGTCACATCCGAAACACAAGCATTTTGTTAACTAGCTGCGGCGCAAAAAATCCAAGTCAAGTTAAAGTCATGCAGGAAATCTGGTTCCTCTTTTCACTTTCTTTTCCAAATTCGCAGATTAAAACATAATGTTCACTTCTCATTTTCTATGCAAAAAAATACAGACATTTAAAAAAAAAAAATTCGAGGATTTGAAAATTTTCATCTTTGTTGACAAATTTGCTCAAAAAGCAGAAATATTAAAAAACAAGTGTGCCTTATGTCTGCATATATTTCAAGTTCATACTTCTAGTAATCTAAATCCTGATATTTCATTTCATTCACCATGGATACATAATATATGAAATATGAACTTTTATGTGAAAATGTTATAAATCAAACTAGGGACAAAAAATTAATGAAATTAACTCCTGTCCATGTGGATATCAGGATTAGATTACTAGAAGTATGAACTTGAAATATATGCAGACATAAGGCACACTTGTTTTTTTTATATTTCTGCTTTTTGAGCAAAAAATTTGTCAACAAAGATGAAAATTTTCATATCCTCGAATCTTTTTTTTCTTCTTTTTCTGTATTTTTTTGCATAGAAAATGAGAAGTGAACATTATGTTTTAATCTGCGAATTTGGAGAAGAAAGTGAATAGAGGAACCAGATTTCCTGCATGACTTTAACTAGGCTTGGATTTTTTGCGCCGCAGTTAACAAAATGCTTGTGTTTCGGATGTGACACTCTTGTTAACAACAATTCTTCATATAAAGAGAAAAGAGGTATTCAAATAAAAGTTACTACTTTGATTTCAAACCATGACACAGGTAACAGCAATAATCCTGATGATGTACACGAGTTCTTTTTTAACAGCAAGCAAATTAAGAAACTTGTACGTGAATGTTGATTCTGCATGTACTATACTGAAAGATTTCTTGGAAATTTTCACCTGTAAACAGACAAACTTAGAAACAAACTCCTTTTAATATTTGGTGTACATTTTGAGATCAAAAAGCAAAAATAAGAAGGAATTTGATACTTCACTACCAGTTCTCTATTGTGTTTTCAATGGCTACGCGCGAAAACAACAAGAAGTTTACCTACCCAACGCTAGGGGGCGCCCTTCCCCATGTACGAAATTCAGCGTTACACAAAATCCGCGAAGTGTCCAGTCTTCCCCTTGTAGTGTCTTTGTTATAGTGCATGCTGAATTCACCTTAGTATAACTGTCATTAATTATTCCAATTCAAATTGTGTGCATGCAGCCATGCACGGGTCATGCACATATGGTCATATGACCATTCTAGCATTGACCATTCTTGAACAATAGATGGCGTTTTTTAAATTATGTACTTAATTTAAACTTTTATTATATAAATATAAATCTATAGTTTTTCTGACTTAATTTACATATTTTAAATGCATATTATGCATTCATATAGTATAACAGTAACACCTGTGTATAATGACCATCAATAATTAACAAAAGTGGCCACTGTAGACAGGTGACCTCTACAGACAGGTTGTATACAACATTTGTTTAGAAAATCTGCAGGGGCCACTCTCTTTGTTGGCCAGCATGCATCTATACATTCAGGCTAGGTGTGTTGCTGTAGACAGCTAGGCCACTAAAACAAGTAACCTGTGTATAGTGACCACCTAAGAGAAACATGAAAAGTAACAACTGTATAACCTAGAGGTGACCTTTATAGATAGGTTCTATAACATTGATATTGTCTGCATGGATCCATTTTGGTGGTCACTATAGGCAGGTTGACTTGGCTTCTAAGACGCATGTCACCTGTGTATAGTGACCATCTAAAAGGAACAAGAAAAGTGACTGCTGTATACAGGTGACCTTTATAGACAGGTTCTGTATCATTGTTTCTAGCTGCAGGGGATCACTTTTAATTGGTGGTCACTAGGCAGGTTGGCTTGGTTGCTAAGATGCATTAACCTGTTTATAGTGACCACCTAAAAGAAACAAGAAAAGTGACTGCTGTATACAGGTGACCTTTATAGACAGGTTCTGTATCATTGTTTTTAGCTGCAGGGGATCACTTTAGGTGGTCTTTATAGGCAGGTTGGCAGATGTATACAGGTTGACAGATGTACATGTGTACATGTATCCGCTAAGACAATTAAGTAAACCTGTGTATAGTGACCATAAGGGGAAAAGAAAAAAGGCCATTGTAGACAGGTTTTATAACATTGTTTTCTCTTTAAGTTCAGAAAATATATATATTTCATTTTCGAATATGTGGAAAAAATATATAAAAATTAGTTTGCTTACTAAATTCAAGTTCAGAAAATATATAAAAATTAGCTTTACTTTTGAATATGTGGAAAAAATTATTAAAAATATATAAAAATTAGTTTGCTTTCTAAATTCAAGTTCAGAAAATATATAGAAAATAGCTTTACTTTTGAATACGTGGAAAAAATATATAAAAATTAGTTTCCCTTTTCGAACATGTGTAAAAAATATATTAAAAATAGCTATTTTTAATATATTTTTTACAGAAAATATAAAACAAAATAGCCCTGTTTTGCCAAAAACATATATAAAATATATGAAAAATATAAAAAAATTATATTTTCTCTCTGTTAAAAATGACTAGGAATTGTACTTTTATCTATCACAATAATTATTTGTAATGAAATGTACCCCTTCAATGATAACGCATTGTACTTTGATCTATATTACAATAATTATTTGTAACAAAATGTACTACTTCAATGATAACGTATTGTACTTTGATCTATCACAATAATTATTTGTAATGAAATGTACCACTTCAATGATAACATATTGTACTTTGATCTATCACAATAATTATTTGTAATGAAATGTAGCCCTTCAATGATAACGTATAATATTGTACTTTGATCTATCACAATAATTATTTGTAATGAAATGTACCACTTCAATGATAACATATTGTACTTTGATCTATCACAATAATTGTTTGTAATGATATGTACCCCTTCAATGATAACGTTTTGTATAATTGATCTATCACAATAATTATTTGTAATGAAATGTACTACTTCAATGATAACGTATTGTACTTTGATCTATCACAATAATTATTTGTAATGAAATGTAGCCCTTCAATGATAACGTATTGTACTTTGATCTGATCACAATAATTATTTGTAATGAAATGTACTACTTCAGTGATAACGTACATTGTACCTTTGATCTATCACAATAATTATTTGTAATGAAATGTACCACTTCAATGATAACGTATTTTACTTTGATCTATCACAATAATTATTTGTAATGAAATGTTCCCATAGTGTACGTATTGCAAATTGCTCATACTTATGTTGATATTGTGTCAGCTCAATATTAATTTCACGTTTATCTTTGTCGACTTCCTGATATCCCTACAACACAACTTAACTCTGTTAATTTGTAGAATAATTATTATGATTTTTTGTTTTGCCCTGACGAAGATCCTGCTAGAATTGAAAGTAGCTAGGCTGTATACGACTCTCATTTTACCACATTGGTGTTATTTTGTAGATAAGCAGTTTTCAGCAGTGATTATGAATACAGTACATATTCATTAAAGGTGCACCCGTTAAGTGATATATTGCCCTAAATGACATTTGAGACTTTTATCAATCCTGTACCCAAAATCATTGCCTCTGAATGATTTGTGAAGGTTTCATTGAAATAAAACGCTGCTTTCCTGGTTAAATGAAACATTTACCAGATATATTTTTAATAAACGAAAATGAACAAAACAAAATGGACTTCGCCAGGAATCAAATCCAAGATATCGACTTCAGGATTTCAGACCAGTCCTCAAAACCATCAATGGTTATCTAAAACATTCTAACTAATATTGAAATTGAACAATTAAATTTGAATTTATAAGTTATAATATAACACTTATAATGCACATTTATCTATTAACTTCATCAAGACGCTACATACAAAACAAAATGCACAAATTCAGCACAAAGCCGATCTCTTCATATTTTAACAGCATATAGCACTACTAATGCCGTTTATAAATAAAAGCTTTATATGTCTCGGTTCCTAGGCATTGAATGGTTCCAAATGCGACTTGACAGCTCTAATGCAACATGCAAGAATACCATATTGGGCGATTTGAGTTCTTCAAGTATGGTAGAAACAGAAGAACAGTGGTTCACTTGACTGTTTAATGGAGAGGACCTCTATCAAGTACTCATGTGCAGTAATATATATACTACGTGTCTCAAAGGCAATTGTACATAAATAATATTATGTTTTTTTTTTCTTTTCTTTAGACCATGCTAGTCCATGCTAGACCATGCTAGTCCGGCTAGGCAAGCTGGCTGTACGCCAGAGCTCAATTATCTCCTCCCTGCCCTGTTATGATTCACAGTGTACATCTAAATTTAGAACACAAGAGTATGAACAAGATGATAATACTCGATAGTTTACTGCAAGGAATTTAATTGATTGCTTTGTGATATTGTATGTCTCTAAATTAATAAGTAATATGGGGCAATGAGCTAATCATTAGTAAGCTTACTGACATCTTTCGCTTAATTACATCGTTCATACAAACACGATTCATATTTGTTCCTGATGGTCGATTTTTTTAAGGTGAACCCAAGATCGCATATAATATTGTGAAGTTTGGTGACTTCGGACGGTACCTCACTGTCAGGTGTACACCTATAAGTTACCTTTGCTGTTACGATAGTAGAATTTGTCATTCCTTTATGAGATGGTCCACGCTCCATTGTCACATTGCCATTTATACTTGGAATAAGACAAAGGCGTTGTATCCTGTCGACTGCACCTTTTTCACCTCGAAGAATCCAGCGAATGTTTTCCTCTCTGTTCAACTCCAAAGATTCGATCCTGCGTTGTTCACGTCTGCGCTCTTGTCTCTCCTTCTCAATGGCATCAACCAGCGGTTGGATCTGGTAGAACGCAGCCTCTTTCATCAGCATGTCTAGCTCCTTGAAGTCCTCTGGCAGGGCGAGCTCAGATCGGCGCAGGAAGTTGAGCATGTACCTGAAGAGCGAGCCGTCTCCGTCGATAAAGCACCGGCCCTGGTCGTCCTCGGTCAAGTGATGTCTTCCGCTAAACATGACGGCCAACATGGAGTCGGGATAGCGGGTTAGAGTGGCACGCGTTGTGCTGTAGATAACACCTCCAACATTTAGAGTCACAAAGTCAGTCATTTTGTAAATCTGAAATAGTTTATATCAGTATCTATATACTCAACAAGCAACAAAGTCTGTTTCAAGTATGAACGAAGTGATTGACAGACCACAGAAGGGCTAGTTCTTTTGAAAATGTATTCTTTTACAAGAAGAATGATGTTGGGCAAGAGCCTGACCTCATAAAGCCCCAATTTATAATTATATTTACCCTCACAGATCAGTTTGATGGCAAGCCAAGTATTTAGGTGCAGTTTAATTTTTTTGTACAAAGCAAAAAGGGCAAAGCTGGTCTATGACATCGTGGGACTATTGACCAGTGGCCATATTCATAAAAGCCCGATAGCCTATCTGTCAGCTAGGCCTTATCTCCTTGCCAAAATGCCATTTTGGACGATAACTAGCGGGGAACTCACACAACTCGCGTGGGTGATCACCTTTGTTTTCACAAACCAGTGCACAACACACACGTGCATAGATATGTCTTTAGTAATGTGTGTAGATTTTGCACGCTGTCTATGCCCTTACCATATCGACCAATCAACGAGCGTCTAAGCCCTGTAATACAATAGCCATTTAAAATCTTCGTAGCGGGTTGCTAAATCGTAATTCAAGAAGCACTGCTAACCATACCGATAACAAGCTAACAACTCGGATGATCTAATTTATTCATCGTGGCTGTCATGGTAACATTCCATCTGTTGCAAGTTTGTTTGACATCGCATAAAAGCGCTGTTTACTCGAACGTGTGAATGAACGAATTGTTCCTTATTGTTCCAATGATAAAAGCGTCTTATGTGTTCTACAACATGATGCAGTAAGGGGGGGGGGGGGGGGGGGTAGTAGAACATAATTGTCTTATCTGGGGTAAACCGGGTGGGGGGGGGGGGGGGGGGCGGTAACTTGTGTCCAAAACAAAAAGCTTGCTATAATTCCTAAATGTAAGGGTGTTACTGTAGGGGGGGGGGGGGGGGGTGGAGGGATCACGTGTAAGCACATGTTTTCATAGCCACCCCAATGAAGTAAAACCAAATACATCTCCCTCCTCATTACGATCAAGCTCCGCCACGCTTATAATATGATAGCATGACAAGGGAAACTATTGGAGTGAAAACAGAAACGAAATTGCATTAAATAATATTATATATAGATAGATTCATCAAAACAGAATTGAAATCACATAAAATCAATCCGAACTGCAAAAGTAAGCTAATATGTCACAAAAAGGACAAATAAAGGGAAATTACTCTCCAGATAAAAACATGTAATTTAAGCTGATAAAAGATGTTATTGCTGAAGTGCAAGGATGCTAGGGCAAACACGGAAAAGTATGTACTATTTTGTACTAACATCACGCTATCATAAAAAAATCTCTAATATCCCTTATTCGAATATTCCTCTTGCCATGTTCACGATCGCGCCACACGCATATATACACACAAAAACCGGGCAGATTGTTACTTGCTAGCAATTTAGAGGTACATCAGAGTACCTCTAAATTTTTGGTCCAGTGTCGCTAAAATTTGTCCTATCTGGCTTTGGTGAATAAGAAAAAATTAGCTGGGTGTTAGGTCGTCATTCAACTTCACGCCTTTGTTGTAAGTCCAACAAAGCTCTATTCAGAACGTCCCGCATAAATAGATTTCAATGCATTTAGTCGGCACCGCAGATCTATTGTTGTAATTGTTCGCATTTCGACTAACAATGTCGTGGAATACCAAATGCTTGTGGAATTTAGACAGATGAGTTGTCATGCTAGGCCAGGCCTTGACTACGATAGCGAATTTAGCCTATCGGCCTTTTGTGAATACCAGTTAAGCCTAGCGGACATCGAAATCGTAATTTGATCAACCAACTAGCTTATCGGGGTTTTATGAATATGGCCACAGGCTGTTAGTTCATTCAAATTGATTGTAAATCATCAACTGTAATTGTCATTTCTCAAGCTGTAGAAAATCCATGTTAGCTCCACTTCAATGTGTACTTTGATCAATTACAATAATTATTTGTAATGATATGTTCCCGCAGTGTACGTATTCCACTCCAACCAGAGATAGTTATTGCTCATAATTTGTGTCAGCTCAATGTTCATTTCCCCTTTGTCTTTGTTGACTTCCTGATGTCCCAACTACACAACTTTACACAACTAATTTGTAGTATAATCGTGCATATAGTACATCTAGGGTATGATATTACAGATTATATTCCACATACTAAGAATCTTGCTCTACGATTGGTCAAAAGTTAATCATGTCACGACGAAACATAGTTTCGCCCATCATTGATGGGGAGAAGAAAAGTTCTTTACACCGTGTACTATCTTCGATGAAAGTGCGTTGCACCATGTAGGCTACTATCTTCGGTGAAAGTGCGTTGCACTGTGTACTATCTTCAACGCAGCAGGTGACCACACGCCACCGCGGTGATGTACATGTACGTACGTAAGTACTGCATGCACTGTCCATAGAGATGCGTGTTATGAAAGCTTCCTGCGAGCGGATGTCTTGTTTTAGCTTGTGAAAGATGCTCGACGAGATTAGATGCTCGACGAAACAGTTAAATTGTCTTTCTCATAGAACCTACCAGTGAAATGTTTCCGATGTGGAATATAAAGCAAATAATCATCTTTTGGTTTCAGGCGATGGCAAACTATCACTTCCTCGGCGATCTGAATGTATACGCTATCTTTCCTCAGCTTCGCTTCGGATCCAGATCGCCTCGGAAGTGATAGTTTAATGTCCCATCACCTTCACCAACGTATTTGCAACAGTATTGCCACATCGCCAACATCGCAGTACTATAATGATTATGAATATGAATATATACAGCACTATTCACTTAAAGGGTACCACCACCCAAAATATATATTCTTATAAATGAAAGGTAACATCTTTAGTAGTCCATTCCATCAACAAGTTCAGAAAAATATGTTTCCAGAAAAAAATATATAATTGGAAAACGCATCACCATTCTAAAGCATGCATTCATGGGTCTGCATGTACAAAGACTACTTTTGTCCAGAGCGAACGAATCGTCCGGAATCTATGGTCTCCAAACGTACGCGTGAATAGAATTGGCGCACTCGCAATTGTTTAGCGCGTACCAAACCATGAAATAATACTGGTTCTGTAAGTGGTGGTAATTATAATTGCATTGTTTATGAATTACATAACCCTTTGCAATATGTTGGGCATCTATTTGATATCACATAACGGTACCAAAACATATAATTATGTGTTGTTCTTTGCCTGTGATGTCCTCCTTTAAGTATCACAACACTTTACATTACTACCATTCATGCTATATTACCCTGGAGGTGAGTTAGCTCAGTTGGTAGCGCATTCGGCTCGGACGCCCGGGATCCCCGGTCCCTCCCCGGTTCAAACCTAACTATCGGATGAGTCTTTTATCAGGCAATAAATATGATCAAGCTAAGTTCTCCCGTTGTGTGTTAGCGCCCTCCCCCGTGCTTCCGGCATATGCAGGAAAAGGATTCACGGAAAACACTCCGTCCCTCGGACAGGACGTTAAATGGAGGTCCCGTGTATGAGACAGTCACACCTCATGCACGCTAAGAACCTAGTCTACTTCTCGAAAAGAGTAGGGTGTAACCCAGTTGGCTAGTACATCACATCCTGCACATCACAACCAAATTAAAGTGACATAATAATCAGTAAGTTGATTGTGTGTTAAGTGGGGCCCCTGGGCAACATGTCTGACACGGCCGGTTGTAGCAACTACTCCGAAGATCGAAGTATCTTGTATCTTGATCTAATTAAGGAGACACGAACGAACGAACCCTGGTCAATAGATACACACTGCAATCACAACAGCAAAGGAGGGAAGCGACCGTGCCTTGGAGTGGGGGTAGGAGGAGGGGGCACTCACAGCCTCGTCCATTATTCTGTTCACCAATGTTTGTTTCTTTGGCATTGTTTGGAACCATTCTGTCCTGGATAATACCACACCGGTAGCCCATTGTATAAGACTGTTGCAATTGTTGTAAGTGTCCAATTATTGTAACTACCATGACAATTACAGCTGTAATAATCCATGCTGATCGGCTGTTGACCGAATAGTTACAATAATTAGATACTTACAACAATTGCAAGTGTTTTATGAAACGGGCTACAGATACACATTAATGTACAAAGGACTTCTTGTGGGTTTGTCTGTGCCATCCTCCGAGTGTCAACATTTTTCAAAGAAACTAATGGCTTTCCATACTTTTTAATCCAGCTTATTGTTAAAGGGACATTTTCCCCAACATATAATCACCTTTGATTATGTTCTCTAAACATTAAAACACAATTTCATGCAAATACGACCAACATTGGCCTTTTGAGCAAGGGATGAGCATCATTCAAAGTCACTCGCTGTACGGGATAATCCCATTCATCGCGAACACCAAGGAGGCTGCCATTGATGTTTATGAAACTCGGATCGCTCTAAAATGTGACGTCAAACCCAAACTACTCTTTTTGTTGGCTCACGTTTTGCATTGTGTTTGTGCACAAACCCCGCAAGCTGCGAGAGCTAACAAAAAGAGGCGGAGCTTGTTTGTTCGGGTTTGACGTAGCATTTCGGCACGAACAATTCAAAATCCGGGTTTCAAACAATATAATGGCAGTCTTCATGCTATACGCGATGAATGGGAATAGCCCATACAGCGATTGACTTTGAATGATGCTCCTCCTTTGTTCAGAGGACAAACTTTGGACATATTTGCATGAAATTATGTTTTAATGTGTAGAGAAATCAATCAAAGGTAAATAGATGATGGGGAAAATTTCCCTTTAAGATCAACTTAGAATCAGGGTCCTGTTGCAGAGCTGCAATCGATTGTAAAGTCACAATTAATTGCAAATCATCACATTTGATTGAATGCACAAATCTGATTGGTTCAAATGTGCATATTTTCTGACTTGCAATTAATTGCTACTTAACAATTGATCATAACACTTTTTGCAACAGGGTCCAGCTTTTTTGGACACTAAATGAATAAATCTATATCTGAGTTCCTTCAATAAGTTTAAAAATCTCAATTGGTATTTTTGCTGACAAGACCCTCATTTTGTGCCAGTGTGTCACATAATTACAGTATACATTATTATCTCTTTCTTTTCATACAAATATACTCAGTATTGCCAGGGTCAATCCACTTTGGGAGAGGGGAGGAATCAATTGAGAGGGACAATTTTTCCTCACACTCACACACCTCAGCTGCGCTACTAGATAACAAATCAATACTGATGGAGTGATGTTAATGTTGACTTGTTAACGTCTTTGTTTTCACTTATCAACATTGGGCAACTCAAAGCAAGCGTCAATGCTTGTCTTGAGCGTTACCATTAAATAAACGTTTGTATTTGTAATCCAGTGGAACCTCATTATGAAGAGCTCTGATATATCACAGACCCTTCTATAACATGATACATGTTATACCAGGGCAATTTTCAGGGTCTCGAGACTCCCACCCTCCTTGTTTTAGTGATGTTCCACTGTTTTAATGACATTTTCCCACCCAAATTGATGGAGCTCTACTTAAAATATTTACAGAACCGTATATATGACGGGACTCTCATGATTAAAGAGTTCATTCATGGTAGTGTTGAGATGCTTTGCTTAGAATTGCCCCAAAGTCTTGTTGAAAGGCTAGCATCTTGTTATAAGGCAAGATATGTATTTTCATGATGGCTATTAAATTTAGTCTTGTGATAAGGCTACATACAAATTATTTTTACGATGGCTTCTTAGTCTTGCTATATGGTTAGAATTGAATTGTTTTCTTGATAGCCATAAATAGTCTTGTACTAAGGCTAGAAATTAAGTGTTTCATGATAGCCTTGAGTAGTCTTGTTCTAAGGCTAGAGGAGATGTGTATACACGATGTAAAGATGTTGAAGTTATTGAGAATTATGAATTCATTATAGAAACAGATTCCACTTTATGAATATATAGAATATTCGTGTCAATGAAAGAGACTAGCTGAGAGTATAGCTACATGGAGTATATTTCTTGAGACTGAATTAAAAAACAAAGAAAAAATGTTAATGATTCAAGTGTTTGTTTTGTTTTCTTGCAAGTGGAACCTAAACATATGAATGGTCTGTGTGTAGGTTTTGTTTGTGTGTCTGTGCGCATAATGCCCACTGCGCACTGTACGATTTTGCCACGATTCAGCGGTCGTGCGACTCTGCGACTTGTAGTGTGACGTCATATAGCTTGCTCACTTGCACTCTTACAACTGAGTCGCAGATCGAGCCATTCATGAGGATGTGACATGTTGAATCTTCACGACTGGTCGATGATCACGATCGCAACGTTAACAACAATATTCGCAATAATTGTCTCGATGCACACGTCCAACTAGCCTTTAACAAGGCTTCGTGTCTCAAGCAAGCAATGGCTGCGCTGCATGCAAGATCAGGAACGACTGAACGCCTGATGGAGGCTATCTGGCAAATGATGAATTCACGTGCGATCCCCTCGCCTTTACGCTTCTACTGGCTCATGAATATGCATAAGCTTGATTTAATGAATCATGCATAGTTTTGTGATATATCTACTGCATTGAGCACACGTCTTTCTGTACAGTCAAACGTCTCTTTGCCTCTCCCATTTAAATATGAACTACGTGTACGTCGGCATACTCGCCCAGTACATAGCATTGTATACACAAACACATCCCTGTGTAGGCTGTGTGTGTATGTGTGTGTTTCTGTGTGTGACCTCGGGACGTGTGCGTGTATGTGTGTGTGTTGCTTTGCATCGGACCTTTGTATTGCTTCAGCGTGCAGCGTCGGTTCACTGTGGTATAGTTTGTGTCTTGCGTTGGGGGAATGATGCATAATGCATGAGTACGTGATAACCCGGCTTCCTGATTGGGCGCAACTCATAGGTAGAGGAATTCAATACTTAACAAAAGAAGTTCATCGGAGAGCAATCCATTTGCGAAAAGACTGTCTCGCCAAGAGAGTGTGCATTGTAGTCGCGCTGTCCAGTCGTTCCTTGCATTCAACTCAGTTCAGACGAGACAGGCTTGTTAAAAGACTAACGTCCAACTAGCCTGTGCGCCTTGTATTTTATGGTTGCTCTGACAGTCTGACACCAAGCAAGTGCGCATGCACCAATTGTAGAGGTGAAATCCTGCAGTATGCGGTCTGGGCTACTCGTAGAGTCGTGCGACTGGTTGAGTCGTACAGTGTGCAATAGGCTTTAGGAATTATATCTATTAGAATGTTAAAGTGAAGCCTGTAAAGTGTCAGATATTGCCCAAAATGACATTTGAGACTTTAATCCTGAACCAAAATCAGTGTAAGATATGTTGGAATGTGTGAAAGTTTCATTGAAAAAGAACACTGCTTTCCTGGTTAAAAAAGCGAAAATATGCGTCAGCTTTTACAACGGACGTTTATGAGGTTTATGACTGTTTGTTAACGCTTTTGAGCTGAATGACAGATATCGCCATACTAAAGGGGCTTTTGAAAAAATCTAACCCTATTTTATTCTTCTCTTACCATAAGCTAAACAACACGGTAGAAGAGAAACGAGGAAGACCCAAGTAATTTTCGTGGAGTTGGACACTTTACAGGCCTCCCTTTAATTGTATTTTATATTGAGTGGAAGAATAATAAAGATGAATAATACAATTTTTACAAATTGAGGACAAATAAAAAAGAGAAAGAAATATTCCCAAAATATGATGCATTTTAATATACACTTGTGTTGCCCATAATCAGCATTGCGCCTTATCTTTTCTAGGTGAAAAGATTATTCTACAACATGTTTCAAATTGTATAATTGTATAGTCTTTATAATTTGTCTGATTCTGGGTTAAAAATACTATTGATTGATTGATTGATCAAAATTTTGATCAACATTTTTTTTCCAAAACAAATCATAAAAATACATGAAATAACATAGGTATCATAATCGTACAACAATACAAATGAATATGCGTTTTACATTAAGTTAGTCTAGCTGGTTATGAATTATATAATGGAAATACGGGAAGCCGGAAAAGCTCAAAGAGCTTGAGAAGTAGGCAACCCAATAATTACTTGTTCGTTATTAAATTGAAATAGCTTTATCCATTTACATATTGCCTATAGAATATAACTATTACAAACATAATGAATGTGTAATGTGTCGAGGGTTAACAAAATATGGTTGACTAACCCTACCCCCCCCCCCCCCCCCCCCTCCCGAACACGTAGTGTCTACAACTGTATATCAAAATAAGTTTTACATTTAAATAATATCCTAATTCCAAGTACGTAAAATCAATACAGTTTATCAAATTTCATCAAATCACACAATTTTCGCATTAGATTAACATTTCAATATGATGCAATCATACTATTTGTCAAATTTGTTTTAAAAGATGACAATGAAGTACACTTCTTTAAATCGGGTGTCAATGAATGCCATACATCGGGACCTCTGTGTCGTATAGATTTAGATGCCAGTGTTGTTTTGGGTTTTGGGCGTGTCTAGTTTCATACGCATGAATCTGATTATTACATACTAACATTTCCTGAAAGTATTCTGGAATGAGGTTCTTTTTCAATTTAAACATAAAAACTGCAATTTGTAAGACATTAATATCTGTCATTTTCAATAATCGTAACCGTTTAAAAATTGGATCTGAGTTAGCTAAGTAGTTGGAATTAGTACACAAAAATATAGCCCTTTTTTGTAACAATAATAATGAATTAATTTGTCTTTTATTCCCATTTCCCCAATGCTACATTTCCATATGATAGGTATGATAAAATGAACGATTTATACAATAATACAAGAGCGTTTCTAGGTAAAATATCTTTAATTCTAAATAATATACCAATAATTTGTGATACTAGCAATGTAGTATGTTCTAATTGTTTGTTCCAATTTAAACATTCATCAAAAATAACACCAAGAAATTTGATATTTTCTTTCCTTTCAATTCGCTTATTATCAATAATTATAGTACCATTGTAGTCTGCAATAGATTTTTGGGGTGTATGAAAAACAATATAACTAGCTTTACTAACATTAAGGGATAATTTATTAAGTCGAAACCATTTTACGAGCTTGGGTAATTCATTATTAAAGACAGTCACTGGGCCGTATGCATAAAAACAAGCAATTGCTTATAAGCAATTGCTTTAAGCACAAGCAAGAGCTTGTCAAGCAAAAGATCAAGTTCAAGCAATTGCTTAATTTCGTATGCATAAGCTTTTGCTTGTGCTGAAACCTTTTGCTTACACTGCCTAAGCAATTGATTACGTGTTGAACAAAGCATCGTTACGGTTGTGCGAACATCGCACTGCATGACAACAAAGGGGATTCGTAGTGTATGCAAACGTCGTGTAGTCCCTTGCATAGCAGCTTTCCCTGGTCGTGCCCGACCTGGCAACAGTATTTTTCTTACGCAAATCTTTTCAAATCATGAACAAAATTGCCTACATGGATATAAATGTCTAAAATAACAGCCATTTGATTAAATATGTAATCACAACATAACCTCTGGAACCAGGAGTTCTAAATCATCCTGAAACGGTATGAAAACTTGATTCTAAAACGCGAATGTCCTTAGTAAGCAAGAGCTCAAGCTGGTCTGGAAGTGCTTGAAAAAACGCAAGCAATTGCTTATCAAGACAAGTAAAAGGTTCGTTTTATGCATACGGTTTTAAGCAATTGCTTGTTTGGTTAGCAAATGCTTACGAGCAGTAAGCAATTGCTTGTGCTTGTAAGCAAAAGCTTTTGCTAGCTTTTGCTAGCACAAGCAATTGCTTGTTTTTATGCATACGGCCTACTATGTGTTCAAGGTTATTATGAGTATACAATGAGGTTGCGTCATCGGCAAAAAGAATATATGATAAAATCGGAGAAACATTACTATATCGTTCACATATAACAAAAATAAAAGTGGGCCTAAGATAGATCTATGCGCTATGAACCCTTACTAAACTACACAATGATATATGAGTGGTTAGCATTTGTGATCGGCTACATAGCAAAACCCAGAACTTGTCAGTAATTATGTTATGCAGTTATGGGCTTCTAAAGTTGAAAATTGGTCCCAGGGTCAAAATTAAGATTTTGACATAACTAGCAGGATAAGCTTAAATGCAAAATAAATCAACTTGAAATACTAATCCTGTGCAAAGTTATATATACAATTGTGCATGGATTTAATAGTCATATTTGAATCAATATATCACTTTCAACTTATTGCATTACGAGTTATAGAAATGTTTTGACTCTGCCAAATATTATCCAAATTAATTGAAATTAATATCAAATTAAAGCTGATGAATAGCACTTTCAGATGATATACAAATCTCAAATTTGAATATGCCAACAAGTGGTGGGTGTCACTATAGCTAGTCAGCGGGGTTTGCAGAAGGAGTTAATTGCGATCGCAAGTCAGGAGATGCATGCTTCTTAGCCTTTCATTTGCACATTTTTTTATAGTTGTGATTCATTAACTCTTTATGCAATGCCCTCAGGTTTTCTATATTTAAAAATGAATTCACAAAGTAATACAATTACAAATGAAACAAAAAGATAATGAGTTAAATTAACAAATTACTGATCAATCAATTTCATTCATGTAGTTCTACAAATAAGTGTTTTGTTTATTCTATTAAATTCGAATTTTAAACCTTGTTACATATAACTCTCCTGTGTTAATATCAGCAAGTTAGGATGAATATATTAAACTACAATTACATTTTTCTCTAAAATATCAGATAATTAAAGGGATCTAGTAACATTGT
Source organism: Echinarachnius parma (assembly GCA_037951105.1). Taxonomy (NCBI): domain Eukaryota; kingdom Metazoa; phylum Echinodermata; class Echinoidea; order Clypeasteroida; family Echinarachniidae; genus Echinarachnius; species Echinarachnius parma. The sequence goes on along the minus strand of JBAMJV010005579.1, from coordinate 597,955 downwards.
CAAAATCCACAAAACTTACTTAGAACTCTAGCGGTTCTCTCATACCTTGTTGTATTACCAATAGAAGCACGGAGCAGGTTGTGTTTTGTTTTGTTTGTCACTTTCTTTGATTGCAGTGTTCGGATTTTTAACTGGTAGTTATAACTGTCTGTGAACAAAGTCAGTGCAATCAGTTAGCCAATGTATCACTTTACATTTCCCCTCATTACTTGGCCATATAACATCCATATAACGTGACATTTCACACATTACTTGGTGTACATATCATATCGCAAAAATACACATTTAATCAACTACTGATCACTTTTTGCACATGTCAACAAAATTACTAGATCACTTAAGATATCAAATAACATGCGAATACCTACAATCTTTGCGCATACCTATTTTACATCTGATGGGCAGCTGTATATATTTATATATAAAATACACCCAGACATCCCCACAAAATATTGTACATTAAAAAATAACTATCGTCTGATATTAATTTGAACATTTTAGCTTTAAATATCTCATAGGATTTCCAAAATGAAATTGAGTAGAATTTTTTTTTCTTCAAAAATGCTCCTGTGCAAAGTCACACACGTGACCAATGACATTTGAAAGACTTCAACATATGCAAGTCATAAATATGAAGTTCACATCATCATACCTCCTATACTTACTAAAATATAAGCATCCTATTTCAAAAAAATTCATATATTAGGTCACACACGTGACCAAGAATGGCCCATTAAAGGGATAGTCGAGTATTGGTCAAACTTAACTTTAGTAACCAAAACCTGCACCATTACGGTACAAAATAATAGTTATGACTTCACCATGCTCGAAAAGTGTACACAATTACAAATGACTAAGTAAAACCCGTTATTTTTAAAAAAGCAGTTACAACTCAAAAAGGCGCTCTCTAAAAAAATCATTGGTTTTAGCCATTTTTCATATAAAATTGTGCATTTAATGTTTTGTTAAAATAATGATTCAATAGAGATATCATCAACAACTTTTTAAAAACCTATTCAGATTTTTTTCAAAGTAGTTTTTAAGCATTTTAATTTTTTTTAATAAAAAGTCAAAATATCCCAGATTTTGATCAAATAAAGTTTATTCTGTCATTAAAATTGTACGTTCTTTTAAATTTAACAGTCAGTTTTTTACTATCTCACAAAAAAATATCGGGGGGCATTTCGGGAAATACCAATACTCAACGGTACCTTTAAGCGTTATTCACTTGTTAAACAGTCCAATGGAACTCTCATAAATTGAGGACAAATGAAAGCATCCCTTCCATGACTGAGCCTTTCCCAAATAGACATTCTTATTAACTGTAATAGTCATTTCTCAAGCTGTAGATAATCTGCATTAGCTCCACTTCAATGATAACGTGTTGTACATTTTTATGAGTTATGCATTTATACCATACAAGTTTAATAAATTATACAATTATTATATGCCACAATGCAAAATTACATAATTTTTTGTCAAATTCAATTAACCAGAGTACCCCCCAAAAAATATATACAAATTTAGAACAAGAGTGTGAACAAGATGGTTATTGATAGTATACTGCAAAGAATTTCAGTGATTGTTTTGTGACATTGTACGTCTCTATTAATACCATAAGTATTATGGAGCAATGAGCTAACTATTAGTATATAAGCTTATAATGAGATCTAGCTTCCACTTAATTACATCTTTCAAACAAACACTGTTCGAAACACTGTGCGCCCTTGAGGGTCGATTGTTTTAAGGTGAACCCAAGATCGCAAATAATACTGTGAAGTAAGTTGTTTATATTACCATAATCGATAGAAGGTGAATGTCGTAAAGATACCCCTGCCGTTACGATAGTAGAATTTGTCATGCCTGTATGAGATTGACCAGGCGACATTATCACACTGTTTCTTTCATATGGTTTTAGAATAAGAGGAAGGCGTTCTTGTACCATGTCGACTGTACGTTTTTCACCTTTAAGAATCCAGCGATCGGAAGCCTTTCTGTTCATCTGTAACATTTCGATCCTGCGTTGTTCAGGTCTGCGCTCCTGTCTCGCTGTCTCAATAGCATCAATCAGCGGTTCGATCTGGTAGAACGCAGCCTCTTTCGTCAGCATGTCGTGCTCCTTGAAGTCCTCTGGCAAGGCGAGCTCAGATCGGCGCATGAAGTTGAGCACGTACCTGAACAGCGAGCCGTCTCCGTCGATGAAGCACCGGCCCTGGTCGTCCTCGGTCACCTGATGTCTTCCGCTAAACATGGCAGCCAGCATGGAGTCGGGATAGCGGGTTAGAGTGACACGCTTTGTGCTGTAGATAACACCTCCAACATTCAGAGTCACAATGTCGGCCATTTTGTAAATCTGAAATGCAATGTCCGTTTTAAAGTATCAACGAAACGACAGTCCACAGAAGAGCTGGTTCTTTTGAGAGTTTTTGAAAATGTATTCTTTCACAAGAAGAATGTTAGGCAAGAGCCTGACCTCATACAGCTCGGATTGATAATTATCCGTATGCTTAAATATGGATCAATTGCCAAGGTGCAGTATGATTTTATTGTACAAAGCACAATGCAAACTTCAGTGATGTACTTTGATCTTTGTATCACAATAATTATTTGTAATGAAATGTTCCACTTCAATGATAACGAGTTGTACTGTAAGGGATAGCCACACCAAGCGTTTGTACAGAAACAAGCAGAAGCAGAAGCAGAATTATTTGTAATGAAATATACCCCTTCATACAATGATAATAACGTGTTGTACTTTGATCTATCACAATGATTTTTTGTAATGAAATGTTCCCATAGTGTACGTGTTGCTCTCTAACTGGAGATAATAATTATGTAATACTGCACTGACAATATCAATACAAATAAGTAACACACTTGACAAGAAAAAAAAAAAAAATTCAAATAACATTTTTGTTGATCTGCATTCTCGAGAACTATTTATTGAGTTGACATTTTACTATTCAAGACAAACCCTATCAATTATACACACAATTTTGAGAGTAATCCCTATAAAAAATACATGATTTAATACAACAATTTTGCAATACTGAATAGGCATACACACAAACAATAATACAAATGTAATAAAATGAAACTCAATTACTGCATACATATCCTATTATTTGCATAAAAATTCAGATTTTCACAAATTATTTAAAGTCATACCTGTAAAGTGTCCAAATCCACGAAAATTACTTGGAGCTTCCTCGTTTCTCTTCTACCGTGTTGTTTAGCTTATGGTAAGAGAAGAATAAAATAGGGTTTGATTTTTTCAAATGTCCCTTTAGTATGAAGATAATTATCATTGAAAATCATTATTTCTAAAGCGTTAATCAACGCAATTGAAAAAAAGTACATTTGTCTTAGCTGAGAACGTCCGCATGCAGCACCCGCGAGAACATTCCGGAGATTGAACTTTGAGCCGAGCGAGTTCAAATTCCATGAATTATGTACTACGTGTGTAAAAATACACGGGTGCGAATATCTCAAACGGATCATTCATTACTACGACAAAAGTATGGCAGACCATCAGTATTCGGTGATAAAATATGAACTCAATATTCGTTTTTTTCACTAGGTAAACAGTGTTCGTTTTCTTTCAAACTTTCACAAATCTTTCAATTGTATTTTACAATGATATTGATATAGGATTGAAGTCTCAAATGTCATTTTGTGCAATATCTGACACTTTACAGGTATCACTTTAACCTTTATTTTTTCCTTAAACTAAACTAAAAACTAAAAAAATACTTCAATATAATTTGTTTAAATATTGCATAATTACATACATATAATATTCAACATGATCATTTTTTTCATCATAATACTGCAAAGCAAAATTAATCAAATGGACAATATTTTTAGACATATTCTCACTTCAAACCGTTTAGATTGTACAGATTACAATCACTTCAAAATAATACTGTAAGTGCATGCTATTCAATCCTGCAAGAAACTGTAAGTCCAAAGACTTAAACAGAATAACATAACATATAAATGATAACTGGTGACGGAGGGAACATCATGGAATGTTCCTCTCATACATGTAGGTACTGTAAACATGGTAATATTCGCGGTGCTTTAATCTTTGCCGATTTCGCGCTGAAGTCGGCGTCCATGAACATTTAAACCTGCAATTTTATTGATTTTAATTTACTATAATATAATTTTGATGAGGGTCTTACGATCGGCCCCGAAAGCATCACTTATGACTTGAATTTATCATGAAACTTCATCCCTCAATGAACATTCAGTAATTACTAAATACACATTTATATCAGCCCTTTTTCAGTTTTTGCATGTGACCACATATAGTTACTAGATCCCTTTAACTGCCTATCCGAGGCCCAATAATGGAAAGGTTAAGCACTATAACCATATGCATGATATAGCCTCATTACATTAATAGTCAATCATTGCTATTACCTGTATGAACAGGTTAAACACACCTTTTACATTAGCACATAATGTTTTCATGATGACATACAACCAGGGTAATAAAAGTATACCGTATAGCGTAATACACCTCAGAATAGAATTTCTAGATTGATGGCACAATATAAATACTGGACTATGGCCCATCAATTATGTAATGAAAATCATATATAGTGCACACTCTATTATCTAGGTCCACTAGTCAGAGGTGTATTTCTACCAATGGTCATAAATGGGTAAGCTTTTATAGAGAGTCATATATTTAGGTGCGGAATAAGATGTTATTATCATTGGTCATCTGGGCCCCGTTTCATGAAGAGGTCTTAGCTAAGACCGTCGTAACCGTCACGTACGTGGCTGTGACTGATCTACGGACATATGAATGGCGTTTGTTCCGATCACAAAGGACAAGGGAGGAAGTATAATAGCACATTTATAAGCTTTCATACAACGCGTGTTGCCATAAATAACAAAGTTATACCAAGGTTGTGTATACATGTACGGAGATACATTCATGAAACCCTTTCATGAAACGGGCCCAGGTGCACTTCAAATAATTATCTTGTGCACTATCTCAACTCCTGGGGAGCATTCTAGCCAGAGCTGCTCAACTGGGACGCCACAGGCACAGGCTAAATAAGAACCCATTTATACACCTCCGGGATAAAGAGCAGCAATGTGGATTAAACGCCTTGCAGAAGGACATAAGTGTCGGGGCATCAATTGGTTTTGAAGTCAAATTCCGTGATTTGAAGTCAAAGCCTTATCCGATCATGCCACAACGTATCTACAAATTACTTCACATGATTAGAAGATGGCTGTGCAAATCTCCTCTCCTCACCTTCTCTCCTCAACTCCTCATTTTTATTTTTGCTTGCATCTCTTCCTGCTCAAGCTTTGCAGGTTCAGAGCCTTTCATCTGTATGTACTCATGTATAATAACATCCCTCATAACATTCCTAATATTATTGATGCATATATATGTCTTTCTATTATGTTGTTGTGTTATGAGACAGCACAACAGAATGGATAACTTTCAAACCTCAAGTTGAGCTTATCAGAGTATATAATCCAGGTCCCTATCAAGACCACCATAAATATCAGTGCCTAGTCCGCGACGGATCACGTTTTCATCAACGCCTCCTTCTTCATCTTCGCCTCCTCGCGGTCAAGTTTCGCTCTTAACTCCTTATTGCGCTTTTGAAACACCTCGGCGGGCAGTGGCGCAAATTTCATCTCCCGCGTGACGTCCTGAGGCTTAACCATACTCTTTCGAGCGTAGCGGTGCAGATACGTCGGCAGCGGGAAAATGTCGACCCAGCCCTCCTCGTCGATCTCGTCGAGGTTCGCGTCAAATTTCATGCCGTGCTTGCGGAGGCGAAGCATGTAGTCGGAGTGGTACTTGCCATCAGTGTAATCCAAGAAGCGGCGGTAGTCATTTTGAATGTCCTGTTAGGAAGGAAAATAGATTTAACAAATTCTCTTAATTCATTGATATCTTCCATTTTTTTAAATTGCACCTAAATCAAAATTGGACTTCTGTTATGTCCATGCTAAACTGTTATTTACCAATTCAGGACTGTTCACAAAAAAATACTCAGGCTGGGGTCTATGGAGAATGCATGTTATGCTAAACTCAAATGATCTTGAGTGGATTAGGTGATACATAAAATGAGCCAGTTCTTCATTACGTCTTTACAGGTTTACTTTAAAGCTAGTTAAAATGTATTCTTATCTAGTATATAAAAATCAGGGGTCTCCAATTATATGTTTGTTGTATATGTACAGACAGTCACTAGAGAAGGTTTGACTGTATAAGGTGAGGAATTGGCACAAACACACACATACACATACAAACACAAACAAACTTACTTTGAAATCAGTCTGGACCCACTCTCTGGCTTGCATCTCATCATTGAGCTCCCTCTCCATCTCATGAATGCTGAAAAAACAAACAATTTAAGCAAACAAACAAACACTATTAGGAAAATCTGAATTATTGAATTAAAATGTTAAATTGAAGAATAGAGAAAGTAGCTCAAGATTTATCATCACAATCATCATCATTGTAATCTGTTATCATCGCTCCCCCTCCTCCTTCTTTCTCTTCCTTCTCCCTGTCCTCCATATCATCTTCATCATCTTTATATCCATCTTCATCAGCATTATCCTCATAGTAATGCTAACCCCTCTTCTCTCCCTTCCATCTCCTCATCTTGATAATCACACTGACCATCATAAATAGCATCTCTACCACTGTAGGTTTGCCACAGAACAAAACTATTAGTATACGTTAGCCAGGGCCCATATTCATACAACCACGCTAATTAACTTTGATCCATATTTTAGAGAATACGGCTAAGTATGCAAAAAGATACTTTGTGTGTGTGTGTGTGTGTGTGTGTGTGTGTGTGTGTGTGTGTTTGTACAGACCTACACCACAGAGTCGGGACTACTGCATGAAAACACTTAACTCGGGACATTTTAAAAAGTCGGGACCGAATTCCCGGTCCCCACATTTTTTACCGCTTATTTTGCGTGCAAAGTGATCTATAGATGGCGCTATTCATTATAAGCTATTAATACTAAAGTGCCGGAAATAATGTGTGTTTTCTTTTTTGTGTGTTTTGATGGCACGCCTATGAGAAACACGCATTCATAGTTTGGAATTTTCCGGTGCCCTTGGTGGAATAACGCCATCTGTGGCGGTAAATGGCCATGCATGGAGCGTGATCATGGACGGCACTGATATTGGTGATGGATGGTCATGATAAATGAGGATGATGATGGTGATGGACGATAAGTGATGGTGATGAAGGAAGGTGTACCACAGGTTCATAATTGGACCCGGGACTACTAATAGAATATGCACGTGAAAGGTGGTCCTCGGATTGTTGTGTAGGTGTGTATGTGTGTGTGTGTTTGTGTGTGTTTCGCTCACTTAGCTCTAGTATCTAAATCAGGCTTAGACATTCAAATGGAACTAAGCTAGTTCAATTTTGTATTAATATGGGCCCAGAATGCAAATTTTTAGGCCACAAGACTGAACCCAAAACATTCATATTGATCACTGGCATAGATCTGTCAGTGATATCTACTGTTCAAGGGGATTATATATTCATTCAACCCCCCCCCCCCCCCCACATGAATAGTTTACAGATCTGCACCAGTAATAATAATGACAAGATAAAACAAAAACAGTATTCCAATCTTCTACTACTTTTACTTACGTCTTGAGATGTCTCATGCATTCCTGCCTGTGTAGTTTAGCCATTCTGGCCGACTCCTCAGCAGCCTTGCGATTGCACTCATTGGTTGTCGCCTCGATCGCCTTCTTGAGTCGGTGCGCAAAGTGGAACTGAATTGAAGATAAAAACATGAATTATAAGCACACTGACCCACATAAGAATAGAATGGGGGCACTTAATTATCCACAACACTTCATCTTTTGATTTTATTCCCACAAAGGAACAATAAAATAAAAGACGCAATGTTTTTTGTTGAGATTTGCAGATGAACACCAAAACCATCAAATGTGAATCCACATTTTCATTTGTTAAAAGATCGCATCTAATGCAGATGTTGATATCTTGCAAAAGAGCATAGTGTAATTGAGGTAAATACAAAAGAAATTACAAAATAATTATCATGGGAAATGAGTAAGGGTAACTAACACTAACAGGCCTGTGACTTACCCTTGCAATCTTAAGTGCCCGCGCCACCGCAAACTCCTTCGCGACGAGAAATTGTTTGCGAAGCTTGATTGTCGTCTCTTCAATGGCATCAGCCACGGCCTTGATGCGAATCCTCTCGCACTCTTCCCACTGCTCCTTGAGGGCACGCTCTTTCTCTTTGTTGAAGGCCCACGTCAGTTTGGCGATTCGTTCCTCCTCCATTTCGTCTCGCGCCGCTTTCACTCTGGCAGCCGTCCGTTCTGCTTCCTTTGAGAAAGAGTGAAGAAAAGTAACAATTTTTGGTTAAGGATAGATTTTTAAGGCCAAATACAAACTGAATGTGAATGTGCGAAATGTTTAAGATCGGAATTAAACTTTGCAATGCATTGATCATCCATTAAGTCTAGAGTGGCATTCTCCTAATTAGACAGAAAGACGAATTAACAAAATTAAAACATTTATAAAGGTTAATTTTAAATTAAAAATCAACAATTCCTGTAAATTTTCTAAAAAGGCCTCCATGATTTCCCAATATTTGATGGTAAATGGGCAATTCCGTGGTAACGGAATTACAATTCAGAGAAATTTTGCTCATTCTTTTTCATAATATGGATTAGTCCTATGACCTAAAGGCTTATCAACACTTTAATAAGTTCTGGAGATATACCTGCTGTCATATAGAAACAAAAATATGGAAATTTCATACATGAGGAAAGTGCTAGCACGTATGATACGTCGGTAACGGAATTACGGCAGAGAATGGGCCTTTTTTCCCACCTTCAACTTTCACATGAATTCCTCTGAAATTTAAAAGACATTTTGTGTAGATTTATTTTAAAATTCATTGCTATGGGTGTCAACTTCATGATAACATTAATTTTTTCCTTTATGTTCATCTTGTTTGGTCGTACCTGACCATGTTTCCAAAAAAGGCAGCGGTAACGGAATTACATAAATGGTAACGGAATTACGCCTTCTGAAATTTACCTTAAAAAGTTTAATTTTTTGAATACCAGATAAGCTAAAATCCCTTTAAAATGTTATTTTTATGTTCAAACATTTATAAAAACCAAAATGCAAGATACTTTTATGCCAAATTATGAAGTAATATATGAATACGCCTGCTTAATTTGTTAATTTGGTAACGCAGTGTGAAATTTCTAAAAAAATAACTATTTGTATTTGCGAAATTCAAGTCAGTCTTCATTTAAATAGTCCTTGTTATCAAACTCTGCAGTCCTGGCTCAAATCAATGGTCACATATTTCTCTATTTATACTAGAAAGCTATCTAATGAACATGGTAACGGAATTACACTAGTAACACTGCTTTGTCAATTATCCACAAATTCTTCTAAACTATACGTATCCATTGGATAAATATCACTTCCATCAAAGTATTTCATACACATATACTACAAAAACACTTTTTTGATCATGTACACTTCCTTATATTATGCAATTTGGACAAATCAGATTGGGAAGCAAGTGCTTAGCAGAACAATAAATCAAAGTCAGATGTCAAATGATGCATGTATCAAGGGTAACATGAATTGCTTGAAGTATATCATGCAATACACAATGTGTACAACTTGATATTAGAATTCAGAAAACCCTGGGAAGACTTATACATTGGACATGTACTAACAAAGTATGTAACCATGCTGGTAAGTTTAAAGGGGACCACCAGTCAAAGGACAACACATTATTATATGTTTTGGTACCGTTTTGTGATATCAAATAGATACCCGACATTTTGCAAAGGGTTGTGTAATTCATAAACAAATCAATTAATTTCCACCACTTACGGAACCACTGCTATTTCCTGGTTCCATACGGGCCAAGCATTTGCGAGTGCGCCAATGCTTTCACGCGTACGTCAATAGAATCCCGGATGATTCGTTCGCTCTGCACAGAGCGCTCTGGCTCTGCACGCATATAGTCTTCGTAATTCAGACCGCATGAAAGCATGGTTGAGAATGGTGATGCTTTTTCCAATTATATATTTTTTTCTGAAAACATATTTTTGTGAGCTTGTTGAAGGAATGGAATACTAAAGATGTTACCTTTCTATAATAAGAATATTAATTTTGGGTGGTGGTACCCTTTAATGGCCAGCACGGATAGGGTTCAATCCTATTGTCTGAATGTTAATACCAATAATTCTGGGAAGTTAAAAGCCAGGAAACTAATTAGTATGTTATGAGTAATTATATGAAGGAAAGTGCATCTCTTCTGTCCATTTGTGGCTCATTGAGGGTATCTATATGCTATTAGACCTGTAAATAATGTCTACCTGTATGCCATCTACTAAACTGTTCTAAATTAAACTCATCCATCTGATCAAAATCACTACTACTGAAGAATACTACCAAGACACTTTTTTGATCATGTACACATACTTGATGCAATTTGGACATAATAAATTGTTAGAAGCATGTACAAGAACATTAATTTATAGTCAGAGATCAGGTGATACATGTATCAGGGATACAATTAATTGTTTGTAGTATATTATGTAATGCACAATGTGTACAACTTGATATTAAAGATGTTCAAGTTTTACAAATCCTAAACTTATTTATAAATTGTACTAACAAAGTATGTTACAATACTGACAAGTCAAATCGCCAGCAAGGATAGAGTTCTGAACTTTAATTCATCAGCAATAATACTGGCAAGCTACATTTTAAAGCCAGTGAATAAGTTAGCATGATACATGCATTTATATGAAGGAGAGTATATATCTATTCTGTCTTTTTGTGGCTCTTTTACATATATCTAAGACCTGTGAATAATGTAATTGGCCCGAATTCTCAAATCAGTAGCTCAACTTGAGCTTGGCTTAAAAAAACAAAACCTACCGGTAACAATATTCACCAGTAGACCTATTGTGTAGTTCCTGTATGGTGCTATAATATTTGAATGGTTTCCTTCCATTATCTAGTCAATCCCTTGAGCTCTGATATTAGGCAACAGGGCAATGGGCCCTTTGAAATATAGCCGAAGTATAGTCTGTCATCAGCCCAATTGTGTCTGGATCATCCTGGACATTTGCAGGTGACCTCTTATAATATTGACAGAATTTCAAAGGGCCCATTGTCTTAATGCTTTTAAGCAGAAGCAAGGGATTGACTAGATAATGAGATGAATCTTTATACTCAATACTCCTGCTGGCGCTAAGTGGTACTGGTAGTCTTGGTCTTTTTAGACCAATCTCAAGTTGAGCAACTGATGAGATTTCAAGCCAAAGTCATCTACTATGTGGCCAACCATACTTCTCTGGTACTGTTTGCTTCAATAATTTGACAGTAATGTTACTATCCACAGCTTCTATCACTTGGCCAATTAATTTTTTGGCATTGTTTACTTTGCAGTGTTGAACTACCACCCATTTCAATTTGAGGTCCTCCATGCCGCTGCTGATGACATTGCTAATATAGACTGTGTTGTTGCTTTTTCCTCTGTTCTGAGTGTTCTTGCTGTTATCTTGGACACTATCTTCCTCAATACTACCTGCAGTCTTAGACTTCAACAAGGGGAGGGTGTTGGGGTTGGGTGATCTATTTTTTATTTTCTTGCCAAAGACTGCAAGATTTGGTTTGTTTATAATACTTTGTGAAAACTATGCCTGACATATGTTTAATAGATAAACTGTTTCTCAACTATTTTTATGGCAAAAGAACAGAAGGTCATAAGAGAGGATCTATCTCATTTGATATCTTCCTTTATATTCATAATTTGTTTTTTAATCATCAGAAGTTGGATTTTATTTTCCCCCCTGTATAGCAGGTGGAGTTCCTTTCTTTCAAAAACTTCCTACCCACTTTGAAGTCAAATTAATGTTGCGTCCCCTACCGATGTAATTCCGTTACCGGTGTAATTCCGTTACCATGTAATTCCGTTACCGATGTTTTCATAGAAATGGGTGAAGATATTAAAGAATTGGGTGTTTGGGATTTGAAGGACACATATTTTAGCATTGGATTTACAATTACAGAATAATTCATCAATATTAAAGTTCTTTAAAAAAACTTTCTTGGAATTTTGGTAACGGAATTACATACAAATTGGAGTAGATTTGGTCATTCTGTCCAGCAAATATTGGTTCTGGTTGGAACAAGTGCTTTACAAAATAAGAAGATTATCCATATACTAGTATAACTGCAAAGTATACAAAGGAATAAGTTCAGGGATCAATGATTTATTGATTTGGTATTGAATTTAGTCATTTTTTCAATTCTGAAGCCTAGAAAACCCAAAAAGTTCAAACACTGCTTTCAGAAAAACAGATTAAGTTATTCACAAACGGTCTTCTATTCACTAATATATAAGGACGTTGTCCACCCAAAACATGCTTTGAAATTGTATTTCATAAACTTTTAAATTTTCCATTTTTGGCCTCTCTCATCCGGAATTGCCCAAATATCACTCCATGGCCCCTTTGCAGAAAGAGATAGAGTCGATTGTAAGTCAGAAAATGTGCACATTTCATCCCATCAGATTTTGCACAGTATGATTGAGTAACCCCCGCATCGGCACACTAACACATCTCCGACAGTTTAAGACTTGCAAATTGTACACATTTCTTGAAATTGTACTCACACATTGAGAAAATAGTGCAGATTCTGATGCGATGATCAGATTTGCGATGTATTAATTATATTTTGAGATAGCGCCTTGAACGCGCGCGTGGTTTTTTGGCTTCACAAGTTCGAAGTGTTTTTAATACCGGCACCCCCTCAACTCTCGTTGACAATGCACGCAACTCCAAATTTCTTGTGCGATGCTAATTTTATTGGCATCATTTCACAAATTTACTCGTAGCGGACGATCTACGCATTATTTCTCCTCAAAATTTCGACCAGTTTAGTTTTTAAGGGTAGCGCGCATCATCACATGCGCGATTTTTCACAACACGCGCAAAAACAAATATTACGCGGTGTGCCGATATTAAAAACAGTGCCGATATGTAGTACACCTACCATATGTATTTTATTTGCATGATCTGACTTACAATTAATTGCACCTTTACAATCCAATGTCTATCATACAACCTACCAATCTGGCTTCTTCAAGCGCCTTTCTCTTATCTTCCTCCGCCTCCCGTTGAGCCTTCTCCAGTGTCTCCTGCAGGATCCTTGCTGCTTTCTGCTCAGCCTCCTCGATAGCTTTCCTCACCGACTCCTCCTTGTCTCGTCTCCATGCATCTATGGCTCGCTTGTACGCAGCTCCTCCAACATCTAAGGAGTAAAGCAATGCCAATGAACAGCAATAATTATCAACCACCCTCAATTTTGTCATCCCCATGAATGATCATCAGACATCATCATCATCATCATATCATCATCATCTTCGACTTCATCGCGCATCATGCCATCAGAGTCAGACATCATCATCAATCATCAGACATCATGATCATCATCATCATCAGACATCACTCATGGACAAGTGTAAGTTCCCAAAATGTGGTCCTCATAATATATTACAATCACAACTAAATACTGTAGACACACCATTCATAATCGTCCTTCTCTGCAGCTCAGCTCAGCGCAGCGCGCAGCCAGCGCCAGGCCTCAGCTCAGGCGAGGTGGTATGCCGCAGTAGCGGCGCCGCTGCCGTCCGGCTGATGCTCATGCAGCTCGCCGTAGACCGCGCGCAGTTGCAAGCTGCAAGCGGAAACATAAAATGTATTTCAGTTTTTTACCTTCGACATTTCCGTGGGAAGTTCGTTGAGTTGTAAGGGTTGTTCTGTGGAGCATTCGCTCCAAGAGTTCCTGCGGATTTTGTTTTACTCTGCATGATCTCAAAGACATAATGACTGTTTTAAACCCTAAACCACCATGCCGAACACGATCGTTTATCGCCAAAACCGTAGCAACATGAATATTCATGAGATTCACCTTTGACCTTGCTTTGGGTGTCACCGGCAAAAATGGCGTCTCACATCGACAAAAATTTCCCTGTTGCCGGTTTGTTGCCGAAGAAAGAGACAGGAGCCGCAGCTTTCTTGACAAAATATCCTGAATATGATGGCAGAGGGGTGGTAATTGCAATTCTAGACACAGGAGTGGATCCAGGCGCCCCAGGACTCGAGGTAAAAAGCCGAATATCTGCACACAAACTCTATTGTACAGTCCCACATACTGATATTCATGTTGTATTAATAATGTATTTAGCCAAGTGAATTCATTTTATTATTTGTTTGCATGGCATTGTTTTTCTTTGTCAACTAATCAAAATTAATTGATTGTAGATAGAAGATAAACATTGCAATTTATTTTTCCTACATATATATTTGTTATTTTAGATTTCACGAGGTAATCATGTAAACAATTTACCAATCGTGAAACTGAATTGTGTGAATTTTTAATTTTTAAATTTTATTGATTCAATCAATGACAGTCGGTAAATCGAAAATGAATTTGTAATCAAATTATTGAATATAAGGTTTTGCACATATCAATTATCACGCATTCTTACAGTTACAGTGTCAATATTATGAGCATGACAAAAGCTGTGTTTTATTAAATTATGAATATGACATGTTGAATCATTGATTGAATGAAATGTTAATGTTCGGAATTGAACATGTTGAAGTGGCATTGACATTGTAAAAGCAGAAAGTTTTCTGTTAATTGCATGAAAATCTGAAGTGAAATGTATAGAAATTTTATTCTAAGCATTAATGCATTTGTTATCAACAGGTTAATTCTAATTGTCCTTTTTCAGGTCTATTTTTAATCCCCTTTTCAATTCAGGTCATGAGGTAGGCGATTTGCATACATTTTAAGTAATGCAATAATTAACTTATTAAATTGTATTTCCTCCAACTCCTTTCCCACAATGCAACTTCAGACAACTACCGAAGGCCTGCCAAAGTTTGTTGACATCATCGATGCGACAGGCAGCGGGGATGTCATCACATCAACGGTCGTGGACGCCAGAGACGGAGAGATAACTGGTCTCACAGGCAGGAAACTGAAGGTAAATGCTACTGGTGCGTGGAGCAGGATGTGCATAGACAATACATGGGTGGGAAGGTTCAGAGACTTGCCATCGATACGTTGTCTATGTTCTCTGAGTTCCAAGCAAATTGAGTGTGTAGCGTTTAAATGGTCATATAAGGTAGTATGACCATTTACACGCTACATGCGCAATATCTTGGGGGGGGGGGGGGGTGTTGCATTCAGAGTTGCGCTTAATTGCAATTCAGCGAATGCGCATAAATGCGCAAACCTAATTGGCTAAAAGGCGCATGCTTTCTGATTTGGGATTAAGCGCAACTTTGCGATGTATAATCGCAACTCGTTATGCAAAACCACCCTGGTCATACAATTTACATAGACAATGCATGTGTTAGCATATATCTAAATTGGACAGCAACCATGCATCATCACTGCATTACGTACGGCAACATGAGAATGGTATTATAGGTCACAACCATCACAACCAAATTAAAGTGACAGAATAATCAGCAAGTTGATTGAGGTCACTAGACACTATAGTATACGGATGAAGAAGAAGAGTGGGTAAATGGGAAAGCAAAGAAAAAAGAATTCCAAGGAATAATTTGCAAATAATAAAAGGGAATTGTAATAACACCATGAATAATACAGCCATTGACAAAAGTTAACGTTGGAGATTGGGAAATAACTTGTCTTGCGAGCAGAAAACTGAAGGAAAAACATGGAAATCACAAATCAAACAAGCATGTTTTGTGGGTTATTTTCAAATTTAAATTGCATTTCATCAGCACCATAAATCATAAAATGTTCCACTATGCATTGAAAACGTGTGTATAAAACCCATACCTTTTTATGGTAAAAATCCACGCAATTTATTCATGAAATTCAGGTTTAATTCAAAATCAAAACATAACTTCTGCTGCAGGAACTCCTAATCCCATTGACTATACCCCCTTTGATATTTGATAAACTTTTGTTTCTTTAAAATGTAATTAATGTGACAAAATAGTGTAAACAATCTCAAAAATTGAGCAAAAAGTGCTTGGGTCTAATAATTATTTCCAAGGCTGTATTAGTATTCAAAAATGAATCTGTTAAATGCTTTCAGAAAAACCTAGCAAGCAAAGGTTTTAGGTTGCCTTGAAATTCTTGCAGAGCATAATCCAATTATAACGTCAAATGATTAATTGTGTCTTATTTCCTCAGATGCTGTCAATATTACTTGCATGTACATGTAACTTTAATTTGATATTAAAAGTACATTTGCATGCACTGGAATGATAATTATAAATGTTTATTACTTATAAATGTCTCTTTCTGATCTTTGTGTAGATTCCTGAGACATGGAACAACCCTTCGGGAAAATACCACATAGGAGTGAAGAATGCCTACGAGCTCTACCCCAAGGGACTCAAAGAGAGAGTTCAGGTAATATTTGATGTTCTTGTTTTAATTACATTTAATTTGGTCCACATGAGTTTAATGCTGTTATCCGATCCGGGAACGATCCGATTTCCCGGCGATAATCGCTTCTGAGCCGGATCCGAGACGGATCCGAGAAATAAATTTTCTCGGTAGAAAATATTGGAAGATTTTGCCGACCCATTTTCTCCAGTAATAATTGAAAATGTGTATGTTTGACAGTCCATTAAGTAGTGTAATTTAAATAAAGAATGGGGGAATCAATATTGTTTACTTTATGAGTGGTTATTTTGGAGAAATTATTGGTTCGTTAATTTGTTTCGCAGTCGAAAATTGAACAGGATGCGCAAAATTGCTAGTCATTTAAACGATATTGCCGACGGAAATGCACACAAAGTTAGGCCGACACTCTCGGGGAGACTTCAGATGTATATCTGTATGATCGAGCTGATCAGCCAGTGCATTCTAAAAGTGGCTCAAAATACGTATTTTGGTTATTTGCACCATGTTTAAATGTTTTGATATTCTACTTACATGATTGCATGGCGTTTAAAAGCTGAACAGAAAAAAACTGAGCCCCAAAGCAATGCAAACAACTACTAAAAAAATCGGTAAATAACAACTATACATAACAGATCGCGGATGAATCCATATCCGGCGTAAGAACAAAGACCCGTACACGAGCGAATATGCGTGAAACATGCCAGCAGTGCAGCAGCCCGAAAACTTGCTGCTACCGGTACCGTAACTACTTCAACCTTCCCTCACGAACGTGCTTTGGAAATTTATTGATATATTCAGCGCAGTTTTTCATTGTTTTTGGGGTAATTTTTTTAATCTGTTCAGCTTTCAAATGCCATGTTATCATGTAAGTAGACTACCAAAATTGTGTTGATCACAAAAAGGCTAATTTATAGCCACTTTTTGAAGGCTCTCACCAAGAAGATCGTACAAATTTACATGTGATGTTTCCCCGTGACTGGCCGGCTGAGTTCTGTGAATGTGTGGCGCGATGCTGAACAAACGATCGATTTCTAGGCCCAATTCACTTCGGAAAAAATACTTTTCTTGCGAAACTTAGTTAATTCTGAATAGTCTGTAACTGTTTTTCTGTAAAGATTGATATGTGCATGCCTCAAAGCGTCAACATTGTTAATATTATTGGCATATAAAACAAGAAAGATAAGTCTACAACGCTGCATTTTTTTCAGAGCAAATTGCAATATTATTTTTTTCCGAGATCCGATCCGATCCGAGAATCTCGTTAGCGATTTTGAATTCTACCGATCCGAGAACGATCCGGGATTTTTTCTTTACCTAACAGCATTACATGAGTTTCTCTTTATGTTCATGATCAATATGAAAAAAAAATAGTATAAAGCCTCCATGAAATGTTCTTATCTTAATAACTCGGTATTAAAGGGTACCACTGGGCATTATAAAACCAATCCTTAGTTGTTTTGGTACTATAATTGAATACCAATCATACTCTCATGGGGTCTGATATGTTTCTGTAATTTGAGAACAATGCAATTAATTACTACGACCTACGGAACCACGGCTATTAAGTGGTTCGCACGGGCGACTTTTGTTTGCATGACCGCTCAATCAACGCGCGTACGTTATATGATAGTATATGCGATTTATCGCATAGCCCATGCGATAGTTAGTATCGTTTCGGGCATGCAGGCAACACGCCCGTGCGCGCTCGCTCTTTGATGTACACACTACAACGGCAGAGTTGGAGTCATGGTACACACAATGCCCAGCGCTATATAGCCACCGCACCATGCATAATACATGTAGGTTAGTCTGCATGCATGCAATAGTACAGTGCTTGTATAGCGCTATCTGTACTTATGTATGTATACGTGATAGATGCTGTTTCTGAACACCAAGTTGATTTTTTATTCCCTGCACACAAAAGATAATTTTCGAGATTTTCTCTGCTTGCTGCGATATATCGCAGTTGCTTCCGATAAGAGGATCATGAAGTGATATCGTAATCGGAACTGCGCTGACAGAATAATTGACAGGTGCTATTACAAATTATTCTCTGGCGATGTAGAAATACTTTCAGGATCACAGACTTGTTTTGTATGTTCATTTAAGATATGTCTTTGATGTAAGAGAGCTAAATCTCTGTCTGGTGGTACCCTTTAAGCAACCATTGTCTTTCTTTCTTTCATTTTCAATTCCCATGTAATGGTTATTAGAAATGTATCAACTTAAGCTAGACTAAGAACCAGTAACCAGTTAACAGTTTCACACCTGTGATATTTAACTAGCCATTTCATGGTGGTCATCCACCATGAGATCCCGATATGCTAATTGTTTCTCCTCATTAGACAGACATCCAGGCAAAAGGTCTCTACAATTTCATTGAAATGTTTCTATATGTTGATAGTAATACTACAGCATTTCTGTCTCATAATAGGTACCGTAAACCGGGTTGACTTTGGCCGCCAGGGTGACTTTGGCCACTTTTTTAGATGAATGTATTTTCATCAAGCCTCACTTTTTAGAACCAATTTCTTATTGTTTCAAATATATTCTTATAGGGTTGTGTATAGAATCAGAAATTAGTTGTAAAGAGTGAGGCTTGTTGAAAATACATCCTTCTCAAAAAGGGGCCAAAGTCACCCAGGTTTACGATAGTAGGTTCCTCCTTTCTCTAAGATATTTTTTAATTTTCAAAATATTTTTTTTTACTGATTCTGTTCCTGTTGTCATTCATTATCAACTCCTTCACTGCTACCCATGTTTAATTTTCTTCTTTACACATCTCCTCTACCATACTATATCCACTGCAGAAGGACAGACGAGAGAAGCTGTGGGACGTGTTCCACAAGCCGGCCATCGCCGAGGCAACCCGGCACCTAGAGACCTTTGACCTGGCCCACCCCTCCCCCACCAAGCAGGAGGTGAAGCTGGAGCGTGATAATCTTGTCTCCTCGCTGGACATCCTGATCAATGCTGATAAGAAATATGCAGATCCTGGGCCCGTCTATGATTGTGTGGTGTTCAACGATGGCAACACATGGAGGTAAATTAATGATTTAATTCAAAGCTATTTTTTTCAGAGCAGGAGATGTGATTAGAGTAATCTTGTTAACTTTACACCCTCTCTATAACTGGGTGACCATATTTGTTGATGAAAAAAAACTGTAAAATTGAAAGTTTTATTACCTAAAATGTATCCAGTTTATCTCCAATTAGCTGCTAATGGCCTGGTCAGATATCAACGGATAGCGGAAACGAATGCCCAACGAATAGAAAATTTGCGAAATTAAATTATCCGGTGGTGAAAGTCATCTCCATTGCTCCATGTAAAAAACATAGAACAACGTACATCACCGGGCAAGGAACGGACAAGGAACAAAGACAAACGGAGACGAACGGGTTGACAATTTTGCTGTTCGTTTGGCATACGTTTTCGCAATCCGTTGATATGTGACCGGGCTATAAATGACCAGAAACAGACATGACTCAAATGTTTTTCTCGAGCATTCATTAGTTCATTAGTTGGCCAAGGAAGTATACTTCACAAAGTTTATTTTCTTTTTCTTAACAGAGCTGTTGTGGATACATCAACAACCGGTGACCTGGCAAGCTGCCCTCTATTGGCCAACTACAGAGAGGAGCAGGAGCATGCGACACTCAGCAGTCTGGGTAATGAATCTCATTGATGCTACATATATATATTTTCAAAATCATATGGAAGAATTCTTTATTCTTTTAATATTATCTTGATTATAGAGACATTAAAATTTCGCAAAATTCCTAACAAAATATCTTCTTCCGAAAAGGGTTGAAATCATTAACTTGATAATAGTGCATCAAACCGTATTTTGCCTGCAAAACAATACCCCCATAAATTATTCATCCTAAGAAAGCAGCTAATAAAGAATTATTTCCATTTTGAAGAAAAGAGAACTACTACCCACTGATTAAAAAAAATGATGACTGTTATTTAGATATTGTATGTTACTCAATATAAGGCCCATTCAAACATAGATTCAGGATTCAAGATGAATTTTCTTCCAACATTATTTCATTCCATATAACTTCTATCCCCAGACATGCTGAATTTCTCAGTCAACATCTACGAGGAGGGCAACATCCTGAGCATCGTCACCAACTCTGGTTCCCATGGCACCCACGTAGCTGGTATAGCCGCCGCCCACTTCCCCGACGAACCCGAGAAGAATGGAGTCGCGCCCGGAGCTCGGCTCGTGGCCATCAAGATCGGTGATTCGCGGCTCGGCTCGATGGAGACTGGGAGCGCACTCGTCAGAGCGGTAAAGATAATTAATTATGACATGTTATGATGAATTTAGTTATTTTTAGAACATTGCATTCAAAAGGACCTGTGCTTTCTATCCTAGCATGATGATAATGTGGAATGTACCATATTTTGTTCTTAAGTAACCTGTTTCCTACTAGATTTTGCAATGTCCATATATTTTATGAAGGACCCACCAGGTTTTCCAATGCATTGGGTTAAAACTTGCTTAAATGTTCATATAATTCATTATGCAACATTTTATGTTAGTTTTCATTGAATATAGATTACTTTATATAATTTTATATGACCTTGTTAAAACACATTTTTTTACCATTTTCATACAGATCATAGCTGTGATTGAACACAAGGTGGACCTGGTGAATTTCAGCTATGGGGAGGCAGCTCATTGGCCGAATGGAGGGTAAGCAGTGTTTTGTTTTTTTTGGACAAAACCTGACCCTGTTTTGAAAATCACCCTGTTGATTGGTCTGATAATTGATTTATTTCATATACAGTCAAACCTGCTTATAGTGACCACATAATGGAAACAAGCAATTTGGCCACTGTAAACAGGTTCCATGACATTATTTTCTACGAAGGAGATCAATTCTGGTGCCCATTATAGGTAGGTTGGCTTCTATGGGCAGTTGGTTACTAAGACAGGATTAACTGTTCATGTTTGAAAATGTTGAATATAAAACAGAGAGTTAATTTGTTGTATTTAGAATGAAGCTTTTGCTGATGAATGATATGTTTTAATGCATCTTCTTTATTATTGTCTTTCAGTCGTGTGTGTGATATCATCTCGGAGGCCGTCAACAATCACAACATCATCTTTGTGTCGTCAGCGGGCAACAACGGACCTGCCCTGTCAACAGTTGGGTGCCCCGGCGGCACCACCTCCAGTATTATAGGTAACTAGACCGTTTACATAGACACTGCATGTGGTAGCACGTCAACACTTGCATTCTAGCCATACATTGTCTATGCAATTCCTACTACACACAACATTTTGGTAATGTTTATTTGAGTGACAAGAAGGGCATTCCGTATTTTGTAATATTATCATATGTGGGGATGTAATGTAGAGGGTGGTCTGAGCAGTTGAACTGGACTAGTTTGTGTGCACCACATATCACTGAGCCAGTGTGTATTGTGCATTGTGTGCAAGGGGTTGACAAGATGGCATCATGAGTCAGATCTACAAATCTGAACTAGGTTTAATTCCTAGCTTAAATTGACACCATTTTTCTGATGAAAGGGATGTCACAAGAGAAACTTCCAGATGATAACGTAATAAATCATGATTTGGAAATATTTGTTGCTTGAACAAATGTTTGTATCGTCGGGAAGATGAACTTTATTACCAGACAATCAGGGAAATACAATTATTATTGGATGCCTGATAATTAAAAATATATATATATTCCATATGGTCTAAAAGATAATAAAGATGATTCTGAGTGGATATCATTCTTTTATTTTCTTCATAAAATATTGTCTCATGAAAAAATAACCAATGAAATATACCTTGAGCAGTTTTGTCAAACATGCAGAATTGTTCTGTGACCCCTCTTAAAGCTTTATGTGATAAAATTATGGTTCATGAATAAAATCTGACCACGATAATGAGTTGCATATTACAGGAAAGCCAGTTTGCAGGCAGAAGCCTGAATTCAGTCCCCGGTCACCTAGAAATTCAGGCACATTGGTACAGTTTTCCATACAAATTATGCTATAATCATGGCTCACAATGTTCAAGTACTCGACTTGTAACTCACTGGCATCCCATTTTTTTTCTCTAGTTTGTAGGTGTGGCAGAATACATGTCACCAGCTAAGCAACCCCTTGGTCAGTGATTTCTGGCTTGCCTAACACTGACTAGCTGTGACTTCACAGTTAAGTGCTCTCTTAGTTATATATTACATCAATGTTGTTTTGTTTGGTCTATAGGTGTGGCAGCGTACGTGTCACCCGAAATGTCAGCAGCTGAATATTCACTCAGGGAGAAGCTACCAGGGATGCCGTACACATGGTCGTCAAGGGGACCTACGTGAGTACCTCAGATGATGATGATGATGACATAGGTGGTGGTGATGATGATGATGATGATGATGATGATGATGATGATGATGATGATGATGATGATGATGATGATGATGATGATGATGATGATGGTGATGAAGATGATGATAATGATGGTAATAATAATAATGATAATGATAATGATCATGATAAAGATAATGATCATGATAAAAATAATGATAATCATAATAATATGACAATAATAATATGACTTATTTATAAAGCGCTTGTAAACAGAAGAAGATCAGAGTATAAAGAGTGTGACAGTTGATGGTTGCATCTTTATCCATCCATTGTTCTTCCTTGCAGAGTTGATGGTTCTTTAGGGGTAAGCATCAGTGCCCCTGGTGGGGCAATCACATCAGTACCTAACTGGACGTTACGAGGATCACAACTCATGAACGGAACCTCCATGTCATCACCAAATGCTTGCGGTGGAATAGGTATGGTTTGATTTGATTTGATTTTGATTTTATTGGTTTCAATTCTATTTGATTTTATTTTATTTTGGATTGAAATGATTTGATTAAATCACATCAGTACCTAACTGAACATTAAGAGGATCACAACTTATGAAGGGAACCTCTTATGTCCTCGCCTAACTCTTGAGGTGGAATAGGTATGATTTGATTTGATTTGATTTTGGATTGATTTAGATGTGATACGGTTTGGTTTGATATGAACTTTGTCTTAATAAATCACAATCACTTGGAGCTTTTGCATTTCTATTTTTACCTTGATGTTTGGCTTATGTGTTATGATATTAAGATATTTATGTTTGAATGAAAAGCATTGCATGAGTACTGTTTGATTGTAGTAAGAATCAATGGACAGTTGATGATGTGACATTTAGAAGAAACTTACAATGATATTGGTATGTCATGGAAGTCTCTACTATCATTTTGGGCAAAAGTCTTATGATATTGATGGATCACTTTAACAAAACTGTCTTTAACTTTGTCATCCCTTCAAAGGATTGGTAATAGATAATACATTCTAAGAAACATACATAATTTACCTATTGTAATGATTGTATTGAAGTTATGATATGTTTTTTATAAAGTTTATTGATATATATAATAAATGTTTTCCTCTTCAAAATGTTCGAAAGCAGAAAAGGTTTACGATTAAGAATCCATGGATTACTAAAGCCATATCTCAGTCTATAAAACGCAAAAATATATTGTATAAAAAAAGTTTGAAAATCCCAAGTGTTCAAAATGAAACAAAGTATAAAAAATATAAAAATAAACTCACAAATATTATACGCTTTTCTAAAAGTGAATATTATAAAAGCGTTTTTGTTGCATTACAAGGTGATATGAAAAAAACCTGGCGTCAAATTAATGATATTCTTGGTAATAAAAAGCACAAAGCTCTTCCAAATAATATGTTTTATGGTAATTTGAAGTTAAAGATTTGATTCAAAGAAAAACCAATATTAGCCAAATTATATCTTTACAGAAAGTTGAATATGAAAATATTACTTTCCAAGTACTCGCACATCCAAAAATTGAAAAAAAAAGAAAATATTTAACACTGCCTCAAAACCCCCAATCCAGCGACGAGCGGAGTCAGTAGCTGTGTATGTTGTACTGACGTCACCATAGGGGTTATCCAATAGGAAGCTTCGGTATCTACCACGTAATATACCGGAATTATACCCCTTTATACCGAGGATTCCGTGGTTTAAACTATTTTCTATACAATTATGGTGGTTTCAACTTTTTGAACTAATAAAATAACAATTTATATTCGTTGTAAAGTTATTCTTTTATTCATTAATGTGTCTGATAAAGTAAAAATAGGTAAATGAATCACCTAGTCTGCGAGTTGAATCATACTCGCTGGTGGCATGCATGATACGTGCAGAGCCTC
Source organism: Echinarachnius parma (assembly GCA_037951105.1). Lineage (NCBI taxonomy): Eukaryota > Metazoa > Echinodermata > Echinoidea > Clypeasteroida > Echinarachniidae > Echinarachnius > Echinarachnius parma. The sequence goes on along the minus strand of JBAMJV010005579.1, from coordinate 573,205 downwards.
GACCGTGCGCGTACGGTGGACAATGCATGTAATATTATAGCGGAATTGTGCAGTGTATGTAGCTCGCTTCAATTCAGCTCGCGTTAGTGAGTAAGTGCACTATCAGCGCATTTTTGTTGCTCTTTTTGCAGGTAATTGTTCTCGTATTTGTTTTAAAAGCCCTACAAACATGTAAGTAAAATAAGAGATAGTCTAAAATAGGTGTGATCGTAATAATCTTGCATTTTCGTTCCTTTTCTGAGCTTTTTAAAAGTGCAATTACTTACAAGGCAGTCATGGCAGTTGGCGTGGCAGCTATAGCTAGAGCACAGCCTGTCTTGCGGGGCGGGACGGCTGAAACTCTAGTGCGTGTTCCGTATCATTCAACTGACGGAAGTTGTTTTTTCGAGGCACGTTCAATTTGCGTCTCTCAATTTGTCAAACAAATCTCTAATTTTGGGGAAATAACCACTCATACGGTAAAATATGTACTTTTACACTAACATTAGGCAATTTTCTAGATATTTGTTTTTCATTTCCGATGTTGCAAAACGAGCGAGCGATGGTTGTTGTAAACAAAATACTGCACGCAAACTGATGTATACCGCGATATAGCAGAGAATTTACCCCCTCGTCCTACGTCAACTCCTAAGCGGCGAGATCTGGGTGAATTTGGGCCTTGTTTGGAGGGTGAATTTTTCTCATTTTCAATTTCGATTTAAAAATATTTTTAAAATTTCAAAAAATCTGAATTTCTCGAGGCTTGTAAAGTACAAGATTACCTTCACAATCATACCAAATTCGACTCAATTTATAATCAATGACCAGCCACTTTAAGTACAACATATGATATTGCAAAACAGTTTAATTCATACTTTGTTAATGTGGGGAAGAATCTCTTGGAATCAATTTCAAACTCGAGTAGTTCATTCATGGATTATTTTTCGCACCAAAACCAATCATCATTCTTTGTGAGACCTACATCTATTAATGAAATAATTAAAATGTGTTCTTCAATCAAAATATCTAAAGCAAGTGGACCGGATAATATTTCACCTCGAGTTGTAAAAGAATGTATAAATTTGTTTGTTCACCCATTATGTGATATTTTTAATAAATCATTAAATTCTGGCATTGTACCTGATAAATTAAAGATTGCCCAAATTGTTCCTTTGTTTAAAAAAGATAATCCAGAAAGTATTGAGAACTATAGACCCGTTGCGCTTCTTTCAATATTTTCAAAACTGTTGGAAAGACTAATGTATGATAGATTGTATAATTTCTTGTCAAAAATTAATATTCTAATTCCAAAGCAATTTGGATTTCGAAAAAATCACTCTACATCACTAAGCATAATTAATTTCACGGACCATATTCTAAATAATATTGATAAAGGAAATATTTGCTGTGGTGTTTTTATGGATCTATCCAAGGCATTTGACACCATCGACCACCACATTCTTTTTTTTAAATTTAATTTATATGGACTTAGAGGTATTCCTTTACAGTGGTTCCATAATTATTTACTTGATAGAAAACAATATGTGGTGGTAGATGGTGTCGAATCAGAATATTTAGATGTAGACATTGGTGTACCACAAGGTTCTGTTTTAGGTCCACTTTTATTTTTGATTTATGTAAATGATATGATTAAAACTTCCAAATTGTTACAGTTTTCACTTTTTGCCGATGACACTGTGGTATTGTATTCCCATAAAAATGTAAATTTACTTATATCGACAATGAATCAAGAGTTAGAAAAGCTCAATGAGTGGTTTAAATGTAATAAGCTGTTTTTTAACTTTACGAAGACCAAATACATTATTTTTCGTTTCTAAAAATTAAAAAATTGCATGTGATATTGAGCCTATTATAATTGAGAATAGTGTTATTGAAAGAACTGAGATGATAAACTTTTTAGGTATTATTATACATGAATCATTAGATTGGAAACATCATATTGTTAATATCTCCTCTAAACTATCAAGAAGTATAGGTGTGTTGTATAAATTAAAATCTGTTTTACCTCTCAAGGTATTGTTTTATATTTAACACGCTATAATATTACCCCATTTAAATTATTGTAATGAAATATGGGGAAATACATATGAAGCTCATACTAATAAGTTATTTTTGCTCCAGAAACGTGCCATACGTATAATAACAAACGGTAAATTTGATACCCACTCACTTCCCCTTTTTGTAAAATTAAAAACTCTTCCATTGTTTCATCTTGTAAAATTGAATGTATTAATTTTTATGTTTAAATTTCATAGAGGTATCCTCCCTGAAGTATTTGATAATATGTTTAAGACTAATAATTCTTTTCATTCGTATCCCACTCGTAGCTGTCATAACCTCCGCAAACCATTGTACGTTTAACAACAAGAGCCCATTCTATTCGTTTTACCGGCGTACATGAATGGAATTCCATTAGCAACGATGTTAAATCTAGCTCCACTCTAACTCGATTTAAAGCTCTATACAAACGCTATGCATTCAATAACATGTCATCCATGGCTGACTAGATCTCCTTCGATCCTCTTCTCTCTCTCTCACCTTTCCTATCCTGTGTGAATGTGTGTATGAGTGTGATGTATATGTGTCTAGGAAATCACTGCTATACATAAACTTGTAATTTTGTGTATATATATTTGTTTTTATTATCATTTAGTCGTAATGTTTAATTTTCTGTAATGGGGCCTCACATACAAGCACATGCTGCTTCTCCAAGGTCCCGGCTATTATTTATAAAATGTAAATTTGATTCTTGATTTTGTATTGTTTTATTTTGCCGAATAAACTGAATCTGAATCTGAATCTGGTTGTAAGTAGTAAATTTATGATAATTTTTTTTCTATTCTTCTTTACAGGTCTAGTTTTGTCCGCCTTGAAGAAGGAGGGTATACCATACACACCTCACAGTGTACGCAGGGCACTGGAAAACACGGCTCAGAGTCTGGAAAATGTAGATCCATTTTCACAAGGCTATGGTTTACTTCAGGTGAGAGCAATTCTGAATTGATATAAGTATTTTTTTGTAAGTCAATGTAGCCGCGAGCTTTCGAGTCTGGCAGATCCATTGTCTAAAGGTAGCGATAAATGACAACTACTGTACTACAACATGAAATTGTATACCTAAACAGGTGGATAGAAGGTGTGAACAAGAACAAAAGGACGGGAATCCAATGTAGGAGAGGTTAATACAGTGGCAGGCTAGAGTAGACAGGAACAAAAGAAGTCAAGTGTGTGGCTGGAAAGCTGCTGGATGAACTGCTGGAAAGCTGCTGGATTCAATGCTGCTTATATTTGATTACACTTGCCTTTATAGCAGATAAGCATTTTTCAGCAGTTTTTGAATTTATTGATGTATTTTTTTGCAGAAGTGCTGAAAGTATTTATCATGTCAATATTATGTTTATGGTATTTAACTCTCATCTAGATGATCACCCGTCTAAGATAACTTTTAAAAAGGCAGTTGTCACCGAGTCAGCTGAACTTTTTGGACAATTTCATCTGCAAAAGATATACCATCTGTGCAAAATACACTTAACAAGATATTTATCCCCAATTCCAACCTAATTTAAATTATTTAAAATTTGTTGTTAATCCAAATCTAATGGTTCATTTGTCCATATTAAGAGTTTAAATATTTAAATTGTTCTTTTTTCTAGTTCAGAATTCAATTATGAATCCATTGTTCTATTTTGTTTCAGGTCATAAAAGCTTTCGAGTTCCTACAAGAGTACTCAGACTGCCCGACGCGGAACGTTCGATTCAACGTGACGTTTGAAGGCGGGCGTGGTATCTACCTCAGGGAAACAAGTATTGTAAACAAGACGAGGGAATGCAACGTGACCATCGAACCAGATTTTGTAGAGACATCAGGTGAGGCTTTGATTATGATGGTAGTTATTATAAAGGTTATTATGATGGTAGTTCTCTCCTCTGCTCAAACTCTGGCAACACAATGCTCCAAATTCCCAGACCCACTCTAAATCCCTGGCGACAATGCATTATTCATCTATGCTCCAAGAATGTGGAACAATCTCCCTCTTTCTATCCGACTAGCACCCTCACAAGATTCATTCTAGAAATTACTCAAGATCCACCTGTTCAATAAGTAAACCAAATGTTAATTTATACAGTAATTCATTATGCGTGTTTTAGTACTAGTGTGTTTGTATGTTCATTGTATTGTTATATAAGAAATTACATTATTATTATTATATTATTATTATTGTTTTGATGATAATAATAATAGTAATGATAATTACTGCCAAAATTCTCATTAGTGGCACAACATCAATGCAGGCTAAAGAGACATAAATTACCAGTAACAATGCCAGTGCCCACACACTTTGGGCACCATTTCCACTCCCTGGGAAGTATTCCATCCAAGGGGCTCATGCATATCATGATTGTTCAATCATACAATTACTTTCAAATGATAACATCGATACTTGTTTCTGTGGTGGGTTAGGGTTAGTGATCAGGATGGTCATGATTGTGTGCAGTGTTTTTGGTAGTTATAGTTGTGCAGAGCTGCCAACCATTCCGTTTTTGCCGTTATTGTTAGGTTTTTTCAATTAAATTACGACAGTACGATTTTTAAAGTTAAATTATGTTTTTCTAAACAAATAAAATAAAACATATTTTTAAAAGTTTTTGTTCTTAATTTTTATGTTTTAATGTTAGAGACAATGTTCAACCACAACTTGTGGTTCTAGACATTTTCAAGACAAATGTTAGGCGATTCTTTTCTGATTTTCCCCCCTAGACTCATCTGAGAAGATTGCATTCTCGCTCCATGTGGCACTGGTGATGGAGGCACCATGGGTAAAACGCTCCATCCCATCTGGTCAATCTCAATCACAAGATACGTGCAGTAGTTGTGGAGGTGGTTCAAGACATTTTCAAGAGAATGGTTGATTTTCATATTTCTTCCCCTAGATTCATCCGAGAAGATTGTCTTCCTGCTCTGTGTGGCACTGGTGATAGAGGCTACTTGTTTCTAGCCAACTTTCTAGAGAATGGTTGACATTTCTTCAAATTTTCCCCTCCAGATTCTTCAGAGAAGATTGCATTCTCGCTCCACGTTGCGTTGGTAGTAGAGGCACCATGGGTAGACGCACCAGCCCATTTAGTCATCATGAACACCTCGAGGTCAATCTCCATCAGAGTCGACCCAAGGGGGCTGGAGGAGGGTGCACATTACACGGAGGTAATCTTAAATGACTTGATTCAATATATCAAAACCCATTTGAAATGCCATCATACAAAGATTTTGTCATCTTTAATTAATTGCAATCAAATCCACTCTTCAATAAAAGTCCAGTTATGAATTTTGGTGAGCAAAATGTTACACGATATGGATGCTTAAGCCTTCTAGGATCTGCTTTCATATGAAGTTAATTTCCATGGTAATTTTGCTTCTGTCAGCATTCTTTCTGATGTACCACTGATCAGCTTTGCTTTTAATGTTGGTCCAGTCAGGCTTTCTGTTAATTCTTGCATACATATTTGTTTAGCTGTTTTAATGCTCCTCTTAGATTTTCTACTACGATTCTGATCTTAAGGAGGTGATGTGGCAAGGATGGTAGAGCGTGTTTAGTATTATAATACCATGTATAGAACTGTTGTCTCTTTCAGAGCGTCGCTCAGCGCTTAATCAAATAACTATTATCTTATGTCTCATGTAGGTATGTGGCTACGATGTAAACAAGCCAGGCAAGGGGCCTCTGTTCCGCATCCCTGTTACTGTGGTGAAGCCACGGGACCTCAACGGGCAGATCGACGCTGAGTGGGACAGGATGGAGTTCAAGTCAGGCCAGGTCAGGAGGCACTTTGTCCGCGTACCAGAGGGCGCAACGTGGGCAGGTAAGGCACTTTTGAGTTGGGTTTGGGGGAACGTAGGGCTAGTCTTAAAGGAGAACTTAAAGGAGCTCAACTAAAGACATTGCCAAAGAAGGCATGAAAAAGGGCACAACCAAGTAGGCCATTGCATCAAGGAGTTCTACAATGAAATCAAAAGACAAATTTGGTGTCAACATTATTTACTCCCACCCCCATCTCGATCCTTATCCACAGAGATCACAATATCTTTACAGTCATCACGCATTGTGTTTCACTTTGTTCGCCTGCAGTCACATGCTGCTTACTGCAACAACAAGATCTACAAGTTCCTTCAATTTTGCGTCTGATGAAGATTCTGCACAGTTTGGAAGGAAAGTTCCCCTTTTTGACTCAAAATTATTTGTCTTACTTTTATCAACAGAAATCATGATATCGTCACAGGAGCGTGAGCAATCGTCCCGCTTCGTGCTTCACGCTGTTCAGCTACAGCCACAGACGGCCTACCGCAACAACGAGTTCTACAAGTTCTTGTCGCTTCAGGAAGAATCCGAAGTGACACACTCGTTCTCCGTCCAGGGAGGTCAGACGATGGAGTTCACCGTGGCCAAGTGGTGGGCAAGTCTTGGCCGGTCTACCATCAAGTACAGCTTGTCTTTCCATGGACTGCAACCCACACAGAAGTCAATAGAAATGGTGAGTTAGATTTGTCTTTTAGGACTAATATATAGATTGACTTGAACTGTAAATCTTTTAATAAAAGCTTAGTACCATTATACTTTGCTGGTGCAAAATAATGCACCAGCTTGGGTCGAACTATGATAATACACATCCTCTCCTTGCATGGTTTGCTAACATGTTTTAGATCTTGAAACATTCAACAAATTTGTACCTTAATCTAAACCCCTGCGAACCTTTCCAAACTTAACCATATCAACCGTATCAATGTAGTGCTGTAGTATCATAGGCCGCAAAGTCAGTTTGAATGAATAAAGACAATGTTCACTAGGGTAAAGAAAATAGATTCTTTTGACAAAGAATAACTGAACAATATTTACTTATAATTCTTTTTATTGCATTGAAATGAAGAAAACCATTATGCAAAAACAAAAGAGTGAGAAGAATTAAATATCAATATGTTTATTTACATTTTTCAGCATGCTGCCAATGGAGTGAGGAGACTGTATGTGAAATCAAATCTGAGGGTAGAGGAGCTGAGTCCATCCATATCCATCAAGAACTGTGTACAACCTCTCAGGTAAAAACAATGTTAAGTTACCTTGTACTTAGATAGTGACTGCATGTCGAGCTCAGTCCTGCCCCACATATATATCCATGTACATGTATATGTGTGTGCATTGTGTCAGAACTGGTTTACATCAAGAACTGGTTGATGTGAAGTCAAATCTGAGGGTAGAAGAGCTGATTCCTTCCATATCCATCAAGAACTGTGTACAACCTCTCAGGTAAAATCGATGTCTAGTTGTGCGATGGAGATATTTTTCTTACAAGTAAAGGTTGGTGTTTCACTAAACACTAAAATCAATTTTAATATCAATTCAATTGGATGATTATCACGTAAAATCAATGCTAAAATTGATTTTCTTGTAATTACAAGTTACCTTCTTGTAGTTAGATAGTGATACATCTTCTATTTAGGCTTAGCCCTGCCCATATCTTATTCATCGATTAACATTTTGTTTAGAATGGGTACAAGATTTGAGTCCATCGATATCCATCAAGAACTGTGTACAACCTCTCAGGTAAAAACAATGTTTGAGTTGTGCGATGGAGGTAGTTTTCTTACAAGTACAGGAGGTTGTTTCACTAAATACTCAAATCGATTTAAGGATCGATTCAATTAAGATGATTATCACATAAAATCAATGCTAAGATTGATTTTAGTGTTAGTGAAACATCTCCCGGGTTACCTTGTGGTTAGATAGTGATATGTGGTAAACTAGGCCTAGCCCGGCCCATATCTTATTCATTGATTAACATTTTGTTTGGAAGGGGTAGAAGATCTGAGTCCATTGATATCCATCAAGAAATGTGTACAAATTATGCTAGGTTGTGCGATGTAGATATTTTTCTTACAATTGCAAGTTACCTGGTAGTTAGAAAGTGACTGCATGTCAAGCCCACTACTGCCCCACATATATATCCATGTACATGTATATGTGTGTGCATTGTATCAGAACTGGTTTACATCAAGATTTTACTTTTTTCAGATATTTGGGGTCTTCAACTAATTATTGTGTACTGGGACTTTATTTCTTGCACAATTTGGTAAAAAGAAAGATTTCAAGGCTCTTAAAGTCTTCATGAAAATCTGTTTCTGTTACTCCATGTTAGCTTTAAACCAATTATGTGCATTGTCTTGAAAAACACTACTTAACTATTTCTCATACAATGTATCTTTGTATTTAAACTAAGATGTATTATTTCCAATGTATATTTTTACAATTTAAATTTAATTTATGTTTTCCTTTCAATTTTCCAGGCCCAACGACTGTGAGTTCCGCCCACTAGGCTCCCGGGATGTCTTACCAAAGGGAAGGCAGATATATGAGCTCATTCTCACATACAACTTCCACCAGGTATTGTTTAAGTTTTTCTTGTGAAGAATCATTTGTATCACAATACAAATACCTCCAAATCTTTTGGCTGTCAGCTATCGTTATCGTATTGTATTGTGATTATGCTTCTTATCAAACACCAATACATACTGAACATTATATTTCTTTGTATGTTACATGTAGTTATGTGTTTCTAAGTTATATTTAAAAATTCATATCTAATTGTAACCTTACATCAATGATTGTGGTTTATTTTACTCTTTTTTACTCAGAGCAACACATCAAAAATCACACTCAACTACCCACTACTCAGTGATCTGTTGTATGAATTGGAATACCGAAGTTGTTGATCTTTGATGCCAATGTACAACAAATTGTAACAAATAATGGCAATAACAAAACTATGAAATATTAACCTTCAATAATGATTGCCTATTATTTCATTTTTATTTTATTTTTTAGAGCAAGACATCAGAAATCACACCCAACTGCCCGCTACTCAGTGATCTGCTGTATGAGTCTGAATATGAGAGTCAGCTCTGGATGCTGTTTGATGGCAACAAACGCTACATGGGGTCTGGAGATGCCTACCCACATCAGGTGAGTTTAACTAGTACAGGCCTAGTCAACTAATTAGTACTGGGATATGTACTAAGTTTAAGTTGGATTTCAGAATCTGAAAGGGAACAGGTTGATAAGGTGTGATCTTTTTCCATCTATGATTGAAGAGGAAGTTAAAGTTAAATGATTAAGTTAGAGTGACAACACACTACAACTCCCAAGTACATTACGAGAAGAAAGATATGCTGGACAAAGCCAATATATAGGATTTTTCTTATAACGGTTTGATTGTTTATTACATTTAAACCCTTCAATTATTTATTGCTTATCTTCTTTCTTTCGCAGTACACACTCAAGCTAGACAAGGGTGACTACACACTTCGACTCCAAGTGCGTCACGAGAACAAAGAGACAAACTCAAGACATGATTCTTCTAATCTATCTATCTGTCAGTCTGCCTGTCCATCTATCTATTCATCCATCCATCCATCTTAACTATCTATTTATCCGTCCATCTATCTGTCTATCGATCTTTTCATATTTCCTTTTTTCTATTTTCTGTTTTGTTTTTCCTTCAGTGTGCATCCATCCATTCATTCATCTATCTATCTTATGTTTTCTTAATTAGAAAGTGAGATAACAAGAATATAAATTGCTTACTTTCTTTCTCTCTCTCTCTCTTTCTCACAGTACACACTCAAGCTAGACAAGGGCGACTACACACTTCGACTCCAAGTGCGTCACGAGAAGAAAGATATGTTAGACAAACTCAAGGACATGGTTCTACTCATCGACCAGAAACTCTCGTCCAGTCTCACGGTCGACACGTACCAGACAATCAATGGCGCCCTCTCTGGCAAGAGCAAGTTTGGCTCCACGCTCAGCGTGCCACGTGGAAGCCGCGTACCGGTGTTTGTTCCGCCGATCCCAGACGATAAGCTACCGAAGGGCGCCAGCTTGGGTCAGATTCTGACGGGGACTGTCACCTTCGCCAAGTCAGACATGGGCAAGAAGGTAACGAATGTCATAAAATTCCTTTACAATTTTGTTATTAAATCAAGTCTCATATAATATGCATGATTGGCAGGGTAGAACTGTTCAACGCCTCTATATGGAGCCAAAATGCGAGGTTTTGGTGCGTGGAGGTTTTCAGCATCCTGGGGGGTGTTTTACAAAGATCCTAAGTTGATCTTAGCACTAAGATGGTCTTAAATATTATGAAAAGCCATTAGTGTGTTGAAACAGTTTTGTAAAAGTTATGTTGAAAAGCATACAATGTTGGTTCAAATCATATATATTTTCTAATTATGAAAGAGATTTCGTGAATTTTATGTGAAATCAGGATTAGAAAATTAGAAAAAATATTATGATTTGAATCAACATCTTAAATGCATTTCAACATAACTACAAAACTGTTTCAAGACACTAATGGCTTTCCATAATATTTAAGACCATCTTAGTGCTAAGATCAACTTAGGATCTTTGTGAAACACCCCACTGATCTTAAAGGTTGTGTCTCTCTTTTTCAGGCATCATAATGTAACATAACATAACATTGGCAATTGTATAGCACCTATTCAAAGTGTTACAAAAAGCATCATCAAGTTAGTTAAGCATTCCATGAAGTATAGGTTCTTCATGCATCCAGTTAGTGAAGTTGGCAGTGATAAAAGATTCAAATTATAAAAGGAAAAAGAAAATTGATTTGTTGTAAATGCTTGCTATCTTGCCAACTTAATGTTTTGACCCTGCAAAAGAGACACATGACCTTAGATATCCTTCTCAACTGCATCTCTACGGACTGTATAACCCTATCTTGAGCCCTCTGCATGTTGTCTGTACATGTATATTTAGTCTGTATAATGGTTGTATTAACAATATTCATGTAGGATTGAAGTATGTTCTTGGGCCACAAATGGTAAATATATAATGCACCCAGCTAAGACATCTAAAGGTCCATGCACAGAATATATTAGGGATCTGATAACTTTGTCCAAATCCTAAAAACTTACTTGGAACTCTAGTGGTTCTGTCATACCTTGTTGTATTCGTATAAACAGTAGAAGCATGGGACGAGTTTTGGTTTTTAACTATCCACTGGATATTCATAAGCGTGTACAAATTCGGTGCAATTAATAGTGAATGTCACTTTGCATTTTTGTTAAATAAACAGCCATATATCATCCATTTAACTTGAAATGTTCATACATTACTCAGTGGCCATATCAGATCACAACAATACACTTTGTATCGACCATTCATCACTTTTTGCACATGCCAGCAATGTTACTAGATCCCTTTCATCAGTCAAAAGTAATACTTTTACCCCTAACTACTACAATGTAAATAAGTTATCTATGCATTCTTATTTATTTTATTGCTCTGAAAAGTATATTAATCCAATATTATAACCCCTCTTTGCAACAATTCTGTGAGATATGATAATTTCTCATCAATTTCATTGCTCAGAAAAGTACATTTATCCAATATTTATTCATACATTTTTTTCATGGCATGGAAAAGATTTCATTTTTTCATGACATATAATTCTCTCTATCTCATGCTTCTTATGGTGATTTTTCAACTCTTATCCAAAAATATTATACAAACAAATTTGCCATCATTTCTTTCCAAAAATGTTGTTTTCTTGCAACAAATTTGCAACATATCTTTTCAAACCTCTATCAAACTGCTTACTCTGCAAAATGCATTATTTTGACAAATAAGATAAAGAATGAGGTCAAGTGAAACTGACTGGGTTTATTTTTATGCCTCCGCCAACGAAGTGGCCGGAGGCATTATGTTTTCGGTTGTCCGTCCGTCCGTCCGTCCGTCCGTACGTCCGTCCGTACGTCCGTCCATACGTCCCGTTTTCGTTCTCGCGATATCTCAAGAACCAGTTGACGGATCAATTTCAAACTTGGTATGAGTGTACATATTGGGGTGACAATGATCTGATTAGATTTTAGGGGTCATGAGGTCAAAGGTCAAGGTCACAGGACTCAATATATATGCAAAAATGCCTCGTTCTCGCGATATCTCAAGAACTGGTTGACGGATCAAATTCAAACTTGGTATTAGTACAGATATTGGGGTGGCAATGATCTGATTAGATTTTGGGGTTCATTGGGTCAAAGGTCAAGGTCACAGGACTCAATGTATGTGCAAAAATTCCTTGTTCTTGCGATATCTCAAGAACCGGTTGACGGATCAATTTCAAACTTGGTATGCGTGTACATATCGGGGTGCCACTGAATGGATTAGATTTGGGGGTCATGAGGTCAAAGGTCAAGGTCACAGGACTCAATATGTATGCGAAAATGGCTTGTAATGGCAAAGTTTCAAGAACTTAATGTCAGATTTCAATCAAACTCGGTACCTGAATGTATCATAAAGAGTCAACGTAGCCATAAAATGTTGGGGTCATGAGGTCAAGGTCACGGGACTCTTTATACATGCAAACAATCTTGTAATGCCAAAATCTCAAGAACTAAATGTCAGATTTCAATCAAACTTGGTACCTGAATGTTTTTTAGGGAGCCATCAAAGATTGGGGTCATATGGTCAAGGTCACAGGACTCAAAATATATGAAAAATATTTGTAAAAATTAAATCAGTGCATGTTAATTTGGGCTTGATATTAAAATCGTGCGATAGCGGAGGCATAATTTTCGATTGCGCGCAATCGAAGATCCATCTAGTTTTTAATTGTATAGGGAGTGAGACAAATTAAGATTGTGAAGAAAGAAAAAAATTGAAATTGTGATTATGCCTTAACTCTTAACGTGCCAGGGATTTTATTGCTCTATGGCATCTTTGTGTATTGTAACTCGCACAAATGCGAGCTTGGCACTCAAGGAGTTAATATTGTGAAAATAGTAATGTCATTAAAGTGATCCATTATCTTTCTTTTTTTTTGTCAAAAGTAATGTTTGAGACTTCAATCATATACCAATTTCATTGTTAGATTACCTAATGAAAACAGAGAAAATCAATGTCTGATTTTATCTCGATCGTTCGCGTGAAGTATCCGATACTATGGACGATTGAGTAACGGAATTCAGATACTCTTGGCTAAGGTGGGAAACCGTCTATAGACGGTCTTAAATTCAATCTTAACTACATGTATATCCATTATTATGGAGACATTTTAAAAATCAGAACCCATTTCATTCTTCTGTTACCATAAGCCAAACAACAGGGTACAAGAGAAGTGGGAAAGCTCCAAGTGATTTTGGTTGAAATTGTACAAAGTTAATGGATCACTTAGTTAATATTTTTGTGGCATATGTATATATATGTGTTTAGTTGAATGTCCTCAAAGATATTTATGAATATAAGTCAATTTTGTCCTTGAGGCATGTTCGTGGTTAATCATAATTATTTGTTTCAAATGAATGTATTGGTGATACAGTTATACTTGTCCTTATTGCTTTTATTGTTAATCATTAGAATATATTTGTAATGGATATTGCCCCTATTATTACATGCACGTATATATAGCAAGCAGTGAAAAATACATGTGGTCCCTGAGCTATTTAGCCTTCATAATGCAAACTTTTTATATAAAAAGCTTTCACACTAAATTTGTTCTGTACTAGCCCATGTACTTCTAGATAAGATTTACACATGACATATTCATTTTTCTCTTGTAGTTGAATCAATTTTTAGTTGCCCATTCCGGCAACCAAATAAGACCATTTATTCAAATGTTACTTGCCCGACATGGATTTTTTACTTGCCCGGGGGCAAGAGGACAAGTGCTAGTGTTGAGTCCTGATGTAAATTTCAATGCAAAACAAATATTAGATTGCCATTTTAATGCACATTTGGAAAGTACCAAAACAAATTTTCTTTTTTCCCCCTTTTGCAAGTCATCAATTTAAATTGAAAAAAAAAACACAGTACTAGCATCATCTTCACATTTTGGACTTTCTGCTAATGGGTCCCCAGGAAATATAGAGAAAACACAAATTTGTACTATCAGATAAGAGTTTTTTTTTGGGGGGGGTCATGGTTTATAGATTCGGGTCTTCACTTTTGAATAAGAGGGTCGTGGGTTTGAGCTTCAAGGGAGGCATGTGCATCTTTCAGCAAAGCACATGATATGTATCTAGATTTTCTGCTCTCAACCCATGGGTAGTTAATGGGTAGTTAATGGGTACCTGGCAGAAATGTATTCCTTGAAATGCATCATTGCTCAAGGTGATTCGTCAAGCACTTGCCCACATGGGCAGTTTGCAAGTGGATTTGAAGAACTCGGTGAGTGAGGCTTCTTTATCTCTGAAAATATATCAAATTTTTAACAACACATTTTCTTTTTTTTAAGAAGACAAAAATAAGACAAAGGAATAAAAAATAAAACAATCATAATTTGATATTCAAGTGAGTATCAAAGCTCTTAACATTATAATTACCCCAGTCAACGGATACACACTGCAATCATTCCTGCACACAACGTGCACAGCTCCTACTCCCTAGGGAGTATTCTAGCACGTGGCTTGTTAGGCGCAATGACCCTCCAAGCGCTATTATCATTACTCCTGTCAACGGATACACACTGCAATCATTCCTGCACACAAAGTGCACATTTTCCAACTCCCTAGAGAGTATTCCAGCCAGTCACAGAAAAACCCAACTGCATGATTTGTAATGTGATTAACTTGCCTGCAATGTATGGGATTCGTAGTTCACGTAGTCACTAGTAGTCTTAATTTGTTTGTGGTGTCTTGCCGTGACCTGAATATTTTCCCACCCCCTTTGACCTTTGACCCTCTGTAGGTAAGGGGCAAGAGAGGTCATTCGGCAGGCATGGGGTCAGAGGGCAAAAGGAACTTGGGATGGAAGCCCGTAAGTTTTTTTAAAATCTCTTCACCCAAATTTGCAATTCTTTGTTTAGTAGATAAGCTGGTCAAAAGAAATGGAACAAACTTATAGCCTTAAAAAATGTTCCTCTCAAAATATGTTAACTGTATTATTAGGTTAAGGTTATGTTGCAAAGGAAATATGAGATTAAAACCTGGGCATTTTAAGCTTGTTATCTTGATTTAATTAGCATTTCTCTGCCATGTGTCATAAAATGAATAAGGAATTGGAACAAAGACTTGTTATATTATTATTTTAGCCAAAAGCACAATACTGAAGAATGCAAAGTAAATGTGCATTTTGGACAACAGTGTGAAATGGGTGCTCTGTTGCTGCATTGCGCTGCATTGCAGCATTTTATTTGCAATAATTGTGTATTGTTCTTAGTTCTTAGTGATATCAATCTATAGTTGTTTGAGTTTGAAGTGCCTTTGCTGGTGTCTTTCTCTGCCCTTCCACCACTCCCCACCTCCCATTTCCAAAGTTTCCTAGAGCTCTTTAAGCAGGTTCAAATTTAGTTATGACAAATTTCAAGGGAAAAATGGATCTAACCTATGTCTGATATTTTAAAAGAGGGAGTAGAAATTCAACAAAAACTCTAGTTTAGGGTGGAGATGATGATAAAGGGGTATCAAAATTGATAATTTTCCCTTGAAACACCAATTAATGATATAGTCGTACGAATAGTAATTTCAATATTGTTATTTGTGTTGCAATTCATGTATGTTATGTGTTGTAGAGCAATGTGCTAAGTGTGTTTGGTCCCTTAGATTTTTATTTGCAAAACTATGCATTCCATGACTGTTTTTTTGTTTTCTCTTTCACTTTTTCATTCATTCATTGGTTTATTCTGTCAGCCATTTCTTGTTTCATTTATTCACCTATTCATTCATTCATTCATTCATGTTTTCATTTGCTCAGTCAGACATTTGTTCATTTGTTTGTAATTGTATTAATTAATTCATTATTCATTATTGCTTATTAGTCATTATTTTGTAAAGTGTGACTTATACATATTATAATCATTAAATACATTCTACTCATAGAAAGAATTATATTGCAGTAACTTTCATGTTTTAGTATTCTTCAATGTGGCACTGTGTCTACATGTATCTTGACCTTACATAAACCATACTTTCATTTCAATCAAATTTTTCTATCACTAATTGCAAACTGTCTAGTAATTTTTGTCAGTTCTTGCCTAGGACAAAGGATCTACTATATTTGAAAGCTCGGCTATATACCTTGACTTACATTTAGTGATTTTGCATAAATTTGTGCTCTTAGATTATTAATCCATTTCATTTTATTTCCACATATATGTGACCGGCTATAGCAAAACCTGGCACTTGTCGGTAAAAATCAAAATGTAGATGTTCACACCATTAGAAAGGCCTCATCACAAGCTTTCATTTGATGCTTTGTTCTAACAAATTGGTCAATAATTGGCGAAGATATGATTGTTTTAATTTTCAAATCATAGGTTTCTTGCACAAACATTGTGTGAACTTAAAATGCCCATTTCTTCAAAACATGAATTACTGACAAGTGCCGGGTTTTGCTATAACGGGTCACATATATTAAAGCAGAGGCATATTTTTCAAGTGGGTGCTGTAGAATTGCTCTAGTTTAGTATTTTATTTCTGTGTGCAGAGTTTGTAAAGATTGTACTTATTACTTTCTTCTTTTACCATTGTCATTTCTTACCATGCACAGGATACCTACCCGTTTGTGTACGTGCTCACCCAGTCGCCCCACAAGTCCCACGTCCCCAAGGCAGACAAATCAACCAAAGACAAAGAGAAGACCAAAGAGGAAGAATTCACAGAAGCCATGAGAGATCTGAAGATTGGGTGGATGTCAAAGTAAGAAAACCAAATACAGAACAAGATACTAGTAATAATTATGATAATAACATTTAGAAGTTATCATTCACATCATCAGCATATTAAAGTGATCCATTACCTTTGCAAAACTTCAACCAAAATGACTTGGAGCTTTCACACTTCTCTTGTTGTTTGGCTTATGGCAACAGAAGAATGAAATGGGTTTTGATTTGTCAAATGTCTCCCTAATAATGGAGATATTTAAGATTAAATTTTAAAGCATCTGTAGACGCTTTCAACCGTAGTCATTAGTATCCAAATTTGGATACTAAATCCTCCATAGTATTCAAATTTGGATACTAACGATCAAGGTACAATTAGATGTTGACAGTCAATGTGTTTCTGACAGAACTAGCAATACATGTGAATATATATTCACTAATTATACCTTTTTCAGTAATTTAGGATGGTTCATAATGTATTTATATCTGAAACAATGCCACCACTATACTTTCATAGTCATTTTATGAGTTGTGTTTTCATTTGTTCAGGCTTGAAGGAGATGAACTGTACAAAGAACTATCAGAACAGTACCCAGCATATCTACCTCTCTACGTAGCACAGATGAACAAGAAAGAGAATAGCAAGGTAACTTAATGTAAATGTATGCTTTTAAGTGTGCAGAGAAATCATACACTATCTTGTGAAAATGCCCATATAGGTCAGGAAAGTCAGAATTGTGCACTTTGGCAGATACTTAGGGATGAACTATACATAGAAATCTCAGAACAGTTCCCAGCATATCTACCTCTCTATGTAGCACAGATGAACAAGAAAGAGAGTAGCAAGGTAACTTAATGTAAATTTATGCTTGTAAGGCCCTCCGCACACAGAGCCTACTCGACCCGATCTGACTGGTTTTCAGTCAGGCTAGAGTCAGTTTCGCTCAGTCGGAGTCGATCCAACATGTTGAATCGGCCTCGAATGACCTCCGACTGGCGCTTGACTGAAAAAAATCAGAGTCCTGAGGCAGCACATACTGAGTTAATCAGGCTGTAAACCAGTCGGATCGGGTCGAGTCGGCTCTGTCTGCGCCGGGCTTTAGTGTGCAGAGAAATCATTCAGTATATCATCAAATTGCCCATATAGGTCAGGAAAGTCAGAATTGTGCACTTTGGCAGATACTAAGCGATGACTAAAAAAAGAACTATCAGAACAGTACCCAGCATATCTACCTCTCTAGGTAGCGCAGATGAACAAGAAAGAGAATAGCAAGGTAACTTAATGTAAATGTATGCTTTTAAGTGTGCAGAGAAATCATACACTATAGTATGAAAATGCCCATATATGTCAGGCAAGTCAGAATTGTGCACTTTGGCAGATACTTAGGGATGAACTAGACAAAGAAATCTCAGAACAGTACCCAGCATATCTACCTCTCTAGGTAGCGCAGATGATCAAGAAAGAGAATAACAAGGTAATGTAATGTCCTTCTTTTTTTCATCCATCCATCAACTTATCCTTCCATTTTGTCAAGCCTCCACTCTAACTTAGTCTGTACTGGCCCATTTGGGCAAGTAAAATCATACATTTGGACATTTAACTTGCCCAAATATAAAATGTACTTGCCCTCTTACTTCAAGATGAGATTAACATACATGAAATTACATTATTCTCTTGTAGTTGGCAGATTGGGCAAGCAAACTAGAATATTTATGATATTTCATTTGCCCGACTCCAATTTTTACTTGCCCCGGGCCAGTGCTAGTGTCGAGCCCTGATTTTGTCATTCATTGTTAACTTCCTATTGATCATATTAGTAACTACTAAGTATCGTTGTTAGATGCCTAATGATTGAATCTCATTCAAATTGGGTATAAATACAAGTCTTGTTTCTCTATTGTAAACATATACAATTTAGCCCTTGGACTGCCAAGCATGTAATATGAATGACATCAATAAAAAGTACCTTGCTTTCATTTAAGAAAAGGGTTTCATGGGAACGTCCCCTTTGCAAGGGTCTTTGTGGCTTGATGGTTGAGCACTCCAGCAGTCCAGAGGTCTTGGGTTTTGTTTCCCGGCGAAGCCAATTTTTCTTTGCTCATTTTCATTCATTTAAAACATTTCTAGTCAGTTTCCTTCATGTTTGAATTCAATTACTTTAATTGAATTAAATTCAATAACATTTTATGAATTATTTTCAATTGTTTCTTCTTTCTTTAATTCAGGAGAGACTGAAGAATCTAGCAGCCGTGATAGAAGCAGCCAACAAGGTCATCTCGTTAATCGACCAAACAGAAGTAGCGATTGTGCTGGCAGTCAAGAATGACACTCGACCAGATGCATTCAGCATCAAACAGTATGTTTATGTCTCATCAGAGGGATCTAGTAACCTTGTTGACATGTGCAAAAAGTGATGAATGGTTGATACAATGTATATTGTTGTTATCTGATATGTCCACAGGGTATTGTGTGAAAATTTCAAGTCAAATGGACGTTATATGGCCGAGTAATGAGCAAAAATGCAAAGTGATGTTCACAAACTCATTGCACTCACTTTGTACACGGTTTCGCGATCCGTTGGATTATTTATCATCTGAACACTTCAATCGTAAATATCTTTTTAAAGGGAAATTTGAAAAAACTGAAAGCTGTCCTATGATTTTATTGTTAATACAAATACAACAAGGTATGAGGGAACTGCTAGAATTCCAAATGGATTTTGAGGATTTGGACAACGTTACTAAGTCCCTTTAAAAGCAATTAAGACTTTGCTTTCATCGGGTATAGAATAATATGACATATATACGTAGCACTTTTATGCAAACAAGCCTCTATGTGCTTACACATTTTTAATGAATGATTTGTTTTTTGAAGAAAAAAATTGTATTTTGATTTTGATTGATTGATCTATTTTTAGCTCATCCGGCCCGAAGGGCCCGATGAGCTTATGCCATGGCGTTGCGTCCGGCGTCCGTCCGTCCGTCCTTCCGTCCGTCCTTCCGTCCGTCCGTCCGTCCTTCCGTCCGTCCGTCCGTCCGTCCGTCCGTCCACAATTTTCAAAATGCTTCTTCTTCGTTATTTTTCAACCGATTTTGATTCTGATTGTTTCATAAGATAGGGCTAGGAGGGGGATTTAAAACTTCTACACAGAATCGTGAAATTCATTATATATGCTAATTTATGCAAATTTATTCGAAATCACAAAAAATGCTTCTTCTCCTTCATTTCTTGACCGATTTTGATTTGGTTTGCTTTATCTGGTAGAGCTAACTTTGGTACACTAAACTTCTACACAGAATTTTGAAATTTTTCTCCATTAATTAATTATGGTAATTTATGCAAATTTATTCCAAAAATCACAAAAAATGCTTCTTCTCCTTCATTTCTCGACCGATTTTGATTTGGTTTGCTTTATCTGGTAGAGCTAACTTTGGTACACTAAACTTCTACACAGAATTTTGAAATTTTTCTCCATTAATTAATTATGGTAATTTATGCAAATTTATTCCAAAAATCACAAAAAATGCTTCTTCTCCTTCATTTCTCGACCGATTTTGATTTGGTTTGCTTTATCTGGTAGAGCTAACTTTGGTACACTAAACTTCTACACAGAATTTTGAAATTTTTCTCCATTAATTAATTATGGTAATTTATGCAAATTTATTCCAAAAATCACAAAAAATGCTTCTTCTCCTTCATTTCTCGACCGATTTTGATTTGGTTTGCTTTATCTGGTAGAGCTAACTTTGGTACACTAAACTTCTACACAGAATTTTGAAATTTTTCTCCATTAATTAATTATGGTAATTTATGCAAATTTATTCCAAAAATCACAAAAAATGCTTCTTCTCCTTCATTTCTCGACCGATTTTGATTTGGTTTGCTTTATCTGGTAGAGCTAACTTTGGTACACTAAACTTCTACACAGAATTTTGAAATTTTTCTCCATTAATTAATTATGGTAATTTATGCAAATTTATTCCAAAAATCACAAAAAATGCTTCTTCTCCTTCATTTCTCGACCGATTTTGATTTGGTTTGCTTTATCTGGTAGAGCTAATTTTGGTACACTAAACTTCTGCACAGAATTTTGAAATTTTTCTCCATTAATTAATTATGGTAATTTATGCAAATTTATTCCAAAAATCACAAAAAATGCTTCTTCTCCTTCATTTCTCGACCGATTTTGATTTGGTTTGCTTTATCTGGTAGAGCTAACTTTGGTACACTAAACTTCTACACAGAATTTTGAAATTTTTCTCCATTAATTAATTATGGTAATTTATGCAAATTTATTCCAGAAATCACAAAAAATGCTTCTTCTCCTTCATTTCTCGACCGATTTTCATTCTGTTTGGTTTATCTAATAGGGCTAGGTTTCATAAGATAGGGCTAAGAGGGGGATTTCAAACTTCTATACAGATTCATGAAATTCATTATCTATGGTAATTTATGCAAATTATTCGAAATCACAAAAAATGCTTCTTCTCCTTCATTTCTCGACCGATTTTGATTTGGTTTGCTTTATCTGGTAGAGCTAACTTTGGTACACTAAACTGCTACACAGAATTTTGAAATTTTTCTCCATTCATTAATTATGGTAAATTTTTTATTTTTTTATTTTTTTAATTTTTTTTAATTTAATTTTTATTTATTTTTCTATTTTAATTTTTATTTTTTTTAATTTTATTTTATTTTTTGTTTGTTTGTTTGTTTGTTTTGTTTGTTTTTGTTTTTTATTTTATTTATTTTTATTTTTATTTTGATTTTTTAAATTTATTTTTTTATTTTTTTATTTTTTCCCATGTCCCTTCCAGGGCATCAAATTTTTATTTTTTGACCAGTTGAAAAGTGTACCACATGAAATTTGCGATATTTGATGTTGCGAGATGGCGGATGAGCGCTACGTCATTGACGTTCTGGTTATTTTAAATTCAGTAATGAGACAGGTTATTAATATTGACAATGCACATATAAGAATCAACTTAAATTCATGTAAAACAAAATTACAAATTGTGTGGAAATGAAATAAGGTGTATCAGTAAAAGCATTTTTGGCTTGACAGATTTTAAAACGTTTGTTTGATTTACAGAGAGATGGAGAAGCAGAAGCACCACCTGGTGAGTGCCCTCTGTGTGAAGGGCATCGCCCTGGCTGACCAGCTATTAGATCTAGATGAGGGCAAGGGGGCGGATCCGGCCCCCTCGACCACCACCACCTCTTCCACCATCACCACTAACACAAACACTGTGAGCACCGCTACAACATCCAGTGCCGCAGAGCCCGTCAACAACAACAACAATCCTACCACAACCACAACAACATTTTCGAGCAGTAGTACAGGCAGCGCGAGTGCGTCCACCTCCACCACGACTTCCTCGGTGGTAGTGCAGCTGGCGCCAGCATCGTCGTCGACGCCGACGCCACCGTCGTCTCCGGCGCCGGTCCCGCCTCAGCCGAGGAATGATGATGGTGACAAGGAGGCGAAGCTGAAAGAGGAGATCGAAGAGACGTACAGCGGGGTGCTGATGTGGGCCGATCCTGAGGAGAAGAAGGTAATATCCTACTTGACGATGATGATGATGATGATGATGATGATGATGATGATGATGATGATGATGATGATGATGATGATGATGATGATGATGATGATGATGATGATGATGATGGCGATGATGATGATCTAACTTGTTATGGTAACTAATGATGGAGCTGATGATGGTGATGATATTCAATGATTATTGCAATGACATGTCCTCTGAGTTTGCTGATGCAGATGATGATGATGCTGATGGTGGTGGTGGTGGTGATAAGGCTGATGATCATGAAGTTTGATGTTAATGTTGCTGTGAGTAAAAAATGAAGGTGATGCTTTTGGTTTGGATAATGATGAAACAAATTCAGCAAAAATAATTATGACATATACATGTTTTTTTCAATTATGTTTCTGCTTGCTCAGGTTTTACCCTTCACCATGAGACACGCAGGAGTGAACAAACACCTTGGAAGAAAACTCAAGTGCATGCTGAAACAACAGGAGTTTGATTCTAGAATAACCAAGGATAGTGAAGTCAGACTTATAGAGGTAAGTACAAGTCAGAAAAGAGCCTTAGAACTGCATGTTAGTTTTGAAATGAGGAATTTGTATAAACTTACGAAATATCCCATCTACAATATTACTCTTTAAAAACTGTAACGCCCCAAATCAAAACTTGTTTAATATAATGGTAATGATATTGGAAATTTAGTTTTCAGTCTTACCATTGAAATTCAAGACTAGCAGCATGCTAAACCTAATGCTATTGAAAAATTGATCTAAATAAATGTATTTATCTCTTTCTCTCTTGTTTATCTTCCTTATGTTTACAAACGTCCAGACTGTTCTTTTACCAGATTTTTCTTTCCTTTTCCTTCCCATCTAGGTGTACAAGTCACTTGGCTGGCATCACTTGGTGAGACACGCCGAGAACTGGCTTCCAGTCAAGTACCCACCAGAATTCATCCCCTTCTAGACTGATAACAAGATTGGTTTGAACCAGTTTCAACCGCTTTGGACCAGATTTACACCCTTCTTTAAAGTGGTTATCCTCTACACATAATCTATCCTCTGCACATAAACCAGTTTGAACTGGCTTCCACCCAACTCCATCCCCTTCTAGACTTGTTACGAGATTGGTTAGAACCAGTTTGAACCACTTTGGACTAGATTTACACCCATCTTTGAGCTGGTTTCCTCAGCACATAATCCTGTTTGAGCTTACTTCCATCTGACTCCATCCTTTTCTGGGATGATAACAAGACTAAATGCCCTTGTTATGCCAGCCCAGTTTGAACTGGTTTAAACTGGTTTAGACCTGTCTGGATTGTATCTTTCTTTGAACCAGCTTTAATAGACCTAGCACAACATTTTGTATGGCCTTGTCTCATCCCATTTCTTTTTGTTTTTTACCTTCCAGCGTTTTCACTTATCTTAATGCAATCTCATTTAGTTTGAACTGCTTTGGACCAGTATGTCACAACCAGTTTAGACTTGTCAGTGATTCTAGTTTTAACCAGTTTTAACCAGATTTGAATTCCATCACAATTTGAACTAGATGGAACCAGAATGTCATCCTGTTTGAACTGGATTTGACAAGTATATATCATAACCAGTTACAAGGCCAACCCAATCAACCTTTAGCAATGAGGCTTTATTTCCTTGATTCTAAGAGCTCCCTTTTTCTTTTCTGCCCAATCAGAAATAAATGCTGATCTTCCATGTTATAATGACAAACTGAAATCCTAAGCGTAATCATATCTTTCTTTCAGCTTCTTTAATTTATTATGTTTCAACAAATGTTGATTGATTGTACCTTTCTATGGTAGCTTTTTTACATCTTCGTAATGCAATTTCTTCTGATTTCATTCTTATTTTGGTAAATTTGTTGCAATCATTTAATAGTTTGTTTAAATTAATTTATTGTGCTTAGAGATATGGAGGGTGTGGTGACTATATTGTATGTGTAATTTCTATAAGCCTGGCAGTGACAATATTAAACATGTTGTATGAATTTATAATTTTGTTATATCTTTCTCTATTGAAGTACTGCAATGTTATTTGGTAATTAATACTTTGAAAATAAAACAATGGGGATGTTTTTTTTTATTTTTTTTATTTTTTTTTTTAATTCACAAATGAATATGGCTGATTGTTTACATTTTGCTTGTTTTATGTTAGAGTAAACATTACATACTGGTGATTTATTGATGGTCAAAACATTTTGACTCGTTTTTAATTGTTGATTTTGTAAACCTGTACTGAATTTGCTTACTTTCACAAATTATTTCTGTGATTCCTTTTAATTTTATGCTTACTTTTTTAGCCATAATTTTCTTAAATTGTAGATGCTTGTTTTTGAACTATTAATATTAGAATTAATATATTGCAGTCATTCATACAGATAGTGTGTGCAGTAGAGTTTTTGCAAATTTTTACTATCGGCCCTATGGTAGTGAAAAGGTATAAGTCTATGTTGCGTGACCATATTACCTTGTCAATATCAAGAATAATAAAGGATGTACAAAATTTACTTCAGATACAAACATTTTCTTCTGTTCAACATATTTTCCTGCAGCTGTCTTCCGTATGCTAATGTTCTTGAAATCATCATTATTGAACTAATTTTGTTTAAATTTCATACAGGGTCCAAAATAATCTGTCCATTTGTGTCCATGACCTCTGCCTTTTATGTCTTGGGGCGTGTATCACAAAAATCATCAGTTGAACTTAACTCTAAGTTGGACTTAAACATTATGCTAAACATTTGTAGCCTTCAAATTAAAAATATTTCAAAAGCAAAAATGCAAGTACTTAAGACTTTTCATAAATCTCCTGGATAAAAAAAAAATTAATGATTTGAATTAACATTTTATGCCTTTCAAAAGAACTTTTACAAAAGATTTTCAAAGAAACTAACGGCTTTCCATAATTCTTAAGTCCAACTAGTCAAATTCAACTTCGGATCTTTGTGAAACACCCCCAGTTATTTTGCGTCCTTGTGTTCTTCCCTCCAACTCGTTAGCAAAGATAGTTAGATTAAAGCGGTCCATGAACTTGATATTTGAGCCTTCTGTCCTGTACCAGTACCATTGTAAGATTCTTCCGAATGATGTATGTTAATTTGATAGAAAAAGAACACTGTTTACGTAGTGAAAACAGTTCAACAATTGATATCAAATGTTATTACCTTATTTTGCATATCCCGTAGCCTTAATACATGGTTCCTTTCACCAGGTTCCCATAGGCAATGGGTTTAATAAAATCTACTTAAGTAAGGCCAACATATCTTGGTTGCCAGATTACCTTAGTTAACAACAAATTCAGGTTCGGGATTGAAATCTTAACTCAGTCCCATATTTTAATCCCCCCCCCCCCCCCCCCCTCCACATCATATACTTGATACCTTTTTGTGTCTTTTTATATATATATGAAAATTCAATCATTTTGCACATTTGTATCCCCTCTGATTGAAATGTTAGAAGATTTTAATACTCTCCAAAACCCTTTGTTTATCGTGGAATAATTGGAAATTAGGCGATACCATGTCAAATTATGTCTGCTAGCCATTGCCTTCTTACGATATGCATTTTTAGTTTGGTGAATACTTATTGAGCCTGTGCGCATTAAATCAGCACTTTGTAATTTGTGCATGCATCAAAGTCTAGGTACATGTATTTACAGGAGTTTTATGATATGAGTGACCCTTTTTTTGCATATCAGGGAATAAATCGCTCAGAGTTGCTGGTTTTTTTTTTCACCAAGTCCATGTCTACTAAAGCTACATGTCTACTATAGTAAGAGTACCTAGTCGCAGATGCTGTGTATCTTGTGTATGAAATTAGTTGGTTATTTGTTTTTGACAGATGCATTAAATCTAAACGATAACTAGCAATTTGTTTCGTAAGAAATAACGGTTAAGTGCAAACCCTGCCATTAAAGGTGAATAGGTTATTTACTTCTAAACAGGAAAATTAGAACATCTTTTCACAGCAAATTATGACATTTTATTGGAAAGGTGGGACAGGATTATAATATATATGAATAACTTATAGATTTGATTGCCAGTACATATAGTTTTGAACCAAATTGAGACAAATACCCAATTGAACTTCAACTTACTGTTTACTTCAAATAAGGCGAGAAACACATACATGTTAATGATTACTATGGAAGTGTTTGACCGAGTTGGAGTTTGAACTTGAAGTTTTTTGATCGAGTAAAATACCTGGTTATATGTACAGTAGTATTATTGATAAACACGGGACGTTGTTACCTCCGATTCTAGATCTACTTTAATTGAACAGTGCCTTTATTTTAAAGTATATCAGATAGAATTATATACAGTAGATATATAATGTATTTATGTGTACTTTAGGAGAGAAGATATAACTGTAGGTGCATACATATGAATGCTACTGATATATATAGTATGTGGATTCTGTTGTGTAAACTATGTACTTGACTGTAAGTGTTCATTTAACTGCAAGAATTTATTGTTATCAATGTTCAAGTCTGAATAGCGTGCTTTTAACCGGTCAGGGCCCCGTTGCAGAAAGAGATACAATCGATTGCAAGTCCTGCGCATTTCAACCAATCAGATTTGCGCATGTAGAACACATGATCTGACTTACAATTAATTGTAACTTACAATCGATTGTATCTCTTTCTGCAACGGGGCCCAGGACTCGTCCCAAAAATACTTTGGCTATGATCTATAAAGAATGTGGGTTATATTATATATATATTGAACAGCCGTGAGCAGGTTGATTAACAGTTCTGGGACCTGTATTTGATTGATATTTTCTCTGCGATGGCCCTAAAGTGTTTGTTATAAATATGTACTGTATGTTTGGTGTTCTAGAATATGATATAATCACTCAGTATTAGACTTGTACATTTCTGCAGGAAGCATATCTACCAGGTACGTAGCATAACAAAATGCTGCAACATATACGTGCTGCTGTCATAGTTCTTTATGTCGACAGATTCCTGTGTAAGAGAGGAGGGGCATTCCTTGAATGGGGGCACATCTGTAAGTGGGGAGGGGGGGGGGGCAGTTTAAACAAATAATAAATTGGTAATATGTGTGATTCTTGTTTTTCTACAAACATATTTAAGTCGGTGTTAACGGAATTAGTAAATACTATGGTGTTTTGTGATCGTATACCAGTAGGTTTGTGTCATTTGTTAAATTGTGATGGTTCCCGGATTTGGTACATGTACTATCCCTATTGGTCTCAATGTGTATGTAAAGTAAAGGAATGTTGAATATACTAGTAAACCCATTGATGTTGAAGTTTGAGAATGTTTTCCCTAAAGTTTCCCAGTGTATTTATGTAAGTTTTACTCTGTCAGTTATTGTTTATGTGTATCGTCATGATAATAACCAATCAGAATGTTGAAAATACTAGTAATTTATGGTCCAAAATTGTGTGTTATGTGGCATATTTAGATAAAGATTTGAAGTGAACTATATGATTTTCTCTATAATAATGCTGCATCGATACTCTATTCTATCCTTTTCTTAATATTACGAACAATATAGACCGAGGTGTATGTGTGGGGTTTTATTTCATCACAACATGGCAATTCTTAATTTCCTAGTTGGACTATATGTTGTGTTTTAATAGTACATAGTTATCATTGTTGCAATGTGATTAGCTGGTCAATTGGATGCGTGGATTTATCTGTTATCAAAAGGAAATATAAGAAAGGTGTATTGGTGCAATAGACCGTCTGTCATGTTTATTCAATCATTGTATTGTTTGATGATGCGTTAAGCTTGTTAAACCTGCCAATATTACAGTCATTTTCTTTGTTCTCCTCCTTTTCTTGTATGATTCGATTGTTGGATTTGTTTGTTGGATTTTAAACATATATATATTATTCTTCTCTTTTTACTTACAGGTAGATTTCTTGAGTCATTTCTTAAGTCAGAACGTAACTTTTTTGATGAAAATGCCATTTCTGTTCGGTACAAGAAATATATCATACTTTTACAAAGCATATTGCTGTATCCCTTCAATGCCATTGACACAATTGCGTAATAAATCAATTAGCTTTTCATGAAGTAGTATTAGACAGGTTTGTAATGCTTTGATACTGAACAGATGAATATAATCTGTTTAGCATTCATTGTTTAATGGAGCTTTACTTAGTTGAGGTTGAGGTTTGTTCATTCAATCAAGTATTGTTTTTATATGCAAATGTACCAGTATGTCTTTCTGTTGCTTTAATAATGTACAAGCAATTGTAATGGTATTACCTGATCAAGTTAAGTATTGTATACTGATATTTAAGCAGAATTCATGCAACTATTGACTAACTGTTTGTTTTTGTTCTTAGATACTTTAGATGTTTGTTAGTGTTTTTTTTAATTATTATTCAGGAATCAAAGCTATCATGATTAACCAACTTAATATATAGGTGAAACACTTGCATTATTTCCTTTTATAAAGGTTTGTCTCAAAATAATCAAAATACTGGTGGTGATCAGTGGCAAAGATATTAAATATTCAGACCTTTAACTAACTGCATCTTGATTAGGATTTGAATATTTAACAACTGACCCATTCATTTTTTAAATTATTTTTTTATGCTGTATTATTTCCTTTTTTAAATGTTTACCAAAGTTTTAATGCAGAGGCAACGAGTAGATATTTGAGTCCATTTTTTAATTCTTTGTTTTATGTTTGTCTGTTTAAATTAACGATATGGAAAGCTACATTATGAATGATTATAGTTAACAGGAAGCTTGCTTGTTTTGCGAGAGGAAAGGATATAAGATTACAATATTTTTGTCTTGGGAGTATTACTTTTAGAATGCAAGTATCTGATTTTAGAGTAATAATGAAAGAACCAGTTGAATGTTTTGGCCAAGTTAACTTGGTCTAGGGTCTATATAGAGAATATTCTGTATGTTATACAAAAATCAAATAGACTTAAATGGATTAACCTATTGTAGACCGTGTTTGAGATACCAAAATAAAAAATTCTTGCATCATGGGTTAACCAGTCGAGGACTATGCCTGGGCTGGCGTCTATGAAGAATATGCGTTGAACCAAATTAAAACCACACTTAATGTGTTAAAGGTTTGGTGTCGTCGTTTACAGATGGCACTTTCAAGAGAATCATCGAGGGGTGACATGTCTGTGTCACCAGATGGGTATGAACATAAGCATGACACTCCTGCAACTTTCTTGTGTGTCAGATGCCAAGCGCATATTTATACATGTAGTACATGTATGTATAACATGGCGTCTCACTGTGACCACTCTGTATAGCGCCCTCTGATTATGACAACCCTGTCCCTTTAAGACCTGCATAGAATTACTAGTACTGAGATGTGTCTGTTATATAACCTGTAGTTACATGATTATACTGTGTATATAGTTAGATGACATGTTGATGATGTGAATATGATATTGTGCTGTAAAGCTGGTAATATTATACTAAATTTATTAAACAGTGCAAAATAATGTTACTGAACTAATCATGTATTTGTGTTTTTATTAACATGTTTTGTGTGTGTAATGTTCAGGGGCGTATCTACAGGGAGCACAGGGTCACGTGCACCCCCCCCCCCCCCCCCAATAATTTAACAGAAACAATACAATACATAATAGATAGATAAAGCGATAGGTCGATAGATAGATAGATGGATGGATGGATGGATGGATGGATGGATGGATGGATGGATGGATGGATGGATGGATGGATGGATGGATGGCTGGCTGAATAGATAGATAGATAGATAGATAGATATATAAAGAGATAGGTCGATAGATATATAGATAGATAAATAGATAGATAGATGGATAGATAGATAGATAGATAGATAGATAGATAGATAGATAGATAGATAGATAGATAGATAGATAGATAGATAGGTGGATATGTGGATAGATAGATCGATATATAGATAGAGTGATGGATGGATGGTTGGATGGATGGATTACTTGTGTGCCATGTTGTATATTTGTCCACAGGTGTTATAACTTTAAAACCAGACTAACAAAACAATCAGTGTCTAGTTTTAGAATGTGGCGTTACAGTTATGTGTTGCATAATTTACTCATTGAGGATGAGAAGTTAGCTGACGGATTTCCATAGGCAGACAAAAGGTATTGGAAAAATATGAAACTACAAGTTAAAGGGGTAATATGGTGATAAATAAACGAAGGAGATAGAAATACTATTTAACCTGGTATACAAATATTGTCAGTATGTCGCTGTAAAGACATGCTGGTTTATTCTCTTCTACCAGAGCATACAGGGCCGCAAAAATATAAATTTCCATGGAGTAGATGATTTAGCCCAAGATCATATCGCATCACTAGGTTTGTTGGACCCAAATAAATAAATACAATGTCAGTTCTACTTTACTTGGTAGCACACTCAAACAAGTACAACTTGCCAACACGTTTTGATTTGTAAAGCAAAAAACGACCACAATAACAACAACATCAAAGCAGTAACAATTAAAAGCTATGTTATAGTTCATTGGTTGCAAAATCGAGCAGGCAAAATTGCATGTTTCCCCTACCCCCCCCCCCCCAAAAAAAAATAATAACTACAACAAAACTCAAAATTAAAAGACTATTTAGTTGCACACTACACAGTCGGGCAAATTCAATCTGATGAGCCCAATAGCATACATATAAAATAAACAGTATATAGTTGGCTTAACAGTCAGGCAAGTATTTTTTTTAAATACTAGGCTAACTAAAATAATGCCTTATTGTCCTCTATGAGGGTAAACTAATGGACAAGCAACTAGCAATTCCAATGTCTCCTTAGCGTGCCAATCTTTTCTAAAGGACAAATTAGACGAACAAATATTTGTTTAATGTTGGTATATTATTATTATTTTTCTATTTTATTAAACAGACTTTGGATATAATTGCAATAGCGCCCCCTCTTAAGAATAGTTGTTTTCATCTCATTATTATTCAAAAACGTTTGCCTAAAATTAATATTAAAAATATAACAAATCTGCAAGACTTGTAAACAAAAAAGTGTCGTATATAATATGTACATGCATTTTCTACATATAAATTTGCTGTAAATCATGTTAAACATAACTTGAAGTATTGATATCTAGAGTGAGTTGAAAGTTTTGTGTGTCAATAATTCCCGTAAATCCCACTCTATAAAAACTCATAAAATCGAACAGGATAGAATGAAGAAATACAATGACAAACGAGGAAATAAAATACTAGTATTTGTAATAATGCCAAAATATTGGATCATAATGAATATTCCTCTTTATATTTTCGGAGATAAAATAATGCAAAACATAAATATTCATCTTTCTTCCGAGCTACAGCCAATCAATTATCGTATAACAGAAATAAACAACTGCGCGTGCGTGAGATTGAACCAATCATAAACTCCGTTTCTAGCACACCGCCAAGCTCAGTTTCTTACGGGAAACATCGATTAGCGGTGTCTTTTGCGATTATTTTTCACCATTTTACTCAAATTTGTCAACAAAGAAAAATATATCAAGCAATAGATAAACAAGCTCACTGCGTTTGTATTCAGAACTTTCGATCTTTCATTCATTCGTTATTTTCTGAGATTTTTAGTGTGGAATTTTGGACTTTACGTGGCTTTAAATTCTCCATAACAACACACGTAAATGCTGTGCGGAGCTAGTTTATACGTGTAAATCAATGGGACGCCAATTGGTACGATAATCAAGGAACTGAATGCGCCGGTGATTAGGCCGAGTCGAGTGCGTGCGATCCTAGCTGACATCCGTTCCAGCGGCCCACCTACCGCACCGTGCCCGTAACCTAACCGGACTCGTGCATACTGAATTCTCCTTGCGGCGAAAATTTTCCGACTATGGTCTGCAGAAGATCAACTTTGAGGACAAAGCAAATGACTATTCTCGCAACTTATTTCTCGTAGACCCTCCTAATTGATCCGTCATCATGGAATCTAGCCTTACCAGCGTGTGGGCCCAAGATGGTGAGTATTTTAATGGTGGATTTTTAAGTTTTAAAAGTGATGTTTGACAATGATCGTTTATGAAAAATTGACATGATCGCGGACACGATTGACTGTGTGCGTGTTAATTCGTACTGTGTGTGTGGCCGTGGCCGGTCCAACTGGCCCTTTAAATTATTATGCAAATTAATTGATTATAAAAAAAAGAATAAGCCAGACAGCTAGAACAGCCTGCATCTGGACTATCTGGTAAAGTGTACAGCACTGGAAGATTATGATAAGAAACACTACAATCTACATTAAACAGAAATTGTAAAAAGAACCAATGACATTTTATTTAAAAAGGTAAAAATATGTGATTGTGAATTATTAATCATACAAAAATTCATGTTTGTCATATTGACTCATGCTGTTTTAAAAAAGAAAAAAGAAAAAAAGAGGCTGCCAAAAAAGAAATAGGTAATACTAACTTTGACGCTCGGCTCGGGAAAGTGTCCCGGATGACCAGACCTGACAATGCTTGACATGACTAGTTAAACTTTAAAGGTAGGTCGAATTTGTTAAATGGACGCGCTGGTGCCATGTTGCGAATGTCTTGCACAGGGTGCATAATGCACACTGGATCAGTGTAATGCAGTGCGCGCAAAGTCGTTAACTGGCAAAGTTCATAACGGCGACCCCGCGGTGAGGCATCCCCATGCTTGATGATCTTTGATGATCTTTGATACGTTGTCGTTAGTTGTTTTGAATGTATTCTCTTTCACAAAAAGGCATTGATGGCAGACAACATCCACATTTGGCACGGTATGAGATCTTGATCCTTGAGCCAGATACACAATGCTAGAATAGAGATTACATTTTTGTTTGTAGTCTATTTGGCCAAGTAAAATAAAAGCTTCTTAGATTTTAGTGCCTGGAAACCTGAATCTAGTGTCCCCAAACAAAGAAAAACAGAAAAAGTTACTAGGTTGCCCATTTGGCATTACATTAAAGGGAGAGATCCACTTTTGCAAGCCAAAATGCAAAAGTTGCGAGGTTATTGTCTTATATGAAAGGAAATGTCATTTAATAGCATGCCTGAACAAATTAGGGCTTGAAATCTCTTTTTCGTGGAGTTATAGACCTAAAACTGAATAAACTGAGGGACGTCGGTTAATTAGGTACATACGTATTTTCGGCCGGTGAGTAAGTTTGTACATAGATTTCACGGAGTGCCAGATCGGTATGCATGACCCCTACGTGACCCGCGCTAGCTACGTGACTCGCGCATAAGTACTAATGTGTGAGCGTTTATCAAGCAAAATACCCAAACATCGCTTAAACTGACTACATGTAATTATATATTCTTTCTTTTTGAGATCTTTTTCCGTGACATACGTTAACAAATGTCGGCTTCACAATACCTTTACGAGAATTAGTTGAAACTCAGTTGAACTCAGTTGAACTCCTTTATTGACCGATATATAGTTTAAATGGAGGGACGCATTCGTTTTTCATTCGTAGAATCCAAATTAGAGGGCTCTTCGCTCTGATTTTTTTTTTGCGTGTTACATTGATCCCCATCCGTCAACTGAAAGCTGTTCAGACGTTTTGTGAAAGTGGACCTGTCCCTTTAAATATTGGTGGCCCAAAGCTAGAATTTTTTTACGGCCAGTGGAACAGTGCTTATTTTGAGGAATTCGAGACCTGCCTTATATATTGTCCATGAGTTTGATTAAAATTAACAGATCTATACTTTACTTAAAATCAACATTTGATCATATTAGATTCTTATGTTTCTTCAATGCTCAGATCCCAACATTATGATTCCTTTTGACAACTTTGAGTTTGAATTTATTTTAGTATAAAATACTTCTCACATGGTATCTACTACTGTATGTAGAAAAAAAAAAGGGGTTTTATTTTTCAATCCATTTGTTGTACGAACATTGAATAAAGTCCTATTTTGTATACAATAATATTTTGTATTAAAATAACACTGTAGATATGAAAAACAAACATTCCTGATATCTATTTCTCTGATTTCCCCCAAAACAATTTATGGTTGATTTTTAAAATTTAGGAAAAAGTGTTATGAAAAAAAAAATGATGAACAGTAAAAAAGTTAATCCCCTCCACACACACATTCACAAAAAGAATGACCTAGGCTTGCATTTGTACTTTCAAACAAAGAAATGTTCAAAGATCTGAAATTTTAGCAATTTGTTGCAGCATGTGTGACCATTGTGTGCTTAAATCGTTAATTAGTATGTGTACATGTTTTAATTTCACCCATAATTTCATAATTACATGTAAGCATGATAAGTCAAAATGAGACAGATAGGAATATATCATAGAGATTGGTTTATGTTGCACACATGTACCTCAAACCTAAGTGGTTTATAATTTACATGTACCCAAAACCAAAGTGGTTAATTGTAGCCCTAAAACAGCTGTTCCTAAGCCAAGGCTAGATGTACATGTAGTAGAAACTTCAGTTTAAATGTCCCAAGTGTGGCCTCTCCCCCTTCCCTGCTGGTCCTTTGTGTGTCAGTATGTGTTACTGTGGTTAAACCCTCTCAATACCGGACTGTGTGGTTGTCATTGAGCCAGCACACACACAATGCTCCCATGGTAATGAGTCTGTTAACCACGTTCATTGATGATGGGGGATTGAGTGGGGAGAAAGAGGAACTGTGGTAATTCCCCAAGATGCCTGAAAGCAAGGGCTGTAGTATGATTGGGAGTGTCCTTTGTAGTGGGTCCCTTCAAGTTCCCAACAACAAAGCCGGTCCAGCCTGGCCCTTTAATAGTAACTTCCTATCTGTGCCTATTCATCCAGGGGTTAAAGTCCACTTCAGTTGTTGTTGTTTCTTTGTATACAGTTCATTGGCAGAGGAGGGTGAGTTGGGTTTTTAAACTAAGCCGCCCCACTGCTAGTGCCAGGCCATGCCCCATGTCCCACTTATACAATGAAAGGAAGGGATATTAGTTGTATGTGTGTTGAGGGGAAAAGTATACAAAGCGACAGCCTTTTAAAAGAAAGGAGAGGGCCTTAGTTATAAGAAGGGCTGCATACTGAGTCTAGAGAAAGCAAAGAAAGAGAGAGAGAGAGGGGAGAGTAAGATTAGAAGGCAGGGGAAATCACGAAGCTGCAGTCACTTTAAACTAAATGAAAAGATAGAGCAAATTAAGATTAAAAAAGTAAATGGAAAAAAAGTAGTTGTTAGAACAAATAGCAGGGGAAATTAAGTATTTAGAGTTTCAAAACGGTATAGAAATTTGATGGGAAAGAATTCTACAAGCATAGATAGAGAAAGAAAGTCAATGGTAATATGGTATATTAAAAAGCATGTGGAGAGAGGGTCCGTCAAAAGAAAAAAAGAGGCACACGTAGTAGAGACAGAAAGAGAGAGAGAAAGTAAGATATTTTGATGGAGTGAGAGAGAAAAAAAAAGAGCGAGGGGTGTATTTTAAAGTCCACGTTCCAGCACGAGGCAGGGCTTCCCATTCCGCCACACAACAATAGGCGCTGCGGTTGCATGAAAGCAGGTGTGATCCTGCACCCTATTGTCTCCTCCTCTGCCCCTCTCTCTCTCCCTCCATCCATCCCGACTCCCTGCATACCAATGGGTGGCTGGGTGGCTGTGTGCCTGGCAGGGCTGCAGGCAGGGGCTTCGGTTTGCACATATTGGGTCCCATGCATTGTGGACATCCAGTGGACCATTAACCCCCCCCCCCCCCCCCCCCCTCAACCTCAATACTGTAATTTGTTGGCATGCATGTTGGCTTCACTTGTATAGCTTGTTTAAATGGCCATGCATGCGAGCCCTTTGAGTTTGATAGACCACTATGGTCCTGCATCGAGTGCCTTTGTCTTGCTGGCTCCTGTTTTATGGACCAGTTGGTTTAGCTTTTCTCTTTGCATACCCCTATGCTACTGTGGTTCTATTGTATTGCAACTTGCAATGCTGATATCAGTAATAATACCCATAGTTGAATGTAGGACCAAGTACATGTGCATTCATTATGCCCCTTTCCTGCTTGCATTATTAGTTCATTTAGGGTGCACTGATGGGGTGGTGGCATTTAAAAATTAAATGGATCGATGGCCCTACAGCTGCTTTGTCAATTTTGAGTAAATTGAGGACAATTTACAATGAGCTAGACCTTGCCCAATTCTTAATTGTGCCATGATCTAGAATACTGAATCAAGCCGAGTCACCCATTTTTGTTTCATTTTCTGTTATAAAAATTGATTGGACAAAGAATTATATTTCATAATAAAACATAAAGTACTTACAGCATTAACACTAACAGTATGTACACACAATGACCAGAGCATTTTTTCTTTGTAACTTGATTAAAAAAGAAGAATATATTTGAAATAGAGGGTTGAAATCACACCAACTTATCAAATCAACAAGCGAAGATGTTCAGGGAAAGTGTGTAATTGAAGCATGTATCTCTGTTTTGTCTTTTGTACTATATATCTATTCTCTATCAGCTGTTCAATATATACATATGTCAAAATATTGACATGCAAATAATATCCTGTAACATTATCGTGGTGTACCTTTACCTGGCGCTTTAAGATCTTATTGAAACGTAATAATTATATGCACAAAGAATAAAAGCTGTGTAAATAAAGCTGGTGGTACAGGAAGTATAAATATAAACCAACAAGCAACCTTCAAATATTATGTTGCGCTTTGTGAGTATCACACCTTTACAGGGAAAAAATTAATATTTTTATTTCGGGGGGCTACTTTTCCAACTTTTGGGGGCTACTTATATCATCTCGGGGGCTACAAATTTCAAATCCCCCAAAATCCCCAAGTTTTTTTTTTGGCTCTTTTTTTCTTTCGGAGGCTCTTTTGGGCATTTCGGGAGTAAATTCGCCTGTCGCCCACGTGTATTTTTTTCTTTGCACTTTTTTGTTGAGATTCTTAAAGAATAAGCCTTAATTACATGTATGGGCAGATGTATGTATGTGTACAGCCTACTTCTCGTCTGAGAAGAAGGGGCTTGCACACCCAAATATTTGATTTTGATAAAATTGTTCCTTCTACAGGTTCAACTACAGAAACTTTATTACAACTTTTACTTCCTCTAAATGATCAAGTTTGATCAATAACTTCAATATTATTATTGACTTTGAAATAGATATTTCATTTTATTTGTATATATATGTTTAATAAAGCAACATTTTATTCTGTCCAAGATTAGTAGCAGGGTCACTGGTTCAAATCTTGTCTCAGTCAACTTTGTAATCTTAATTGAAGAAGTTGTGTGAGCTGTATTCATAAAGTATTGGCTACCAACATTGAATATGAAATATGTGCATGCATACTTATGCCACAGAGATTACCAATAAACATGACAGAGCATGAATGTGCTAAACCAATGATAAACAAGTGTATATGATCTGTGACCTCCTTTATTCACAATGGGGGTAAGTTTTAAATCCATTGTCTGTTCTAGACAGTAATTAATATCTTTTTGCCATTCATTCATTCAGAATTGCTGTCATTTCAGCTGCACTCTTAGGTCCTCTCTATATAATAAAAGCATAACTAGTACATGTACAGGTATTATGCCGCAATACAATAATTACATTGTAACCCATAGACTGTGCACGCTTAGTAGGAGGGAGACTTCGAAGTTGCGTGAGGCATTTTCTTTATGTTTACCCATTCATTATGGCTGTTGTCGTAAGTGCACACACAAATGAAGAGTGGATTGTCAATTCCAGTGGGTCGCTGATAAATCAATAGGCTCCCACTGTGTGTATGCAAAGGAATTCATTCATTCATTCACTTAACCCTGCTTATGGGTCTGTAACTTGGATTGATCATACATACATTTTCATTTTTATTCAAATTCTAAAAAGAAAAACGCTATTGGGCTTATTACTTTTGAGATCATTAACATTTCTCTGAAATGCAAATTGACCGTATTATCATTCATTTGCCACACTGCAGGCTACATGCCAATACATATTTGTGTCTGAATTTTATCACACTTTCAATGAATAATTTGTTGCCAAATATTTACTTCGTACAATGTGAATTCTAAATGCATTTTGTCCACTTCATTTCACCCTGTTCTTAGTTCTAAAGATTATACACATACAATGTATGATGCTAGGCTGGCTGGTTACATGACTCAAACTTGTATGAGAAATGTATAGATTTTGAAAATCTGACGTGTAAATTTCAATATGTGCCTATGCAGGGCTACAATATCTAATGTCCTGCATAAAACGAAAATTAGCAAGATATCATTTTCAGATGGCTTTACAAGTTTACACAGGAAACTTAAGCCATGTGAGGTGATTTAACCACCACACTACCTTGGTGGCATTGTGTATGTAATAACTCAATGGAATTTCCATAGCTTGGGATTGAGATGATTTCTGCATGCCAGCTTTACCAGGAATGGTCATAGGTTGCACATGTTACATTAAGCTTTTGGTATTCAATATGAGATTAGTGTTGTACTTAAATTGAAAATGAGCAAGATATCATTTTCAGATGGCTTTACATAGGAAACTAAGCCACGTGAGGTGATTTAACCCTCACACTACCTTGGTGGCATTGGGTATGTAACAACTCTATGTCACATGTCCATAGCTTGGTTTTTGATGATATCTGCATTCCAGCTTTACCAGGAATGGCAAAGTCACCAGTTGACATTGCTTGAACTTTCCATGCTGTTTAAAGGTACAGTGTTCCTTTCATTCAAGCGAGTGAAACTTTCAGCGATTTTAGCCTTCAGTTCCTGGGGTACCCTGGAGCATAATGTGTACATGTTTGATTTGGTGTGAATACATTTATACCTGAAGCAATGTAGTGCACATATGATAATTTGTCAGGTTTGACCTGTATGCAAATGTGTACTGGTACAATAATTTATTGTGTGAACCTCAATCTTTCTGGTTTATTTATCTCAGTTATTGAACAGGTCTGAATTTCACACTACACTATATACCTGTACATAAACTATACTTTGTATCCATATTTTGAATATCTTCCATATTTAATTTCTGCAATCATTAATATACCTTTAACATTGACTGAAAACCCCCTTTTCCCCAGCATATTTGTGTGTGAGATATCATGTGTCTTGAATGGCAACTACTGTGTCAGGTCAGTTCTAGAGGGAAGTGTGTAGCCTTGCTACCAGGCTGGAATCCTGTTTCTCCAATCCCAGTTTTCAATAACATTGCTCAAAATAAATACAATGAACATTTTGTCAATTGATGTTATCTGTTCATTTAACTGCCAGAATGACAACTACTATGCCACACTGTCCAGTCAGTATGGGAAGGGAAATGCGTAACCTAGCTACCAGACTGGAATCATGTCTCTCCCTTCCTCATTTTATTAGGCTTGCTCAAGATAAAGAGTTTGTGAATCAGGAAGACGATGAACATTTTGTCAGTGTTATCTATTCATTTAACCTGTTCCCTTCTGGATTTTGCAATCCCCATGGAGTTCATACACAGGATCCAGTGCTCCAGGTTCCCATAGGCAATGTGTTAACTGCCCGGAACAACTTTGAAATGATAATTTATAAAAGAAATCAGGGAAATATTTGAATTTTGTTTTTAGGGTAAATTCAGTCCTGTATGCATAAATCTATATTGCTGGGGTTATTTTGTAAATTTTTTGAGAGGTTGTTTTTAAATACTTTAACATGTTTTGGGCTAAATTGCAAGTCCACATTTCTTAGTCTATCAATTTCAGTGAAAGGCTTACATACTTCTGTGTAAATATTATCTGCTCCAAAATTAAGGCCTTTACTGCCAGAAGTCTCTGGAAAAAAAAAGTTTGACAAGACAAAATATTTCACTATTGAAACCAGACTAGGCTGGATAGGAAATTGAGCAATTTGCTCTACAGACTTGCACTTTGCCTCTCAACTGAACCATGTGGGGATGGATGTACAGTATAAAAGTCCAGTGCTGTTACATGTGGGCTTTCCTAAGCCGAGAGTCAGACAAAGACCTTGTATGCTATTCCCATGCCCAATGATGAGTTTTGTTGTCAAACAACTCCCGAAAAATGCCTTGAATATTTTTGCAGATCTATCTGGTAGTTGTATGGTCCCAGTACAGGTCTGTCTCGGTCCACCCAGCTTTGTCCTTTGACTGTGTGTGTCTGTGTTTTCATGCCTGGTTGTATGTGGAATTAGTCCCACAAGTACGTAGTGTGTTTGTGTATCTAGTTTGTGTGATCTTTCTAGGATTTTCTCTCTTTCTGCCAATCACATTTCGTTTTAAAGTAATCCACATAATTTCCTTTTATAGTTCACTTTATTAACCCTCTTTTAAAGTGTTCCATATTTCCCATTTAAATATAATCTCTTAACCACATTGCATTTATCATCTTTCTTCGGTATTTTCTGCATGATCTATTTGACATTTTTTCATAGTTTTGTCTCCCAAGTGTATTACATGACCCCATTTTATCATCCCACGCCCTATGGACTATGGATAAAGAAATAACATTTACAAGCATTGGAGCATGGAAGAATGGAACACGAATGTCTCCAGCATATTGGCAGCTTGTGTCTGTAGTTGCAGGTGCAGTAATTCACATCTTGTTTCATGTCTTCCTTACGTCAATAGTGCACATATCTTCAACTTTCCTCCCGTCTTTGAAATTGATTAGATTGTCATATAAAGGTAAACCAAACACTAGCATTTTCGCTAGTACTGTACCTGATAAGTGCTTACTTTCTTTCGATTCTAGTCCTTTTCTTCTTGGGTATAATGTTTATTTTGAGACTGCTTTCATCTGTTTTTAATGACCTCTGGACGGAAGGCTGTTGCTATGTCAGTGTTTTTTATGCACTCATCAGTAATAGTACATTTAGCAAAATGCCTGCTCCCCTTAAGTGCGAGGTAATATTCTGCAATACACTTCAGTGTTGCTTCCAATGATCAGTCATTTCATTCATGTTGTTGAGTCTGCTGCTATGTCAGTGATTTTGTTTGCACTCAGCAGTAACAGTAAGCAGAAATGCAACCGTTTGGCTTCCCTTTAATTTAAAATAAGTGTGACTGTGTGAGGTAAATTTCTGCAACAGACTTCACCCAATTTTCTGGATTCTTTGTGCTGCTTCCAATGATCACAGTCTTTTCATTCATGGTGGCAGGCTTCCCTCTGTTATTACATGCCATGCCCTTTTCCTCACCTCTCTTGCCTTTCCACCCCAATGTCTAACAAAATCTTGCAATCTCAGCCCATTTTTTTAGGTCAAATTCTTATGGAAATTTTGAAAATCAACTACACCAATAATTGGCAATACTAAA
Source organism: Echinarachnius parma (assembly GCA_037951105.1). Classification (NCBI taxonomy): domain Eukaryota; kingdom Metazoa; phylum Echinodermata; class Echinoidea; order Clypeasteroida; family Echinarachniidae; genus Echinarachnius; species Echinarachnius parma. The sequence continues at coordinate 531,741 of JBAMJV010005579.1, read as the reverse complement.
AATTAGCTTTTTTGTCCTGTGGCCGAGAAAGGGCAAGTAAATACAAGATTGTTCAGATTGTAGCGGCCCGAAACCTGAATCTGGTGTCCCATAACAAAGAAAAACATCAAAATGTGTACAATTTGGATGCCCAAATGGGCCAGTGGAACTGAGGATAAATTAAGATATGTGGCTCAAAGCTAATGTCATGAACTGACTAAACTATCACTGCAAGTGTACATTATTATACATTATCTTTCAAGGGCATTGAGATATATGTGTAGCACACACTGTCTGTCTTTGTTGCTGGAAGGTTTGTTATGGTTTGTTAGCCCTGATATTGTGCATACTTGACCTTAGTTGAGGTCTCACACTAGGAAGGGGCATAACTCAGTGGAATATCGTATGTGTGTGTGTGTAGGTTATGTTGCTGGGACTCACCCTTAGGAGCGAGAGGGGGTAAATGGGGGGTTTAGTTCCCCCTTTGTCACTGCAAGGTTGTTATGGTTTGTTAGCCATGACATTGTGCATGCTCGACCCCAGCCATAGTTGAGGCCTCGCACTAGTGGAAGGGGCATAACTCACTGGAATACCTTCTGTGTGTGTATAGCCTAGGTGTATGTTGCTAGGTCTCACCCTTAGGAGGGAGGAGGGGGTAAATAGGGGGGTTTACTTCCCACCCCCCTCCCCTTTGTCACTGCAAGGTTTGTTATGGTTCGTTAGCCCTGACATACATGTAGTGCATACTTGACCCCAGCCATAGTTCAGGCACTACTCTAAGTAGGGGCATAATTTGTGACATACATTATTATGTGCCTGCACTATGCCTAACCCTAACTCTAACCCTAACCCTAACCCTAACCCTAACACGAAGTAGGAAAAGAGGGTGGAAAGAGGCTTGCAGCACTTTCCCTTTCATTTTATATACTGTCTGGATAGGAAATGTTAGTTTGGAATCAACCAGAAAATATGGATTCCTAAACATTTGAATCCGGTTTTGGTCTGGATGAAGTCATGATATATAAAAAAACATTTGAACCACCGGCACCAGACATGGCTTTGTATTTGTTGTGTATTTTAGATTTCCGACATGCTCTTCCTTTTGACTCTTTTTCTTTCAGTTCTTTTGTGAGGTTAGGAAATGTTTGATTTGGATCGACCTGATAAATTAGAGATGGTGAAAGACTCTTTGGTCATAATCTCATGATGTGCTCTGCAGCTGCACATATGATGTTTACCCTGTACTTGGTAATTGCTACCAACCGCCTGCAAAAGACAAATAAACCGAGAATGAACTTAAAGGTCCACTTCACTTCATGGCATTTCACTCCACAGATTTATTACAAATGTTAACCCATGAACACTGGACCAAGTTACTCTGGCTAGGGTCTATGGTTGGAGAATGGTGTTATCCCCAAATCAAGTAGTGTTGAAGACTCAAACAGGTTAATTCCATTTAGGACTGTTCATGAACATACAGTATATTCAGTTTGGGGGGGGGGGGGGGCGTTCTATGGACATATGTGTCATAAAGTGGAATCTTCTTATATAAAAAGCTCTGATGTAACAAAACCATATATACAGTACCAAGCTAATTTTACTGGTATGAGCTCTTTATATTCTTTTGTTTTTCCTTATATACAAAAGATAACTGATATTGCAAGGTAATTATCATGGTCCTAAGATTAGGTTCCACCATACTAAGTAATAGGCTGCTTTCGTTTTCTTCACGTTCACTACTGAACGCGTCGAGAGTGAGCCCTACTGCCTACTGTACTGGGTTGACTAGGCACGTTGACTGTCATTCGTTACCTTTTCGTTTTCACACGTTGATGCTCGTTCAATCAAGCCCCGCTCGCGCGAACACAAACACGCAAGCCTAACCCAGGGCTCCACACTCAACTTTTTTCTCAGTGGCGTGATCGGGCCAGTAAAATAACTTATTCCCCTATTCTGGAGGCCTGAAAGAAAAATTACTGGCCCCAACAATGTTATTTAATGAGTAAACATTTTACTATTCAATATATCACTCGTTTCTTATTCCCTTTGATTATAGATGAAGCGTCGACATAGAAGAAAACAAGATTGTTCTTATTTTGTCAATGTCAGGTTGAAAATCTGCTTGCCCGATCGGGCCACCAAAATATTACTTTTATACATTTTTGCTGGCCCAAAGTGCAATTTCACTGGCCCCGGGCCAGCGGGCCAGTGTGAGTGTCGAGCCCTGCCTAACCATTTCGAGCCCGACCCTGGCCCGATGGACATCGCCACGGCATGCCGTAGTGATAGACGATGCCGTACAATAAAATGTTGATGTTTCCTTTCCCATTTAATTCATTTCATTCATTTCATTCATTTCATAGCATACAAACAGGCCAAACACGTTTGTGTGCCATTGGCTTGGCATCGTAGGCAATCGCAATGCATATTCAAGCAGTAACATGTTTGAATTATTAGTACCAAATTGATAAACTAACATGAGACTCGCTTTTAGTATGATATTTTCGCGATATCATGCATCTCGAGAAGAACATGACGTCATAAACAAGACACGGTGACCGTCTTTTGGGTCGCCGGTGAAAACGGGTGAATGCGTGCACAAATCGGACGGTGAGCGTGTGGCCGATATTGACGCATGCGCAGTGCATGGAAATGACGTCATCTCGACGAGGCGACTAGTCAACATGTAAAAACGAAAGCACGCTAATGTCATGGAGTGATTGGACCCTACTCATATGTTTGCCAGTGTTTTAAAGGTCCACTTCTAGTGACATTTCCCCCATGCTTTGGTAGGCACATGTGTCCAAAGAATTAAATGGGGCACGTCAAGAAATGTATTTTTTTATTCACTAGTAACCTGACTGCAAGTCTTGTGAATTTCATATTTGGCAGTTAAGAACCATTATGCCAAATAAAATATACAGGCTAATTCTTGATTAAAAAAAAGAGAAATAGCCTGGAAGTCAGAATTACATCCTGTAAGCTTACAGTGTAGCGTAGTGTAGTGTACAATCCACACATTGTATTTCAGTATCCAAGCCTCATTACAGTGCAGGGATATATATATCCACATGGTTATAATAAGGTAAACATATGATTTTAATATCATGAACTTCAACCAATTTCACTCGGTACAGTGGAAGTGAATGTGGGCCACCAAACCAATTAGTGGTCAAATATATATGCAAGTGCATGTGGTATTACAAGATGCATGTATTTCAGCTAGTCACAGCGCTAAGTATTGATTGAAAATGCAGAGAAAGCCACATGGTAATGATGAATTAAAAGGGGACATTTATGTACCATTTATTATATTGAATACATGAAAATAAGCACAACAAAGAGGCGATTTTCAAGCAGTGAGGTACAGGTAATGTTGACCATTGATTAGTTGTCTTTATGCGTGTGTGTGTGTGTGTGTGTGTGTGTGTGTGCGCGCGTGTAAATTGGAAAGCAGGGAGATCCATGTGGGATTAGTTAAGGTATTTTAACCCATAATACTTGTAACTGTATGATACTATGAACTTGAGCCTATTCGCCTATTCTCACCAATGCAAGCAAGTGAATGTGGGGAATCCATTAGCATGAGTGTGTTTGAATTTTGTACAGTTTGTATGTGGTTTTGTGAGTGTGTGTAGTGTGTTGAGATTAACCAGTGAGTTATGTGTGATTAGTTGCATGGTCTCGTAAGCTTGTAACATACTGTACATATCAACCTGAGTCCCACATATGCATTCCTGTGCTGTTGTACAGTGAAAAAAATATAATTTATCCCCTGAAATGCTCTGTTAAAGCTGTTAAAGATCCCAGACAATTCTTTTAAAGAACCCAAGTTCAATTTTCATAGAGTTCCATGAGAAAAATGTGAGAATGCTAAATTTCATACTGAACTGTTTGAAGAAGTAGCACCCCAAAATATATCTGAACAAAATTCTAGGTTAGGGCTTGTCCTAAGCGATGGCCTGGTTGCCAATGGCCACCAGAAAATTCATTTGGCCACTAGAAACTCTTGTATTGGCCACCAACGGATGAGGACTTACAGCTAGAAGTTTATGGTGAATTGCCAACCAACAAATTATATCCACACCACACAAAGTCTTATAAATGAATGGTGGGATCTATCTGATGTGTCAATTCCGGCCACCTGAAAGAAAAGCTTTAGCTTTAGGGGGAGCCCTGTAGGTTTCCATGAAATGAGGTTAGTCCGAGGACAGTGGAAGCCATATGATAGCGGAAGATACATGCATATACAGCAGGTGGCACTTCCTATTTTAATAAAAAATATTACAAGAGAGGTGGAACTTCTTTTTCCTTCCTGTCATCTGGTCACTGGGTCATTCTAACTTTGATTGACCCTTGTAAAGTTGTATCACCATGAGGGCATAACGCATACAATTTCCTGGTGGACATACATGTACCATGACATGGTAATATTAGGATTAACCCCTTGCCTACGGGAACCGAGTGGGCTATGTACAAAGTCTATGGGGATTTCAGAATCTCGGAGGCAACAGGTTAATTAAGTAAGCAATACTTCCTGTACATGTGTAATCCCTACTGTGTGACATTATGTCTTGTAATCTACAGGTAGCCTACTATAGATCACTTATGAATATTAGATCACAAATGAATATTTCAACAAACCCTCATATTTCTGCAAGAAATAGCTTTTCCATTGGTTGGTAATGGGAGGGTCAGGTGATCATCAGGTGATCATCACTTCCTAGTCCCTGCTGTGCAGTTTTCTGTCATGTGATCTACAGCCCAGGTAGCTGTTAGGCTGTGCTCAACATTTGGTTCATTTGTTTCTAATGGCCCTGTTGAGCAAGTACAATCATGCCCTTTAGATTGTTGGTAGTCCCAATCAAAGAAAGACATTACAAAGTCTCATAAATTTAAAGGGTACCACCACCCAAAAATAATATTCTTATTATAGAAAGGTACCATCTTTAGTATTCCATTCCTTCAACAAGTTCACAAAAATATGTTTTCAGAAAAAATATATAATTGGAAAACGCATCACCCTTCTCGACCATGCGTTCATGCGGTCTGAATTGCGTAGACTATATGTGTGCAGAGCCAGAGCGCACTGTGCAGAGCAAATGAATCATCCGGGAATCTATTGACGTACGCGTGAAAGCATTGGCGCACTCGCAAATGCTTGGCCCGTATGGAACCAGGAAATAGCAGTGGTTCCGTAAGTGGTGGAAATTAATTGCTTTGTTTATGAATTGCACAACCCTTTGCAAAATGTTGGGTATCTATTTGATATCACAAAACGGTACCAAAACATATAATAATGTGTTGTCCTTTGCCTGGTGGTCCCCTTTAAGCTGCCCATTCCAGCAGGCAAACTTTGTCATAATTAGTTATTTTTCTCAACCACAGTCCCAATCGTTACACAATGGTCTTTGTTTTGATATATGGAATCATTGGATGCAAGAAATATGTGAGATAATGAGCACATGCTTTTCTTTTGTTATCACATACTGTGTATTTAATACATTTTACAACTTTGTGCTTTGTTAATGAGTACTTACTGTAGAAACTTAAACTATTTATAGCTTAGATGAAACAGAGATCAGACTTTGAGCAGTATCTAGGCAAAGTATATTTGATCCTTTATTTTTTTTTATTTTTCTGTTCATTATTTATCTATTTATTTTTGTTGCTATTGAGACAATGAAGCATTGGTTTGACACATGCCTTATTTAAATACAAAGCCTGCATCGTAAAACAGTGAACTTACATGAACAAATCTAGCATTTCAAATACAAACACATACTTATACCCATGGATCAATAACTGATACACACTGTAACTGTTATGATATCACTTGGAACTGGACTGTAAACTATTTATGTGACATTCTAAAAACAGAATTTGCTAGTAAGTTCAGTGAAGATGTTACCTGTTTGTACAGCATGGTCACTGGGTACTAAACTAGTGAAAACTAGTGAGAGTACTATACATGAATCCAAATACATTGCATGACATTCTGTGAAACCAGGGAAATGGGAGAGGTAGCTATCATTTTTCCTGATGGAACCAAGTACAAACAACAATGTAGAAAAACAACATTCCCATGCCACCGACCCAATCCAATCTACCACTCGTTAGATGATAACTTTTTTTTGGGGGGGAAAGCATCCTCATCATAATTGCTCTTGCACCCTCTCCCTTTATCAGACTCCATCCTCAGTCATCGTTTCATCCTTTGTCCTTCCCCATGGATGCCCAATTTGTCTCATCTCCCAGTCTATGTCAATAGATTCCAATGCATTAGAGGGAGAGGGAGAGATAGAGTCTGTTCTTCTATCTTTGGGAAAAGAGTCCCACCTGTTTCTTGTTCCCCTTTCCTATCGCACCAACTCCACCAACTGTAAAAGATCTGTTTATCCTTTGTTTGTGTTTTCTGCATCATCACTTCACTATCGCTATTCCAGGTTGTTATGCCCAGTTACCCTCCCCTCCATACTATCCTTTCCCTTTCTTCTGATGCCTCTTTCAGTACCGGGTGCACGGATATGTGCCATGCTTACAAAATTTAACTCTGTCTGCCGCCTTTTCTCTTCCCCTACCGTAGAACACCATCGTCAAGCACCCCCAAGCACCAATATGCATCTTGCTTTTAAAGAGCGCCCGGTCTCAAACGGGAAACTTTAATCAAGAATGCAAATAATGGTGAGGAATATTCATGAGGATAATAATGGAGGTGAATCTCATGGAAACGTCTTTAAAAGCAAGATGCGTATAGGTGCTAGGGGGTGCTTGACGACGGTGTTCTACGGTATCTCCTAAACCCCTCCTAGTCCTAGCCCTAGCCCTTAGACGCAGACACACACCATGGAAATTATCCACGCCTCAACCTCTCTCCCTTCTCCCATCACCACCCTCTTCACAAGTTTATCCAATGTTGTCATGTTGCATGCACACATGCCAACATCATCATCAGCTTGGGACTTTCTCACTCCGCCCCCTCCCAACCTCTTCATAAGATGCCGACACACTTCTGGGAAATTATGCTCACCCCCAGCTGCTCTTGCATCCCCTCTCCTCCTCTCCCTCCACCCAACTCCACCAATTGTCATCAGGGCATCCTTTGTCCCCCTGTATGTGGATATATGCCATCACCATCATCTGTGCCTATGGTCTGTGTCACTCTGTCCCCTCCCCACTCAACTTATTTCATCAGATGCCGACATGAAATTATCCTCACCCCACCTGCTCTCACATCCATTCCCCTCCCCCTAACAAATTCTATAATTAGGACAGACTTTGTCCTCTTGCATGCACACATGCCAGCATCATCAGTGCCTTGGAACTTTCCCTGTCCCTTCTCCCCTCGCCTTCTTTAAGTAGAAGTCGACACACTTCTGGGAAATTATGCTCCCCTGGTCTTGTATCCCCTCTCCATCCTTTACTCACTCGGCCCATAGCCATCTTTTGTTCTTATTATGCCCTATGTCTTCAGCATCGGTGGCCAAATATTACCCCCCTCTTCCCCCCTCCTCATGAGTTCCTCTAGGCTGTGACTCCCAGCTTGTGCTATCCCCACCTGCTCTTGTACATCCTCTGCCCCCCTCTCCCACCTCTCTATATCATGCATCCACCCTTTGTCCCCTGGTGCCACATGTCAGCATCATAAGTGGATTGGGTCTCTCTGCCCTTCTCCCTTCATTCCCCCTCCCCCATATCTCAGATGTAAGTTCTCATTTCTATTTCATAAAGATGCTGACACATGTAATGACTGGGAAACTACTTGTATCTTCAACTCTACCTTCAGTCGTTTTTCATCCTCCTTGGTCTAGCATGATTTGGTTGGTTATCCCCCCTCCATAGCCCTAGCCTAAGCTCCAGCCTAGTACCCCCTTTCCCTTCTTTCTCAACCTCATTAGATGCTGACACACAGCTGGGAAATTATTCCCAACTCTGACCACCGACCACTGTTTTGAGTTCATTCTTTGTCCCCCCCCCCCCCCCCCCCCCCCATGCCTACACGCATCAGTGTTTTGGATCTTGAATTCACACCCCATCCCAATCTCCACTCCCTTCCCGACCCCTTTCCCATTTCATATACAGTACCTATCATTCAAATCTCATCCTCTCTCAGTAGATACCAACACCTAACCCACTTTTCATCCTGGCATCCTTTGTCCCCCCTCATATTGCATGCCAACATCATCATAGCTTATGAGCTGGGATGGGTAGAATAATTTGGGTATCCCCATCCACTCTCATTAAATGCCTACACATGCCTGGGAAATGGTCCCATCTCCACTCACTGTTCATCCTGGCATCCTTTGTCCCCTGGTATCGCATGCCAACATCATCAGCAGCAGCTTGTGAGTTGGGATGTGTAGAATAATTTGGGTCTTTAAATCGCAACCCCTGCCCCACCCACCTTAGTTACAGTACTTCCCATCCAAATGCCTACACATGCCTGGTAAATAGTCCCATCTCCTCCCACTGTTCATCCTTCCATATCCATGCATCCTTTGTCCCCCCTCGTATCACATGCCAACATCATCAGCAGCAGCTTGTGAGTTGGGACTGGGACGGTGGGTGTACCAATGGAACGTCTGTTTGGTCTTCCCTCTTTGTCTCTAGCTCAGCAGACCTATCATCAGACCAGCATAGAGTAGTGAATTTATCATATTAACCCACTGAGTGGCACATTGCCCCAGATACCCCAGCCTTGGGTCTATGGAGAATGCACACTCTGTTAGTTGTTACTGTAAAGTCAAACCATCGGCAGTGGGTTAACCAGCTCACAAAGTACACACATGATGAGATTTTGACCCCTGGGTGTTCCCCATTTGTCATGCTAGTATGGTTTCCAGGCTGAAATATAATATAAATAGTTTGTAGTGGCTTTGGACGTTGTTTAGGTCGTGTTCTCTTTTTCTTCAACCATGGAGTGGGCAATACCACTCGCTCCATGATGTAGCCATCATTGTATCTTTGGCCTTATCAGGACTTGTCCTAAAAATAATTGGGTATGGGTTTATTGCGAATGTATCCCAAATCAGATAGACTTGAAAAGGTTGAATCTTGTTGTATGGTAATGCATTTGTGGTGCCTCTTCCATCACCATACAACCTGTGCGATAAAGGGATGATCTTTTCATGAATTGTATGTCGTGGGTTAACTTTTAAAGTAACTCTTGTGATGGAATAGTCAGAAGTGTGACCCTTTGTTGCATCCATCTGTCATACTAGTGCAGTTTCAAGGCTTCTTCTTTTATTAATTTTGTTTACTTCTTTGCTTTTTTGAGGACTGTGCTTAGCTCTTTCCAAGGTACTCCATTGTTTTCAGTCTTTTGTATTGCTCAATTACTGTCATGATGTACAATGATACCATATACACGATTTCCAAATCATGCACCTTTCTCTAATACGTATCAAAGAGTCTCTAAAACTCAGCCGTGGACCTGTTAAGAAGCTCAGCATTATAAAATGGGTAGGCCTGAAGAAAGGCTAGGAGTAAAGTGAAGGTGGTATTTCAATTCCAGGCCAAATGACAAGGGACAGCTGAGGTATGAGAGCAATAATATTTTGTGGGATACAGGGATGCCTCTTTACTCATGTCATATTTTCTTGCACTTCTTTCTTCTCAAGACGTACCTGTAGTCTATAGCGGGCAGACCCAGTACTAGTTAATGTGCAAAATGTATGTATCACAATCTTCCCTGGCATTAATGAATGGATTGATCAAAATTAGCTCATCATAATTTGGGGGGTAATAGTCAACATGTGCTTTCTCAAGGTTTGTGTACTTGTGAGGAAATGCACAGTGGTTCATGCAAATACTTGTTAAAAATATTACCAAAACAAAGAGTCCTCAGAGCACTCTTGGGAAGAACTAACATATTTTAAGACTAGCCATGATATGTCCTAAGGAAACAAGATACTTTTATGTATTTTGAGCCTTTCCATATTTGGTAGTTTTTAGCTGTCAAAAACCAAGCCTTTCCCACTTTAAATAACTGGAGGAAAACCACATGCCTACGCTCCATCCGGATAGTGTAAGACTGAATGAATACTATGTGGTATGTAATGTGTGTGGTACGGTGTAAGACCATGGGCAAGGTCACTCAAAATATGGATTAAGTTAAACTAAGATATTTTAGCTTCATATTTCAATCAAAACTTTCCAAAATCTCATGATAATAAAAAATAATAATGTTTCGATTTATATAGCGCCTAATATGATTGATAATCATCTCTAAGCGCTTTACAATGATATTATTACCCCGGTCATAGGATACAATGCAAACCAGCACACATTGTGTGCACCATCTCCACTCCCTGGGGAGCATTCCTTCCAAGCGGCTCATGGGCATTGAGAAGATCATTCACATAAAGGCTTTCACCTCCTCCTATGTCCTGGGGAAACAATATACTTCTTTGTATTTTGAGCCTTTCCGTATTTAGTAGTTTTTAGCTGTCAAACCGAGCCTTTCCCACTTGTATTCATATGTGGAGGAAAACCACATGCCTCCGCTCCATCCGGATAGTGTAAGACTGAATGAATACTATGTGGTATGTAATGTATGTGGTAAGGTGTAAGACCATGGGCAAGGTCACTCAAAATATGGATTAAGTTAAACTAAGATATTTTAGCTTCATATTTTAATGTAAACTTTCCAAAATCTCATGATATGTCCTGGGGAAATGATATACTTTTTATGTATTTTTTAGCCTTTCCGTATTTGGTAGTTTTCAGCTGTCAAAACTGTGCCTTTCCCACTTGTATTCATATGTGGAGGGAAACCACATGCCTACGCTCCATCCGGATAGTGTACTTAGACTGAATGAATACTATGTGGTATGTATGTGGTAAGGTGTAAGACCATGGGCAAGGTCACTCAAAATATGTGTAAAGTAAGATATTTTAGCTTCCTATTTCAATGAAAACCTTTCCAAATCGTTCAACACCTGAACATGACACTGCTCAGAGCTATGAAGCGTGCCATCAAACTAGCATAAAAACAAAGAAAACTTTCCTGTAATGTCAGCAGCACACCATGTGCCACACAAGTAGTTACACAAGTAGTTACAAGATACAATGTATACATTGTATAGAGAGTTAAGTGACTGCAATATCTTGTGAATCATGTTTTATTAGGGGTCCAGTTGTTGCTCTTGTTCAAGGTAGAGTCTGCATATATCATATATGGCAAGGTATTTATTCTAGTGTGTATACTGTATACTACCCCGTGTTCACACACAAACATTTTCACCCCTTAATCATCTCTAAAGAATCATCACTAACGATACGTCGTATCGCTAGTGATGATTAAATCAAACCTGGTCAACGTTCACACACACACACAGAGCATATCGGACACCAGCTGGTTCACAGGTGGTGCCGAACCCCCCCAAACATCGTATAAGTGCGCAGTTTGCTACTGCGCAGTGTGTTGTCCTTTTTTTCTGTCTGCGCTCTCTCTCTGCAGCTGTGCGAGCGAACGTTCGCATTAAGCCACGCCCACTTAGTCATGATTAGCCAGTTACGGTTGTTCACACACGGAATAAGCGTGATTCTATAGTCAGCTCTCGTACGAAACGACGATAAAACCAGCGTATCGCTAGTCATCTCTAGCGATACGTCGTTTCGTTAGTAAGCATTCAGACACACGAATTTTTAATGGGAAGCTGATTCTATAGTCAGCTGCTGATTCTTTAGTCATGATTAAGGGCTGAAAATTTTGTGTGTGAACACGGGGCTATACTACAAAGAAATGATCCTATCGACAGGTATACTAAATGGGAAGAGCATGCAAATCTGTTCTTCAACAACTTGGCACAAGGACAATTTCCTGAAACCTCAGCAGCACACCACACAATTATTATTGTAGCTTATATTACTGTAGGTGTCCCATGTTTTGCTAGCTGGTGCAAGGTCAGAATTTTGGAAAAAAAAATGTTCATGACTTCATGTACATTATTCTAGTGTGTATGTAGTATACTACAAAGAAAACTTCCCAAACCCCTAACAATTCACCACACAAGTAGGCTACACAGCACACTACACTACCATATATGAATCATGATGTTTGATTGGGGGTCCCCTGTATTGCCTGCTCGTTCAAGATCAAGAGTTTTGATAGGGAAGGTTGTGTTTCTACAAAAGAGGTTAATAATCTCCTCAAGGGTCTCCCTCGATTGCTTTCTTTGTCTCGTCTTTGGAATATGGAATGTGCCCTTTTCAAGTTTTCCTACAAGTTTCAGTTTCCAAAGCCGATGACCCAAACTTGCCAAAGTTGATGTGAGATGAAAACTTCCTTCTCCCATTTTCCCTCAATGGCTTGAATTTGTATGAATTGTTTTGAAAAAAAGGGGAAGGAAATGGAAAACAAATCATGATTTGCAGATCTTCAAAGTTTGTTTTTCTTTTGTTAGAATGTTGGAATGTGCTTTTTTCAAGTTTCAGTTTTCAAACTCATGACCCAAACTTGCTGAAGTTGTTGCGAGATGAAAACTTCCTTCTTGCATTATCCCTACATGGCTTGAATTTATAAATGATGTATGTACAACATGTTGTGTTTTGAGAATAAAAAGGGGGGACATGAAAATTTGGGTTGCAGATTGTCATTTTTTCTTTTCTTGAAATGTTGGAATGTACCCTTCTCAATTTTATTTTAAGTTTCAGTTTTCAGAGCAGATGACCTAAACTTGATGAGGGAGAGGAGGGGGTGTGGAGGAGGAGGGAGGGAGGTGGGAGTGGAGGAGGAGGGAGGGAGGTGGGAAGGGAGTGTGGAGGAGGAGAGAGAGGGAGGAGGGAGGGAGTGTGGAGGAGGAGGAAGGAGGGAGGAGGGGCAGGGTGGGGACAGGGAGAGGATGGGGAGGTTAAAGGGGGATGAAGAAACAGAAACGGTTGAATATAAGAGCTGGAAGAAGGAGAGAAAGAAGGTATGAACAGAAAGAAGTTACTGAAATCTGATGAAAGAAATAATATAAACACTGCAAGTGCAACCTGCGCTGAAGTGCAGCACAGTTATCTGGGGTCTGCCAATGACCCTAGATATTTAGCATTGACCTCTACTTCCCACCCAGCAGAAATCCAAACATAGGGGTGAAGAATGGACAAAGCATTACCCCATGCCTCTGGTCTTGCTCTTGTGTGAAGTTTACCTTAATTTGCTTAAAACAACCCTTGTGGCATTACAAGTAGCATTGAAATTCTTGTCGCTTTCAAGTTGATAATTTGATTACATACAGAACATTCATGGGCATATTATATTTATAAATATTGATTTATTTATTTAAACATACTAATTACAGTATACAACTGAGTCATAGCCATATTAAAATAGTGGCGTTTCCAGGGGGCATAGTATTTTATAATGTTCATTTATAGTGTAATTTATACCTTTTAAACCACTTACACAAATTGAGGCTATGTCTGTTACACATACAATGCCACAGTTTACAATTTGCATTTCTTGTGTGAAAATCAGCAATAAAAACAATAACAAAGAGAAGCTGCCCGTTTAGTATCATTGGTAAGTGGGAAGTAACAGATAGCGGGAGTGGCTTGGAAAGGAAGTGAGTGAGAAAGAAAGGCAGAGGATGAGATAAAGTCAGACCAGAGAAAAAACAGCTACAATGACAAAGAAATAGGAATATTCATTGTAGACAAAATAGAAAGAATGATAGAGATTGAGAGAGAAATAAGGAGACAGACTGACAGAGAAAGGTGTTAACATAGAAGAGCAATAAGAAACATGAGTTAGAAAGAATTGAAATTAGAACCTCTAGAGAAAGAGTTACTTTTCACACAGAAAAGGAGAGCGATACATTGACACAGACATATGAAAGAGAGGGATAGATAGAGAGAAATTTGGAGAGGAATAGATAGAGGAAAAGGTGGAATTGAAGAAAATATAAAGAGAAGAGGAAGGGGGTGGGGGTAGAATGATACATTCAAGAAAAGAGATACAAATAAAGGGAAAAGAGACACTGCGAAATATAGGTGATTTGTACAAGCGCCACCAGATGAATGTAGATTGTAATGACCACAACGGGATATCGCATTCCTGACTTTGTTATGGTATTGTTCCAGGGGTGCTTTGTGTACAAAGTGACCGCAGCGTGGCTGAAAGCCCTAGGATACTATGGCCGATAAAAGATTCATATTATATTGGTTGCATACATGTACGTAAGAACTACTGTATCTAGACTTGCTTTGTATTGAGATAATAGATGTAGTCGTTCTGTTGATAGGAACAGTTACTGGATAATAATGTAAAGGAAGCAATTAAGGGGAAATGGATTAGTAAAATAGTATGGAATTAGACCAAAGCAATGTTTGCTGAGTCAGTCTGAGTGCTTGAGAACTTGGTACCGAGACAGAACAAAAGATTTCTGTAATGTACAAGAAACTGTAGTCTCACAATGTGTTGCTATTGATTGTATACTCAATAGGAATCGTAACTGTAGAATAATATGAAGGAAGCAAGTTAGGAAAAATAAATGAATGATGGTCTGGTTTTAAAAATAAAGACTAGGGATACATGTTTGGCTGAGTGGTCCTTTGAGAAACTTTCAATAAGTAAGTGTGATGATAAAAGATTCAAGTTACATAGGTGGAGTATGGGGTAAAGTGAATGCTCTCACAGCATAACATATATATGTACATATAAAGCAATTTAGAAAAACTTATTCATGTTATCTTGGTAGAGACTCGAACACTATTTGGCTGAGTGGTTAAGAAACTTATCAACACGGACAACGCAAAAAGATCCACATTTCAATAGGTCGAGTGTAAGATATGAGTACATGAGTTGAGGTTCTCACTGCATTGCGATTGATAACAGACCGATTACACTCAATATATTAGTGAGAACAGTTCAAGTGTAGGTGCAGAAAAATGGGAAGAAAGCTATTTCAGGAAAAATGTATAACAATGTAGTTTGGTGTGTAGCCAAGTTTTCCAAAGTGGTTACATGGCACTGGAATGATTATGGCCCTGTACGTGGTATTGTACTGTATTGTATTGGTTGAATATATAGGAAACGGTGTATGCTCACATTGTGTTGCCAGTTGCTGTTGATAATTGATACAGTTTATACAAAAATGTTCGTTGAATCATGATATGCAGAAAACAAAAAATAACGTGAAGAAAGAATGACATAAAATAAAACTAAAAGAAAGAAGAGCCCCTTTAGACCAAAATACTAAAACACACGAACACACATATAAACACCAGTGCTCCACATTAACTTTCTTCTTTCTTTTGTTTGGGTTGCCAGAATTTAATTTTAGGTGGCCCCCAAAAGAAGAAAAGAGTACAAAAACAAACCAAAAAACATGTTTTCTGTATATATTTACATATTGACAAAGTTCAGCCATAAGTGGGTCATAGTGTCTTAGTTTTATTCACCTTCACAGACTTTGAGACTTGAGACCTATCATCTGATCATTCTAGGGTTTTGTTGAATCATATATATACAAAGTTGCGTGGTTCGTCACTATGGCAACCTCAAACACTTGTGCCGTAAACCCTACACCGATCACCATGACTGCACCTGCGTGGACTGTGTAGTGTGTACCCCATGTCAGAAACCCACCAAAACAAACTACAAAGTCTGCCTAGACTCACAACTTGAACAGTAACTTGCAGATTGGTCTACAACCATTTGGTCAACTACAAAATGATAAATTTGGGGGCGTATGATTATAATTAGGGATTATAATTAGGTTTTGGGTTAGGGATCGTGTTTGGAGTTGGGGAAATTGTTAAAGGCATCAGGTAGTAGACCAACTGAGTTGTAGACCAACTGAGTGTAGACCAAGCGAACAAACCACTTGAGCACTATCTAAAACATTATCTTCAGCACTATCAGAAACATTGTACTGATATAATTATCAGTTAATTCACATATTTTCAGGTTCTATCAGATAATTATAGGTGTTTTTTTTGTTTTGGGGGGGGCCAATAACCATATTTTCATTAGCACCATCACATGTTCTCAATGATTTAGTTGAATTTTTGACTGCATGTGTACCCTATCAAGTATTAGTATTACTATGGCATTTTATTTTTTTACTGCTATCTGTTGTGATATTTATTAGGAAAGGTTGTGTGTTAGTCTCACGAAGGAATACACAGCTAAGTTGTATAGTAATATTATGAGGTTCCTAGTGCAATCCAGGGGTAAAAATCAATAAATGTATGGCTTGCTGGTTATAATTACAATATGGACCCCTTGCAATGATAAAAAAATGCAGGAATAGTTGTGTATACAGACCTGGGATTTTCTGACCTGTAATGCAGTCATGAAATACCTTCAAATCAAAGTATTCTGTAAATGGGAAAACTATCTTTGTATTGCATTTTGTAATCAAAAACTTTTATCAGTTGGGGTATTCAACATAATTATTATGTGTGTCTGGAACAAGACTACAATGCCCTTAGGGTTTGTTCAGATGACCAAACAGATATCATTCAACTTAACACCAATGAATAGTTCAATATGATGTTGTATACAGAAGTACAGGATAGGCTGATGTATTTAAAATCTATGCATTTTGCAACTGCTAATATATGTACCAATGTGTGCTAGAATGCAGTAATTATTTATCAGAACTCATGTCTGGAACAAGACTACAATGCCCTTAGGGTTTGTTCAAATGACCAAACAGATATCACTCAACTCATCACATCAATAAATAGCCAAACATGAATGTTGTATACAGGACAATAGGCCCCTGCATTTAAATCCCATCTCAAGGTTGTACACACCATTATCTGAAGTGATCCACTTGTGTACCATGGAGCTAGCATACATTTCTTGTATCTAGAAGTTAGTATTGTTATGTAAAAATGCTAAAAGGGACCACGGGACGTCCCTTTAAAGTTTAAAAGGAAAGTTTACCTAAATATCGTTCAAAAGGGTCCTATGGTTGTACAACCATGTATTTGATCCACTTGTTCACTGTGGACCTGCCATGGATGGACCTAGCATGCATTTCTTGTATCTAGATAGATGTGAGTATTGCTACATAAGAATTTTAAAAGGACACATATGAAGTCCCTTTAAAGTTTAAAAAGAAAGTTGCCCTACTCTGAAAATGTAACTATGACTTGCAGACATACACATACCAACTTTTAAGCCAAACAAACACAGACACTCACAGACGTTGTGAGGCACAATCAAGTGATGGCCCTGTTGGTCAAGTAAAATCAAGACCATTACTAGTTTTGGTGGCCCAAATACAGAACCGGGTGGACCCAAACAAAGTTAAATCTTCTGGCCGAAAAAGCTCATACTAAGTGCCCCTTGGCCTCTGGACTAGTGTTTATTTTGAGCTCTGCATATCACTATATAAAAAGGTAAATGCAACACATGTGCAGGAGCTCTCTACAACAAACATCTACCATCTTTGCTTTGCATGTGAATCACAGTGAACCAGCAACAAAGTTGTAAAAGCATTGAAGCTAGGCTACCTAGCGTGAATTTGTAACTTCAGTTCATACTGTGCAAGTGTGCTAGCCCATGATGGCATCAAATTCTATGGTGTGTGAGTGTGTGTTTGCTGGATTACAAATGAGCTTTTTGTGAGATCTCTTTGTGGCGTGCAAGTATATGAAGGGTGTGTTCGGTTTGTTTGTTTAGGCATATACAATTGTGATAACATTATTTACACCAATCATTTCCAAATGATAAAACATTTGATCATACATTTGCAGTTTTGCAAATACATGTGTGTCAATGCAAAACCGTGTTTAATTACAGGGGAACCTCTTTATACTGAGGTCTATGGGAACATGAAAATGAGCTTGTAATGTAAGGTATCTTCCTATATCAGGGTAAAGAAAGGAAAAGAAAGTATAGAGCAAAATAAATATTGAAATATCTTGTTTCATCAAAGCTCTTTATTCTCGAGGAGGCTCCACTGTATGTGTGTTTCTGTGTGTGTGTGTTTCTGTGTGTGTGTGCGTGTGTGTGTGTGTGTGTGTGTGTGTGTGTGTGCGCGTGCGCGCATGTTTTTTTCTCAGGGTATTATAATGTTGCTGCTCATGAAATCGACATAAATTGACACATGTGTGTGTGTTTGTGTGTTTGGTGGTGGGGGTGCTGTGTTGTGATTGCAATGTAAATTAATGTTGATGTAATATACGTTGATGTAATATACTTATTATGAACCAAAAAGAAATCAATAATTTAACCAGTAAATCCAAGGAAGTTATAAAATCTGTATATTGAGGGCACATTAAGCCCCTATATAGATGTAGATGTAGTAGGGCATCTTTTGGACCATTCAAGGGCTATATTGCCCTAATCCCATGTTTGCACATGTTATACAATTTATGACATCATTTGGCAAGTAGGTAGCTAAATTGCCCTGAACCTCACTGTCCCACATAATATATTTCACCATGCAAGACCCTAAAGGGTGTCTGGGGCCTTACAGCTTGTATGTTGAAGAATATTTGCATTCCATGATGGCCTGGAAGCTATGATCTTCAATGTAAATATGTACATTATGAGTGGACACTAATCAGAAATTCCATTACTAATTAACCCTCTCATTTCTGCATGCATGCCAAGGGTGCAGTGAGGTTGCCATTTACATACATATATACTAAGTTGTAAACACTACACCGAGAAGAATATACATGTGTACATGGATTTACAAGGATGTAGATTAAACACATAAATGTAGAAATTATCCTTTTTTTTCTATTTTGGCCAGATTGGGCAAGTAAAATCAAGAATTGTTTAATGTTAGCTGCCCTAAGGCAAGGATTTAATGGCCCAATATAATTTGTGTGTGTGTAATTTCACCCCCTACATTTTCTTGATCAAATTTATAATTTTGTTTTCTATTTTCTTCTTTATGTAGATCAACTGAGTCCACTAAAACAGGCCCCTTTCACTCCATTCAAAGCACAAGGAAAGGATATCGTAGGAAAGATAATCATAGCATATTATTATCATTCTGTGTACACTTTCAAAAATATATTCCTTCCTTCATGCTTAGAAATCATATCATATAATAATGCTTAATGTTATTGTTTGTCTTTATTTTCTCTCATTTTCTTAGATCAACTGAGTCCACTAAAGCAGGCCCCTTCCACTCCTTCAAAGGCACTAGGAAAGGATATCGTCGGAGAGGAAGTTTCTAGTTTCTATGCAGAGGCCGGTCTGAGTGGAATCGCACGAGAGGTAGGAAGTCTTATATCAAAATGATGTTTTAACCAATTCAAGATGATTGGATCATGGTATAACATGCATTCTCCATAGACCGCAGCTTGAGTATTTTCAGGAAGAGTCCTGAATGGGTTAATACTTTTGGCTAATTGAAAGTTGAAACATTAGCTGAGTGTTTCATAGGAATTTATGTAGAAAAAAAAAATCACTATATAATAATTTAATTTGTTGTTGTTGCTGGTTCAGGGGATGGTTAGGGTGTGTGAAAAAAGACTTTCAAAACACAAATATATGAGGAGGGGGGGGGGGGGGGGGGGGGGGTGCGAGCTATATATTAAGTCCCCCAAACACAGACAAACGAATAAGACTGAAACAATGAAACAGACTTTTAAAAACAAAATATGAATAAAAACGGGGCTTGCCCTTAGTGGTGGCCAGGGTGCCAATGGCCACTAGAAAATTATTGCATTTGGCCACTAGAATGTCTTGTATAGGCCTGAAACGAATTAGGATCTATGGCACTGGGACTCTGTGATCTGTCATCTTGTCCACCGGAAAGCAAAGCTACGGGGGAGAGTCCTGCGAAAGGATTTCATGTGGGTGGATAATGTATCCTCTTTCTTATTTCTTTGAGTGGGCAGGACTGAGTGGAAATGTGTTTAAGAGTTTTCCAAATACTGGTATTATATCACGATGACATGTTGGTTGGTTATTCTTGGAAACACCCTTTCGTATTAAATGTAATGAATCTAGTATGTGTTGCATTTATTCAAAAATATATATATACAGTCTGATATGGTGGCACTGCACTTCAGTTACACCGACACAAAAAAAAAACCCTCCATGAAATATTTGAGGAACATATGTTGTGTGATAATGTGCAATGAGTCCCCGGAATGCCTCATAGAGTCCTTCCTGAATGGCAAAATAGCCCCATGAATAATCAGAATTCAGTACAATTAAACAAATATCAGAATGCCAGCAGGTGCAGGGAATAAAATGTACTCTTTCCAAGGAAAGAATCAGTTTTTAATTTTAGGGGGCAACTTTTTCAATCTGATGGATATCACAAAATATTCCCCATAATACGTACTCATTTCAGGGGCCTATTTTGAAAATTAGGGGGCAAAGTCGCCCTCAGCCCCCGTGTATTTCCTACCCTGACTCTTTCTCTGCAGTTATGTTGAAGTAACACACTTTAATTTTGATTCATGAATGTACAAAAGTAGCAACATTACATTTTATTTTTGACCCAGCCTTTTGGGCTCTTTTGAACATTTTTAGGGCTAAATTGCCCTAACATTTTATTTCACTGCTTGAAAAGTAGCCGAGGGAATACAATTTTATGTTTTTCCTTGTATTATATTATAAACATACTTGTTAGCATGGCTAATGTAGTAAATTAGTATTGTGAGAGTAGTGTACAGCCTATAGCCTTCAATCCTAGCAGGATCTTCGTCGGGGCAAAAAATATAATAGTACTAGCGTGAAATTTCCATTTTGGAGCCAGCCCTGCAATCAGAAATACAGGGCACGTGATACCAATTCACGGTGCATTATCTTGCAACAAAAGGATCCTCCATGCGAGCATGCTGTGATAATATTGCTAAAATAGTCCCTTGCAATCATTATGGGAGAGAGGAGAAGGAATTCTTCACGTACACATTGCTTAAAGCTACTGTCCACCCTTTTGCTAGCCAAAATTCAAAAGGTGCAAGATTATTGTTTTGCATGAAAGAAAATACCCTAAAAGTTAGTAGCTAGTCTGTGGGATGATATATTGATTTTTAGAGCAACAGGATACAATTTGTCCATGATACAGAATATAATTTAGGAAATTAGTGTGAGAATTAGACTATGTACAATGCTATTGTTATTTCTTGCATCATTTGACTCTTTTACTAAGTGTGTTGTGAACTTTAAAAGTGCAACTTTATGTCTGTAGTATCCTTTTGTTTTATGGAACGTTTTACCGAACTTGAAGATGCCTGCAAAAGAAGAACACTGTCTTTAAAGTTTAAAGTGAGGCCTGTAAAGTGTCTAACACCACAAAAATTACTTGGAGCTTCCTCGTTTCTGTGTTGTTTAGCTTATGGTAAGAGAAGAATAAACTAGGGTTAGATTTTTTAAAATGCCCCTTTAGTATGACGATATCTATCATTCAGCTCAAAAGCGTTAACAAATGGTCATAAACCTCATAAACGTCCGTTGTAAAAGCTGACGCATATTTTCACTTTTTTAACCAGGAAAGCAGTGTTCTTTTTCAAACTTTCACACATCATTCGGACATACAGTATCTTACAATGATTTTGGTACAGGATTGAAGTCTCAAATGTCATTTTGGGCAATATCTGACACTTTACAGGCCTCACTTTAAGCTATGCACTTGTTCTTTGTTTGCTATCATCGGAAGTAAAATAAGCTCTTTTCTATCTGGACCTTATCATGCGTGCAAGGTCTATCTTTACTTGAATGAGCATGAAATGATCACAACCATAATTGTAATGGTATTGTTAATCATAATTGCATTTAAAAATGTGTAAATAAAACTTTGCCTAATAGAGTCTAATTGGCACCAGTTAAATATTGACAAAGTCAACTTCTCTGGCTGCTTTCTTTTTGTTTTGTTTTCCTGCTGCCCCCAAAGTCATAAAAGATTCAAATTCGACAAGTATGTCTGTAATTGTAACATAATGTATAAATTTATAGAGAATTCATCATTCATTCATTTATGGAGAATACATCATTCATTAATAATCAGCTTTGTTTTTTAGATCTTATTTGGGTAATCATATCAATGTGAATTTTTAAATGGACAATTCATCATTGATTATCAGCCATGTTTTTTTAAAACTTTGTAAGCCAGTATTTTGGTTCAGTATTTGATTAATTCACAGACTTTTATTATGTTTTTTTTCTGTCCATTTCCTCTTTGATTAGTTGTAATGATATTTTTCTTCATTTCCCACTAAGGAATGTGTTCAAAATTTACATTAAAAAGTATATGTACGTCTACCTTTCACATTATTAAGTATGATTTCCAACATTTATACAATAGTTTGTAGTTTCCTTTAAAATATTTGCTTGTTCGTGACAGACTTTGTACATCAAAATACCTTATTTCTTGCATGGGAACAGATTTCTAAAATCAGATCTTTATTTACTTTCTGTTTGACTTTTTTTATAAACATAAATACAACAGATGTGGGAGGAAACTATTTGTGCATTGTGGTAGGAAACGAGCTAAAAAAAGATCACAAGTGGAAAAAACATAAATAATAGAGAAAATAATAAAAATGGAGGGAAAAATAATGCAGAAAAGGAAAATGTTTCACCTTACCTAGAGCTATCATTGTTTGGGTCATTTGGGCCATGACATTATTGAGACTGGGAAAAGGGAAATATTTTCAGGATTTGTGTTTTTTCCAAAATTTGCAGATTTGAGATCAAAGAAAAGAAAATATTTGCAGGGATCGTCGCACGTGATTTGAGGCAGATGATTGCAAAGTACAAACCTAGAATAAACTTATGCAGTACTACTGCTGTGAAGCATGTGTGTTGTTCTTTGTGGGACTTGGCAAACCTGTTTTGCATATAAAGTGCATACACAGTGATGGAACTTTGACTGCTTTCTAGATAGCCTATAAGTTCAAGAGTGTGGTGTTATTTTCCAACTAGCCTGATTTAAAGGGTACCACCGCCCACAAATAATATTCTTATAAATGAAAGGTAACATCTTTAGTAGTCCATTCCATCAACAAGTTCAGAAAAATATGTTTCCAGAAAAGAAAAAAAAATTGGAAAACGCATCACCATACTACAACATGTGTATAATGGGTCTGCATGTACGAAGACTACCTTTGTGCAGAGCGAACTAATCTTCCGGGATTCTATTGTCTCCAAACGTACGCGTGAATAGTATTGGCGCACTCGCAAATGTTTGGCGAGTACGGAACCAGGAAATACTAGTGGTTCCGTAAGTGGTGGTAATGAATTGCATTGTTTATGAATTACCTTTGCAAAATGTTGGGTATCTATCTATTTGATATCACAAAAGGGTACCAACACTTATAATTATGTGTTGTTCTTTGCCTGGTGGTCCCCTTTAAAGACTGGCCTCTTATAACATAACTAGTTCACCCCAAAATACATCACGTACAACAATACATTCTCATTTATCTTCCCTTCTGAGTGTTGATCGTTTCAGCAATATATTTCAAGAACTTGTAAGGTTAAATAGTTTTTAAAGTGAAACAAAGATTAGGATCCATTTTTCGCATGTAACTAATTGCAAAAGAAGTGTCAAATATTTAAAAGTTGTTTAATATATTTTTCTTCCATGTGTTCCCCCCCCCCTTTCCTCTTTGATTTACAGGCTAAGTTAATAGACAATGGAGGGGCATTAAGGAGAGATTTGCCACAAGTAGCTCGATGTAAGTATCATGGATCTTATTTCAAACTATTTAAACAGTTTTTATATGAATGCTGGGCATCCCTGAATTTGTGAACCAACTTTTATTAAATTTGTTCTGTACATTTTGTAAAGTCCTAGTTTGGGATGTATGTATGTATTATGGTTTGTACAATTTTTCTGATGGAAATGGAAAATACTTAAAACTTGCACTTGAAACTCTTAGCGAGATCGTGAGAAAATTGTATTTTCCTTGACTTTCAGTTCAAATATGACACTCTGTACAATGTATAAAAAGGCTATGTGATGAAATTCAAAGATCATTAGGGGTCGCTGAATCTATGCTATGTCATTTGTGATACAAGAAAACATGTATCATTGTAAGAAAATCCAGGATAGCTAGAGCTGTAATAGATACAAGATTATAATGTTTTCTAGAATGTTCCATCTATTGATATAATTATATACACAAACATTATTTGTGAAAAATTAATTTCAAGCTTTAACTTTTGATTTGACACATGACCCAACTCATCCACACAACCACTATCAAAATGTAGGTTGAATTTGATGAAGTAAGTTTCAGGTCACTGAATGCTAGGAATGTGATTTGCAATCTGAGCAAATATATATAAAATTGAATTCATGAAAAACATTTGTTTAGCATTAATATATACCAAAAACAACTTGATTGAGGTTAAGTTTGAGATAGATTTGACATCTGACCCAACTCATTTACGCATTCTAGAAAGAATGTATGTTGGCTATGATTTTCAAAGTTCCCAAAGGTCACCGACTCTAAGGTATGGATCATGTACATGTATGTAATGTGTAAACCATTCCATGACCTCGATAGTCAATTTCATGTTGATACACATGCTTCTCTGTACAACCAATGGTTTTGAATTATGTAAGGTCAAACTAATAAAAAAAATTGTTTGCATGTTTTGCATTAATATACCCAAAACAACTTGATTGAGGTTAAGTTTGAGATAGATTTGACATCTGACCTAACTCATTTAAGCTGCGTTTCCATTAGAGCGAATATCCGCAGCGAATTATTGAACAAATCGCTTGCGAATATTCGCCTTAATCCATGCGAATGTTCACTGACGGGTTCACTGACTCTATGGTATGATCATGTACTATGTATGTAATGTGTAAACCATTCGACATGACCTTGATAGTCTAATTTCATGTTGATACACGTGCCTAGCTAGAGCTGTGTGCAACAATGGTTTTTGAACAGTGGAAAAATACTCGGGGCGAATTTTCCCATGAAATTACAAAAAGAGCCCCCCCCCCCAAAAAAAAAAAAATGCGAAACAAATTTTTGTGTGGTATTGACAAAGTAGCCCCTGATATATATATATATTGATTTTTTTCCCTGTTTTTGGAATGACGAAAATTCTTGTTGATTACATTTTCTTGTGTTTGGTAATTTATATGATGGGCAGAAATATTTTGTTTTCTGAGCAATGAGCATGCCTTCTGTGTTCTTGATGGATTGGAATGTTGTAATGTGGTCAAACCAACACTTAGCTTTACAGATTAACAAAGAAAATGGATGTGGAAGTAGGAGAAATTTGGACATCCTAGCTTTGTTTAAGGGGCCATCTACAAAGTACGTACGCAATTTTTGGTCCGAAATTGACCACCCCTCCCCCCCCTGTACGCACTTTTTATACACGTGGTTCAATGGAGTGTACGCATCAGATTTAACCCCCCCCCTCCCCCTTGTGCGTACGTACTTTGTAGATGGCCCCCAAACACTAATTGTTGCATCCTGAGAGAGAAATTGTATGATGCGTATATAGTGCACATGCAGGCTTTAATTTTATTTCCATTTTTTCTCAAGAAGATACTGCAGAAAAAAATGAAGAAAAGGTGAAGTTTATTGAGAGAAAAATAGTACATTATTAACCTGTTCACTACGAGATTCTGAAATCCCCATAGACTTTGTACATAGCCCACCCGGTTCCCGTAAGCAACGTGTTAATGACTTCAGTTAGTTGATTGAATTGCATGCTCTGCCTTAATACAAATCAATATAATCACAATAATGACATTGTCTTTGTTGTTATTGTCATGAGCATTATCATTTTTATTGCTGCTGCTGTCTTCATCTTCATCATCATCGATGTAATATGACATTTATTATTTTTCTCTCCATTTCTCCCAAACACAGTGGTACAGTTTAACCAGGTCATTTCACCCAAGCCTTCACCGATGAAGACTACAACCCAGATCTTGCCTAAAGTGGCCACAATAGTGACCACAACCAATGTCAGTGGTATCCCAATGGTAAGACAGCGCTAACTGTATTTGCTGGTGGCCCGGTTGGGCGAATAAAATAATTTACTCTCAAGTTTGGATTGTCAGAATCAAACATGAACTGCCCCAAATGTTTGTTTATTGATAATTTGTCAACTATTCCAAATCCCACTCGTTTGCCATATTGGGCCACTCACTTGAAATTTGTAAGAAATGTTATTGACCTGACATCAATTTTTACAAAATGTAAGGGTTTATCCATGTTGGTTTCCCAATGCCACCTTTTGATGCCCCCCCCCCCCCCCCCCCCCAAAAAAAGAAGGCAAACTACAAATATAAGTTACTTTTGTTGAGTTAGGGAAGTTAAATTAAGCATTTAGAATGATATGGTAGTGGCCATGGGACAGTCAAGTAGGTATTTGTCATTTTCATGCATTTGCTAGTGACTGTGATATTTTGCTCTTTTGATTACAATCGTTGGATTTAGTTTGAAGAAGGTACACATAGACAATTTCTCATAAAAGAAATAATAATCATGGATTTATCTCATTGTAGGATACATTTTTCAAATATCGAACTGTTGAGCACTTTGTATTTTGGTCTGTACTTGTGAACAACTGAACATGTTTGAATGGAAAATGAAAACTGTGAAACGCTTCCATGCCTGCAAAGAATTTGTGACGTCTATAAAGGTAGGGTAATAAAGTAGAAACACAGAAAGAACCACCACTAATAATACCATTACCTAACAATAACATAATCCACCTGAATACACTAGAGGGGAAGAATACAATTAACTACACACTTCTTATAAACCAAATACTAGATATGCAGGTTAAAGTAAAGACTTGAAATAAAAATACCTAATTTGCTGTTTTTTGTGTGGGATATGTTGGTATGATGATTTGAACCCAGTGGAAGAGACCATTATATTTGACAGGAAAGAGGTTTTAAGTTGGAAGCATACATAGATGATTATGAATGTATGCAACTATTATGTTCATTTTACTTATAAGGCCACTAAAAAGGGCATATTTATAAGACTAGGGCTAAACTAATGATTTATGTGATTTATTCTATATAGATAGAAACACTAGCAATATAGAAAACTATAAGACCCATAGCATATTAGAAAGGCAGGGTTATGATATTATACACAAAGCTCAAACTTTTGGACATGCTTGTTGGCAGTGCTGTTCAGAGCTCCATGTACACATCTACACGAGTGTATTTTGAAAATGTCAACAAATACCAAATACCAAACCTGAAATAGAAACTAAATTCGTGCAGAGTAGAGGAGAGGGTGTGACTTTGACCAGTGGAGTAGTGTGGTTGGACTGGTTTGGGGGGGGGGGGGCACATCTTATGTATTTCTTTGTTTATACAAAAATGTCCCTGTATGTTTTTTAAATTTTTTTTTTCCCAAATTATTTGTGTGTGTGTGTGTTTTTGTTTTGTTTGTTTTGTTTTGTTTTTTTGGGGGAGGGACACAGGCCTGTACCTGTACCCCCCCCCCCCCATAACTACACCACTGACTGTGGCACAGAATCTAGCACAAAAAGGCTAGTGCAATCTTTTTATTAGACTCACAATGTAAATATTCAGGCAGTGTAATAAGCTAATCTAAAAAAAATAAAAATACAAACCTTGCTCGGTTAGGGCACATTGACCTGAGCTTCATGCCACTTCTAGTCTAAAATATCTTTGGCGCGTAATAAATTCAACCGTCAAATTATCGGAAGTTAATTTAATTATTTAATTGATACTAGCAATTAACTTTGTTCCAATCCTCTGTGGCTCAGTCCGGCAAATAAAATCAAAGCTAAGAAGGCAATTGGGGCAAGTCAAATAAATTACACTTTTGTTACATTTTGTTGGTCCCAAGCTAATTTTGTATGGCCCTGGGTCCAAACCCGAAATAGAAACTAAATACGTGCAGAGATGAGGGGTGGGTGTGACACAGACATAAAAGACTTGTATAATCTTTGTGTTAGATGCTGCACACTGTCAATAACAGGCAGTCTAATCCACCGAGTCTAATATTGGTAAACAAATTTTTTTAAAATCTAACTGCTTGGTAAGTGCACATTGATCCAAATATTCATGGCTTTACAGTACATTCCTCAAGAACTTCCGGTTCTTTATAAATGTCAAAATGTCAAATGATTGAAAGTTCATTTCATTATTCCATGCTAGAAATCATTCAATCAGGGTCAACTTATTGGATATAACTGTCATGTTTAGTTTAATTTTTAGGGTTGGCAGATAATCTTTAAAAAATATATTTTTGTAGGTAAATACAATGTAGATTAAAATTGCCCAAGGCCATATGACTGTAAACACTAAGAAGGCACAGGTTAAAAGTTCACTTTAACAAATATAAGTTTCTAGTTCAATAATTCAGTAAAATTGCTAATGAAATTAGCTTTTAACAATTTATTTGTCCAACTTGTTGAGCAGTGGCACTGAAATTATGTATTCAAAATGTTTTTTCTGTGCTAAGGGAAAAAATTGAATATTGAAGGTGGGACCTGCATATATCTTGTTGCATTGTACACCTACAGATGTATGTTGAGCATACATCATTAAAAAATGTATCCATTATTAAAACATGTAGGTTTTTTTTTTATGCATGAAAAGTATACATTGAAATGTGATTGGGAATGTTCATAAAAGATTTATCCTCCTTTAAAGGGATCTATGTAGTAACTTTGTTGACATGTGCAAAGGGTTGATAAATTGTGGATTTATGTGATATATCCGCAGTTATAAATCTCCAGTGGAGAATGTCCTATCCAAACACTTCAATCATAAATATCTTCTTAACATAAGAGAAATTTGGCAAACCAAAACCTGTACCATGTTTGTATTGGAAATATAAATGCAATGACGTATGTGAGAACTGCTAGAATTCTTAACAAGTTTGTGGATCTTTACAATGTTACCAGATCCCTTTAAATGAATGCTAGAAATAGTGTTTCTTTGCTGGTATCAAATTTACACTAGCATATCGTACTAGAGCGGACGGAAGTGTGGAATTCCCCAAGTGTTCTTGGGAAGTTCTTACATGCACACAAAGATTTCTTCACATTTTTTTCTCAGAGCATTTCAATATCTGCACGTATATGAACATTTGAAGTGTAGGTAATGATTATCTACAGCATTATTTACAATGTGGTTAGCCTTAAACCGGCTGCAATTTGATAAGGACTATCAGACTGGAGTTAGAAATAGGTTGAGCTCATCTTTGTAACCTCGTTAAAGTTATTCTTGACAAAATGTATGTAAATGAAAAAAAAGTTAATGAGCAAAGTAAATGTAATAAAATAAACGAATGTACATATAGCGTGTGATATAGATAGTTCATTCTATTTCTCTGGTCTCGATTACTTATTAAGGTGAAGGTTATCGGATATATCTCATTAAACCAGGGCTCTGATTCTAGGAAATCTTACACCCCAGTTATTCAAGCAGGTCACGGAAAGAAAAATATAGAGAAACTGTAAACCAGAATAAATATGCATAGTACTTGAAATTAATATTACTACCGTTACTTTAGGACCTTTGGTCTTAAATATTAAATTGAACTTTGACTAAAATCCTGATAGAAGCTTGAACTATTGCAATCCTGTAAAGAAAAAGACTGGAAGAAATTGAATAAGTAAACAAAATGAAAATGAATACCAATGTTACTTGTTTCTGTGTGTGTGCGTGTGTGTGGGGGGGGGGGGGGGGGTCATAACATACACATGTTATGTATTGTTACGTTAAATGTAAGTGCTAGAATCAGTTTTATCATCTACCATTTAAACTACTGGCCTTCATAGATTTTATCTTGACTCATTTCTTTTACCTACCATCATAAAAAGTGCTGGTCTCATTACGTCACGCAGTAACACATGTATTGTCCGTGGAAAAGTAAAAAGAAGAAAAATAAAAACGAGTGTTTCTAAAAGGGAAGGTATACTAGGACCTTTAAGGTTGATAGATATATGGATCTCTCATTAATATTTTTGTTTAACTCCATCTCTGTGTAATTATAGATATATGTCCAGTTTATTTAGGTTTTTATTACAGTGATAAAACTACCCTTAAATATTTTAACAACCAATCATTATAAGTTGTTACAATATAGTAATTGACCTAGACATTGGGGCATAAAGGATTGAAACAACTTCAATGAAACGCACAGATAACTGCAAAGTTATTGGTAGGGTTAAATGTACATTGCAATGTCAATAAATAGTGAGAGTGTTGCGGCTAGATTGGATCGGCACCTTATTTCCAATTTTGGGGTCATTGGTTCAAAACTTATCAATGTCTCAGCTGTTATGTGCTTCAAGCCAGGCCACATTACTATTTTCTACCTTTAAGTGTAAATGAATAATTACAGTATTGGTCAAAATAAACTATCTCCCCTAACGTTTGTGTGCATATATGGTAATTTTTCAGAAATTAATGTCATATTTGTTAATTATAACAGTGACAGTTGTAAGAATTTAAATGAATGCATCATATAGAATGAGTGATAGAAATATTACATTATTCAATTTGCTTTTCTTTGCAGATCTTGGGAACCCCTCAGAGACATGCGACAGTGTTAGCGGCCAGTAGCCCAAATCAGACACAGTTTATCTCAACACCAATCCAGCTACAGTCACCTAGTTGGTCGTAAGTAATATGTCTTTGTCAGGGAACAAATTTCTGGGCCTCTTTTTTTCGAATTTCAGCGGCTACTATTTAGCTCTAATGCTGTAAGTGATCATCAGATCAGCATTTGATCATGATCCAATCATGCCGGTATCCGATCATGCAGAAAAATGGTGATCCTATCATATCCTATCACCAAGTTATTCAATATATTTTACTTAGTGCTTAGTGATGATTACCACCAAGGATTAATTCTAAAATTTGTAACAAATTAAATTCCCTATAAAATGTAAATTCCCTTTCTAAACTATTTGCAAATGTGTTGTCAACTATAACAATATTTAAATTCCCTTTCTAAACTATTTGCAAATGTGTTGCCAACTATAAAAACATTTAAATTCCCTTTCTAAACTATTTGCAAATGTGTTGTCAACTATAACAATATTTAAATTCCCTTTAACTATTTGCAGATGTGTTCCTTGTCAAATATAACAATATTCAAATTCAAATTCTAACTAATTTCTGATTATCCTTTCTTTGCAGGGGGTCACAAAAGAGGAAAGGCGACTTCTCCGAAGACTTTGACAAGTAAGTTTAAATTTGTATTTACTGTTCAGGCAATGGTCTGCCATTTGTGACCGGCTATAGCAAAACCCTGCACTTGTCTGTAATTCATGTTTTGAATAAATAGGCATTTTAAGTTCACATAATATGTGTAAAAGACTTATGATTGTAAAATTGAAACAATCATATCTTCCCAAATTATTGACCAATTTGTTAGAACAAAGCATCACATGAAAGCTTGTGATGATGCCTTTCTAATGGTATGAAAATCTACATTTTGATTTTTACCGTCAAGCGCAGGGTTTTGCTATAGCCGGTCACATTTGGTTGTAGCCAATGTAATAATGCCCCAAACACTTTTATATAAGTTACTATCTAAAAATAAAACTGTTTACATTTTTGATAGAAAAACTAATGCAAACAAATTAAACTAGTAGTGGTTATAATTGTGCCTTGAACTAAGTGCATTCAGGCCAAAACACATCTTTTAAAACGACGAACCTTCAATTGGGTGATATCGGATAACATTAATTTTCTACATTTTCATACATTTGAAACCCCCTTTTTTCTCTCTTTTTTTTTGTTTGGGGGGGGGGGGGGAAGAGAGAAAAGTATGTGTGAAAAAGTTCAGGGTAAAGGAATACAATGATACTTCACAACTGTGTACATCTAATTCAACCAAATATATGACATGTATTTATTTATTTAAATATTCCCTTACTATTTTCTTTCCTATAGTAGTAGTTTAGTGAAAGAAACGGGGAAAGGGAGTTTAAGGATGAATGTCACTCAACTTGAGCTTAAGATTGAAATGATTGAGCATTTGATTGAACGACTTTTGTAACAATTGATTTAAGAATTTCTTCTCGATATTTTCTTCCCTATAGTGGTAATAGTTCGAAGCGAAAGAAGCGGGAAAAGGAGTCGAAGGGTCTCCGTCACTTCTCCATGAAGGTGTGCGAGAAGGTTCAGCAGAAAGGAATCACGTCGTACAACGAGGTCGCAGAGGAACTCGTCAGGGAATTCAGCCAACCTGCCCACCAGTTCATGCCTCCATCAGAATGTGTGAGTATCTAAATAAGGAGGATGCTTTGTCAAATCCCACTTTACTCTTATTCGCTCACTAGTAATATCAAGAAAAAATAAGTTTATTCAGTTTGGAATTAAGTTGGTTGACGAACAATAAAGTAGACAAGAAAGAAAGAATTTGCCCACCACCAGGATGTCTTCATACATAGGGACATTCAGAATAAAATGTTATATTGTTATAATGCATAGGAAAGAAAAGTTTGGTAGCAAACGGCCAATGACTCTATATAATGAGGTCATAGAGAGCTTGTGTGGGAATTCCGCCGGCCCGCACATCAGTTCCTGCCACCATCGGAATGTGTGAGTATCGAAATCAGGAGGGCACTGGGTCAAATCCTGCTTCACTCAGGTTTTCTTTTTTTTTCCAGGTGATTGCTTTATTTTATCAAATTGTATGCGTATTACATCAAGAGGAAATACAATATTTACACACTTCACCTAGTTTGGAATGAACTCAGTTGATCTACACAGTTAAAAAATAAATAAATGCAAATACTGTACCCTCTGCGGTCAATATCATTTTCAATAATTCATACAGACATTTTTCATAAGCTAATGGCTTGAACGACAACTTCCGTATTCTTTGCGGTCAGCTACCATGTGGTTTAATGAGGGAGTAGTAACAAAATAGCAGAATTATTCAATGCTCTGAAAATTATGGAAGTAGAAAGGAATTTTACTATTAAGGGGCATTAAAGCGTGCTATCGTAGGTCACTATGTATAAAGGTGCCTTTTCACCCAATTAATTGTGCCATACAAATAGAAAATGAAAGTTGAAGTTTACGTCACAAACTGATGAAATGCATGACTGTAATGCAGGAGAATGAAAAGCATGAATAGATTATTTCATTTTCATTTCATTATAAGAGCAAAATTGGCAAGTTTTAAATTATGTGAAGAATATGGAAAGTTAGCATTTATGGCATAAGCCTTTGGAATGTGTGTTGCAGTGTGGCTATGGGACAGAAGAATAAAAAGTAGTGAAACATAATGGCAGAGATTAATGAAAGTTACATTTTCTATCATAAGCCTTACAAATGAGAGGCCATAGAAAAAGAGAAAGAAAGAATATATAACTCGATATACTTTCAGCAAAAAAATGCATAGTTTTAATCTGCAATAATTCCTACTTGATTACAAAATTGAGAAATTTTACATAGATACGAAAAAACCACAAAAATAAGTATGACATTTATTCCCTGGGGGGTGTTTCACAAAGATCCTGAGTTGAACTAAACGCTAAGTTGGACTTTAAAAATTATGGAACTTTCCGTTACTTTCTTTGACAAAAAATTGTAAAAGTTATTTTAAAAGGCATAAAATGTGATTCAAATCATTAATAGTTTCTATTATCAAGGAGATTTTATGTTCTTAAGTCCAACTTAGAGTTAAGTTCAACTTCGGATCTTTGTGAAACACCCCCAAGCAGTGAAAAATTTGAGAGTGTTTTTTTGTTATGCAGGCGAGCTTTGGAAATTAGCTCTCAAGTTATGATTGTAAAGTTTATCCCTGAGTATTTTTTAACGAAAAGAAAATCAGACAGCGAGAAAATTACTCCTTCCTCTTAAAAGAGAGGATTTGTCTGCAAAACAACTTTATTTTTCATTTATTTTCTTGCAGCATCAGTATGATCAAAAGAACATCAGGCGGAGAGTTTACGATGCCCTCAACGTTCTCATGGCGATGAACATCATCTCGAAGGAGAAGAAAGAGATCAAGTGGATCGGTCTTCCGACAAACTCGCGGCAAGAGTGTGACAAACTAGAGACGGAGAAGAGGGCGCGGTTAGAGAGGATACGACAAAAGAAAGCACAGCTTCAGGAACTAATATTACAGGTAAATGATTATGACAGTAATGGTAACCTTAGTGAAAAATACTAACAAATTGGCTCAAATAGAGCAACACTCCGGCTGGAGTTAGCCCATATAGTCGCAATAAGTAAATGTCGAAGTTAGTTCACAAAAACAGACTAGTTCCACACTCGTCATCAGCAGCCAGGGTGTGGCAAAAAACCAACAAATATGGATGAAACCTCGTTTCTGAAACGGATGTAAAAATATTTACATCTGCTCTTATTTAGAGAAATGTGCTGATAATAACATATCAATTAAGATATTATATAAAAGCAGGAGTGAAATAGTATTCTTGAATCAGATAAGAGAGAGGATACAACAAAAGGGAAGTTCAAGAACATAAATGAGTCGCAAACGTCATTTGAGCTATATGAAAGGAAAAAGTTACCTTTCTTAGCATCTTTTTTTCTTTTTTTCTTCATTTTACTAGCCGTATCCTCCTCGCTGTACATTAATGGCCTGGCATTGTCCCGTTTCCAAGAAATGTGATTGAGGGCACTTGAGTGGAGTGTACTTGTACAACTTTCATTTTCACTGCTTTTATTGAAATATTCCAACATCCCTTAAAGGGATCTAGTAACATTGTCCAAATCCACAAAACTTACTTGGAACTCTAGTGGTTCTCTTATACCTTGCTGTATTTGTATTACCAATAGAAGCATGGAAAAGGTTTTGGGTTTTATGCCTCCGCCAACGAAGTGGCTTGAGGCATTACGTTTTCGGGTTGTCCGTCCGTCCGTCTCGTGCAATGGCGGAGGCATCATTTTCGACTGCGCGCAGTCGAAGATCCATCTAGTTTGAATTTCCCTTTCATTAAGATACACATTTTTATCAACCATTCTATCTTTTTGCTCAATGTTGACAAAGTTACTAGATCACTTTAAGGCTTACTGTACATGATTTATGAATAATAAACATTTTGTAACAATAGGAAACTAATTGACCCTCTCATCCGCATCCGTTTGTTGTACTCATTAATCACATTCTATTAGTAGGTTGTGGTTTTCCAGGGCATGAATAAGAGAAAGAACAAATTATAGGATAAAGAACATAAAGATGCAATTTAAAAATAAAAACAATTTCCCCCTGTTGTAAGATTTCTCAGATAAACTGCCTTTTTGGCCATAAATTTGATTCCCCCCCCCCCCCCCCCCCCCCCCATATGGAAGTTGTGAAACTTATGCAACCTATGCTTAGGTATTGCCTAAATCTCCTTCTCGAGGAGCAAATACAACAACATACACACATTTCCAGGAAATTCAAGAAGTATACAAACATCTAAAACAACAACACGTGCAATTTTAAGGAAATGAAATCAAGCTTTATACCATCAGGACTGGTCCGAAAAATACTCATAATGTGGTCTATGGAGAATGCATCTTATACTGAGATCAAGTGATTGAAGGTGTTAGGTGAATGTGCCACAATGTGTGGGGGGCTCAACATTAATCTAGCCAGAGCTAATCCCAAAGTAGTACTTGGAATTGTTCACTGTGATTAGTGTGGCTTGTTGGCAAACAAATCTTCTCCCTTGGCTCTTCTGGGTGCGTTTAAGCCTTTCAGTACCTTTCTATCAAAAGGCCATCGATAAAAGGACTGTGTAATGCTTCAGAAGTGGTTAGTTATACTGGTGCATGGGGGTTATAGTACTGAACGAACTACTGTAGACATGGTGTAGTATTATTGTGCATGGTACTTCAGAATACTGGTACCCTTTACCCACTGCTTGCAGGATCCCGGTGGGCTATGTACAAAGTCTATTGGGATTTGTCAATCTCAAAGGGAACGGGTTAATATACCACTGAGTAATACTCATTTGCTGGTAAGAATGTGAAGGGGTGCTGTTGTATTCATGAATGCATTTTATTTAATCAGCTTAGACTGTGCAAACATGAATAGTCTGAATATTGATCTTGGGTTCCTATATAATCCCTATTGATTATCAAATTCACTACCAACACCTTTTGACCTGGGGGGTGTTTCACAAAGATCCTAAGTTGATCTTAGCACTAAGATGGTCTTGAATATTATGGAAAGCCACTAGTGTATTGAAACAGTTTTGTAAAAGTTATGTTGAAATGCATAAAATGTTGATTCAAATCGTATATATTTTCTAATTATCAAAGAGATTCATAATCTTCACATGAAATTCATGACATTTCTTTGATAATTAGAAAATATATTTTATGCATTTCAACGTAACTTTTATAAAAATGGTTCAAGACACTAATGGTTTTCCATAATATTTAAGACCATCTTAGTGCTAAGATCAACTTAGGATCTTTGTGAAACACCCCCCTTGTGTGCAATAGTATGATGTGTAAGATTAGATGAATAGTTTGGATCGATTAGTTACTTATGTAAAGAAAAAGTGATACAAGGATACTTGCCATGGACTAAAAATAGGAGGAAATTTGGAAATTAAACTAAAAAATCTAAACTAGAAATAGAGCGATAGGAGGAATGTATGTAAACCAGTGTAAATCAATATATTGAGTAAGATTTGAAGATAAGATGCATCGTAAACAGTTTGATTATTTCCTTAAATGTAACCAAAACAAATGATACTAGGGGACTTTAGTGATATATGAGAAATAGGAAGTACAGTATGAATTAAAACTTGTGCAAGCCTATTACTAGAAACACTGTGAGAAGGGGAATATAGGCTTGATGTCAGAATTGTACATACAGGATGCATATAAATATAGAAAGAAATCCTACCAGACACTCAGACTCGGTGACAACATTGAAAGGGGGAATGTCTTGGTTGTTAAAAACGAGGAAGAGAAAGAAAGAATTCATGTCTATAAGTCTGACTGAGCATCGTGGATTACAAGCTAATCAGATCAGATTATTGATTTTTTTGATTGTGTACCTTGATTAGGGTGGCTGGTGAGTTACTGTACTTCTATCATGTATATGCATGTACCTATTAACCTGTTCCCTTTGAGATACTGGAATCTCCATAGACTTTGTACACAACCCAGCCAGTTCCCATAGTCAGTCAAGGGGTTAATAGCTAGGAACCCTCTGAAATATTTTGTTGCCACTTGATTACCAATTTAACCCCTTGACTACGGGAACCGGGTGGGTTGTGTACAAAGTCTATGGGGATTTCACAAGCTCGAAGAGAACGGGTGAAGGTTAGCATAAATATTTGGATAATACCCAAGTTCCATTTATATAGTGCATAATATGATACCTCAATCCCTGCACTTTGCAATTTATTATTGATTCAGAAAAAAAGATGACAAAGAAATTAACAATGAACGTGCTAACAAATATTCAGATTATTGCGCAATTATCTGTAAACTAAGAAAAGATATATGATAACAAATCTACTCAAATCTCATTCATAATAAATGCATTTTAATGATACACCGATACATTATAATTTCATTACACATATTTCTTTTTAATGTTTATTTTATTTCCATAAATTATTACCAGAGACAATCCAATTGACAAATCTTTACTTTTAGATATGCATAGCACAATTTGTGTTATGCGCTTACTGTTTGGTTTCATATTGACATTATGTTTATTTTGATAGATACATTCTAAATGAAGTTATTATGAACTTTTTAAAATGATTGCCTGAGGCAGTTCATTGCACTATTAATTCAAATGTTTTTATTTTGGTTGGGGATTACAAATAAAGTCGTAACATATCTTTACACCCGGTCAATCTATCAATTTATATTGGATCCTGTCTCTACTAGATCCTGTGCTTGCTATCTACTCTAGTTTCACTTTCAAAGCATGCATTAATTGTTACGGTGTGAATATAATATATAGTTGGTATGATACATTTCTGTTCAAACTGTATAGTAAGCAATATAACAAACGACTCCATTCTTTTTGTTTGGAATGGGTTTCACCTTTCATGACTGTGAACTTTGGTGTAAATTACTACCAGCATGTTCAACATGATTATATCACGTGCAGTGTCATGTGAATGAATTCATTTTGTTAATATATAATTTACAAAATTCTTTTTTCATTGTTTTATTTTTACTTATCAAATTTTAAAAGCAATTGGATAAGACATTGGGCCGGTAAAAAAACAAAAAAACATAATAAATATTATATTCAATGCCATTAGTACAAGCTTTAATTTATATGAAAGAGCAGCAATTTCTTGCATGTCAATTTGAGGGCCCCTAACATAAAGATTCACGATTGATCAATTGATCGTACGATCAATTAATCAGTTGTACGATCAATTGATTGATGGTACGATCATGAATCTTTATGTTACGGGGCCCTGGGCTGTTTGATTTTGGTATAACTTGTATTCTCCATAGACCCAACCCCGAGTACTATCTGGACCAGTCCTGAACAGGTTAATTTTGTTCTATCCCTAGGGTTATTTTAAGCAAGTAAAACAACACTATATCTTCTCTTTTGTATTTAACAGCAATTTGCCTTTAGACATGTGGTTTTGAAGAGTCAGATTTTTTATTTCAGTCAAGTGTTTTCTGTGATTTGTATTCAACAGCAAATAACCGTTGTAGTGTTTTCTATGATCTATTTTCAACAGCAAATTGCCTTCAAGAACCTGGTAGCGAGGAATAAGAGGTTAGAGGACAACGGAGCGAGTCCGCCGACCAGTAATTCAGCCATCCACTTACCCTACATCATAGTCAACACAAGCAAGAAGACTGTCATAGACTGCAGCATATCAAATGACAAGTGAGTATCGTTTGTCTCATTTAACTCTGCTTTAGGTACTATTTCTGTAGTTTTTTGTTTTCGATAAAAGTTGTAGTTCAAAACAGTTAACCCTACCTCAAATACAGCATATAAATTCAAATTGTGTATAAGTGACCATCTAAGGGAAACAAGAAAAGTGGCCACTGTAGACAGGTGACCTCTGGACTACATTATTTTTCTGCTTTCTTTTACTTTAAATTTGTATAAACTAACCTTATCTTTCATTTGCTTTTCATTGTGTGTTTCTCTCAGGTATGAGTACCTCTTCAACTTCAATGACACATTCCAAATCCATGATGACATTGAAGTCCTAAAGCGGATGGGGATGGCGTATGGTCTTGAGAAGGGCCAGTGCAGTCAGGGTGACTTGGAGAAAGCCAAGTCCATGGTTCCAAAGACGCTTGAGCCTTACCTTGTCGGTAAGTCATACATATCTTTTATCAATCAATTTCACATTTAGAAATTAGATATAGCACAGGCTGCCCTCTTTGACAGAATATGTGCTTCTTTTTATGCTCTTTGGTGTTGATTTGGGCCACTCTATTAGTGAAACAATGTTTTGTTCAATATAAATGAGTTTGAGGTGAAACAGTTTATGAGACCTGTTAGACTTCATAAACTTGAATAATGATTTCAAATTTCCAATTGCCCCAAAACAGCAGTTGGAAATTAATGAAATAACAACTAATATTCCATTTTCCATCCTTCATCCTTTCATAGAAATGGCGAGGCAGAGCCAAAGCAGCTCCAGTACTTCAATCATCGCTGGTCCCAGTGGGATCCAGACACAGGGGCCATCAAGATCTCACCTACCCGGAGACCCCCAGCTATCACCTCTTGCCGTGCCCCTGTCACAACATGATGCCGAGGTAAGACCAAGATAGGAACTAGAATTGGAATTGGGTTAGATTTAGATTTAGAGTCAGGGTTAGAGTTTGTAATAAGTATCGGGATTGGGATCCAGACACAACATGATGCCGAGGTAAGACCAAGATAGGAATTAGAATATAAATTGGGTTAGGGTTAGAGAGTTTGGGATAGGGTTAGTAATTATGACTAGAATTTGAATGAGATCATACCTACTTGATGACCCCCAGCTCCCATCTCTTATCGTGCCTCTATCACGACACGATTGGGAGGTGTCTCTTCAGCCTTTCTATTTTCAAATGTGTAAATACTTCCTGTCAAAATAAAACAAACCTTAAAGCACAAATCAGGTCTTGCATACCAAAAAATGTTATCATGAAAAAGACATAGAATCTAATTTCAAAGAAAACTCAGGATCCTTTTAATAACTTTGTTTTGTTTTTTCTCCCATCTCTTTCCCCCAATGCAGGTTGCCCTAGCGACAGCAGACCTGGGCATCTCACAGTCATCCAGCCTCAGCTCCTTCTCTGACGCAGGTCCGTCGCGAGGAGCAACCGACACTCCCAGCTCGCTGATGGACGAAAGCGACGAATCCAGCCGCGATTCCTTTCAGGTCATCTAGGGTGAACTACTGAAACTGGAAGTTCACGTAGACATAAAACTATGAAAACTTTGGGACTTTCGTAATCAAGAAATTTGTGGAAAGCAGTCAAATAGAAATGCCACTTGGTGCAGACACTCTCGGTTCCTAGATGGATGAAAGTAATAAATCAAGCCGTGAATCGTTACTGGTCATCTATCGTGAGGTACCTAACACTGCGGTACTTCTTTTAGTTGGGGAAACTACAGAGACTTTATAACCGGTTGTACTTGAGAATTAATGTGTGAGAAGCAACCGTTCATGTCATCATGAGGCAGCCACATACATGAGCATCTATCTGGATGAAAGGGAGGTAGCGAGCAGCGAGTCATTCCAAGTCATCTTGTGTAAGACACTGCTAGCCCGTCATTAAAATGTTGGGAGGTTATTGATTGGAGGCGACCCTATTAGCCTACCTAGTTGTGTAACATGTGAGCCGTGAAAAACAGAAAGCAAGGACTTTTTTATCTACACAACATGGTTGAAAGCAGTGCTGAACATTTTAAAGGAAACCCCAAGCTCCAAGTCGTTGAAGGATGTGTAGCGGGTCAGATGTCGCAATGCCAAGAACTTTGCACTTTGGTATTAACGAGAACATTGCTTGCTATGCCAGGCCCAGTTTATGCCCAGTGCTTAATCCTTGCAGTACCATGCTGTGCAAAGACTGTTGTTTTATTACGCTCAGTCACATCATGACAGTGGTTCATTTTAGCCTCTGAAGAAGATTCTGCTAGGATCGAACATTGAGGCCCTATATTGACTCTCATCAAGACAGTGTGATGGTAATAGTCAAGAGGAATGACATGCATCGTATAAAGCATTGTAATGTGGATTGTGCTTCCTTCATTTGACAAGCAAATGAAAAAGAAGGGGAATATAAAGAGACGTATCCTCTCTTTCTACATGACTGTGATTACATACAAAGATCTTGGAGATTAATCTGATATATGTACTGTGTTTGAAGTTTGTGTAAATATATCAACAGATGTTCATAGATATATAAATTTGGATAGTGACACACTGACTGAGAAAGGACAAAGGAGACAATATTTGCTGTTGTACCATGAACTGTTTTTTTATCTGCATGTTTCATACTATTGTAGCTCCAGTTGTTCATAGCGAAAGCAGGGCATTGTTAGTGTGATAATGCAGTATGTGTATAAATGTGTGTGTGTCTGTTTGTGTGTAGATGTGTGCTTGTATGTATGTGTTAAAGCATGCATAAATCTTTCTGAATTGTTTCATTAAATACTTGGGCTATGGTTTATTGAGTAGGCAAGTTGTACTGAACAGGTTAAAGGAAGCTGCAGCTTATTTAGGCTCTAAGGGTTCAAAAGTAGTAGATGATTTTAAAACCGGCCATCTCATTCCTCATCCAAATTGCTTGTATAATTAAAAGTCATAAAGATATTTATTTGTTAAAGTTTTGTCCATCCTCTGTGAGGATATTGAATTCCCCTCCATTTTGGTATAAGAAATATGACCAGTGAGGTAAAGGATAAAGGATTGCTGCCTTAGGTATTCAAAATAAACCATAGAAGAGTTCTAAGATTGTTTTATTCCTGCTGCCCTGCTGTGAACAAATTTGAATTGTCTTAATAACCACAACAAATGCAGATCTTGCATTACTATTTAGCATAAACCAAATATGTCTTAAAGTGATCAAAACAGAAAAACAGCAACCCAATATTGATTGAACAAAACGTTTATTGGTAGGGGCATGCTAGTTTGCAATACAAGTAATTGTATGGGAGAATGAAATTATTGTAATAGAACATTTATTATTTGTTTGATAGGTTAAATGAGTTGAACTTTCTGCCCCATCCTATACAAAAACTTTTGTCAATAGTGTTTCTGGATCAAAATATATATTTACACAGTTTGCTAGCCCTAGTTAGCAATTTTAACAAATTATTTTTTATACAAATGTTATTAACGTTTGCGGTGAAATGATGCAGTGTTTCTGGCATACTCATGTGTGCATTGTAGTTTTAAAATATTTTCTTTAAAAAGGTTTTATTTTGACGCTGGAGCTATGCATTTTTATTTTAAGATTATGATAATTTATATTTTTTGAAGAAAATCAGTTCAATTGAAAGTGAAACAAAGTTTTTTTTAATATTTCTTTTTCTTCATTAGTCATGTGCAACTTTACATATTTATTTTTTTCCGTTCAAATCTTAGGATCTCACAGAATTGTATGAATATTGAATATTGTTCATGCATGGGGAATTTCCTCTATTATATTCTTTTTTTTTTCCTGTTAAAATCTGGAGGTCGTTAAAGATTTTTATGAGCAATTTCAGCACAGAGAATTGATTTGCTCTTTAGCCGTATTATTTTCTTATGTTGAAATCTTGGTCTTAAAAAGATTTTTATGAGTAGTTTCGATCACAGATATTTTTCTATATTTATATGATTTGTTTTTGTCGGAAGACAGATTTTAGAGCGATCAAATGGACTCAAAACAGTAATTAAGAGGAGATAGAGAGCTCTATTAATAACTATATATATATTTAAACGTGTGGTGTGTTATATTGAATTTGATTGATGCATTGTGTTAGAGCCTGTTGATTGAAAGTCTTTGTTAGATCACTTGAATCACATTAAACATATTGATAATATTCTAATAATGTGATATTTTACAAAGCCTACACCTGAATTATTGTATCTAAAATTAGATTTGTTAGGTTTTAAATAGGAAGTCATTGTTAAAAACAAACCATAACAACACATGCCAAATGCAAGAACATAATCCAATACAGTAAAATGAAATAGATAACTAAACAAATAATTTGATTAATTAATAGATTTGTTAGGTTTTACATAGGAAGTCATTGTTGAAAACAAACCATAACAACACATGCCAAATGCAAGAAAATAATCCAATACAGTAAAATGAAATAGATAACTAAACAAATAATTTGATTAATTAATAGATTATAAATTGAATGGTTAATTAGATTAATAAG
This sequence comes from Echinarachnius parma, assembly GCA_037951105.1. NCBI lineage: Eukaryota > Metazoa > Echinodermata > Echinoidea > Clypeasteroida > Echinarachniidae > Echinarachnius > Echinarachnius parma. The sequence goes on along the minus strand of JBAMJV010005579.1, from coordinate 488,559 downwards.
ATAATTAAATACCTAAATAGATAATTCAATGAAGAAAGGATTGTAATAGCATATTTGGGTGTTACTAAATTACATAGTGTAGTCTATATGTGTTTAACAAGATGCATAATGAAATGAAAAGTAGCGACTTAGAAATGTGACTACCTTTTTTCTACTTACGGGTAAATGCTCTATGTTTATTGTCATTGTTTGATAGAAAAAAAAGACAGTTGTTGAATGTTTGGTTTTATGTTGTGCCTCAAGTTTATAGCTGAATGTGAAATTAGGATCATAATAGTTCAGAGCATGTTTATATACATGTATGTATCTCAGACGTTATGCTAGTGAGAGTTTAGAAAAGTATTTTTGTGATTGTTGTTCTGTTTTTGTGAGCATGAAAAGTATCAAGTTAGAAACTTATGTAGTATCAAACATTGTCAAATGCCTTTTTCATTCAGAAAAAAGTCCAACGTATGATTTATAATACATGCTCTCTCTACTCAATCAAACTAAATGATAGATGCTTTAGAGCTTTATGATATTGCCAACAAGTTAAACTGTTTCAAAACGTAGCAGTTAAACATTTTAAATGGTTGTCTTTATATGATTATGCAATACGTATGGTTCCTTACATGCATTAGTTTAAGTGTTATAAATACTCATTAGTGCTTTAAAATATAGTGACACTAATTAATGAACATCAATGCAATAATTAGTTTCTTTTAATACAAGTCCAATATGTTAATGGAAGAATTTGTTTTTTTCTTCATAATTGTGTCCACGTTTTTCAGAGTAATGTATGCAAACATTATGATTGCGTTAGATAATGATTTTTTTTTTTTAGTAGTAGTCGTATTTGCAATACTTAGTTTATATTTTGTCCTAGCAAATTCTATTTCAAGAAGTGCCTAAAGAAATGCATTTTGTGCCTAAGGAATTATCCAATTAAGAAATACTCGGCTCACTATAAGATGCTGTAACTAAATCACTTTTGAATATTATAAAAAAACATTCCATTTCTAGCTACATGTAGTTAAAATTCATTCCATGCCAAATAACTTCTAAAGCATGTTTATTCATGAATGCAAGTTAAAGACACATAATTAATCATTATAAAGAAGTTGTTTTCGTCCTTTGAACACTGGAAGTGTCTCTATTTCTGACAGAATTCCAATTAAATAATAACATAAGTGTAGGCAATCATATTTAGCTTGATATTTTGATATTTTAGCTTGATATGTCATATTTTCGTGTAAGCTTCTTTCCAAAGTTTGTATTGCTACTTTCCAGTAAAAGTGTGAGATGCAAATGATGGTGACATACCTATATATTTCAAAGTTTGCTGTTTAAGGTTTTTTGGAGTGTTGAGGTAAAAGATTAACAAATTATTTATGTGATATCCTGTATGAACGGCAGTTTATGTCCAAATCCACGGACTTGATGGCATGAAATGGAAACAATGTTATTTGAAACACAAATTACAGTATTGCTCTTATTAAAAACTACACACTTACTGCTGTTGTCTATGTCATATTGGTGGCACTCTCAATGATAAATGTTACACTGTAGTGTCCATGTTGATTTTGACACAAACTGCCCTTCATAGTACTGCATTGTGTTAGCATGCCATTGCCGTTACTGATAACTTACATGTATGTATTCCGAGTGATTTCTTATGTAGCTTATAATGCGGGATAGTGTTCTGAGAAAATTTCCTGGCTTTTTTCTATAAAGCAGTTGCTGTGGTGGGTTTCCAGCATTTTTTCCTTATACTGGATTGAAATCAATATTACACAAATTATTACTGGTTTAGGAGTTGAATTAAAGCATGATTTGATTTGATTTGATTAAAGTGTGTTGTGCGTTATCATGCAAATCTGTGAACAGAGTTGGGAAATGTTATGCCTTACATATAGGATGTCAGTAATAGAATAATAATGACCCCCTCTAAAAAAAATCAAAGCACAAGAAGATAAAATGATATGAGTAAGAATAATGATGATCTCTCATGATATGCATATAATTGGATAAAACTGTGTTCTTGTTTGAAAAAGAAACAATAAGATGTTTTACATGAAACTTTTGTAACCACATTATGTTTTTGAGTAAGATTGTGGAATTTTATTTTGAACTGTCGCAATAATGCTAATATAAACAACCAAGTTTTGACCAATGTTTTTTTGTATTAATATAGTTAATTGTGAAGGTAATTTTTCAAGATTTTCAGAAAGGATTGCCATTGTATCAAAGATAAATTCTAATTGATGTTTGATGTCGAATTTTCTTTTGACTTTCTTTTTTTTGGTACGAATGTGGTAAAAATAATGTGTAAGTCGAAATCTGGATACTAGCCAATGTTAGAAGTGTAAACTGTCCCCACTTTGTAAACTGCCCCCACATTTAAATCGCGTTACAAATAAGGCATACCATGTTTTTTTTTTACAGAGATGAATGTTAATTTCTATTAAGCTGTTAAAGTATCCATTTATCCAACGTCTCCCGCAAAATAATTCAATCGTGTCAATCTTTGTATATTGATGTACAAAAATAATTCTAAATGCTCAAATAAATAGGTTTTTAAACTGTAATTTACGCTGTAGTTATATATAATAGTTCAATATTTGTGGAAATATATGAGTAAATTAAGCCTTAATTTTTTTTTTCACGAAAATACAATAATTCTTTCTATGTAGTTATTTAATTCCCAAGGTGTTGATATGAATAGTGTAAAGTTGAAATGGACGAAGACAAAATACTATTTCTACTGTATATACTGTGTGGCTTTTTTTGAAATAAACACACAACTATGAGTGAATGAAGATCTATATTTGTGTTTTGTGATTATTTTCCCCAAAGTATTAGGGAAAGAGAGAGAGAGAGAGAGAGTGAGGGTGAAACAATTAACAAAATACAAACATCTTTATACACACAAATAAGCACTTTGAGTGAATGAAGGTATGATTTATTGTGTACAAGTATGTATGTATTTGTGTATGTTTTATAATATATATTTATAGAGTGCAAATTGCAATAGAGCCTCTAATCGCTATTATTACCCCGGTCAACGGATACACACTGCAGCCAGTTAGGCGCACACAGTTCTAAGGAACCCTATTTATACACCTGGGTAGAGAGCAGCAATAGTGGATTTATTGTCTTGCTGAAAGACAAACGCAACAGATTGGAACTTGTGATCCCACTCATTGGAGAGAGTGCGCTCTACCAATCTTGCCACACCACGTCCATGCATTTGATTTGTTTTGTTTTCTTGTTGCTGTTTTTTTTTTTGGGGGGGGGGGAAATCTTGTTCATACAGGGGAATGCAAAATGCATATATATACATCAAAACAACATCCAAAAGCACAGCAGATGAGAAACTAATATGCTTTTCATACATGTTAAAACAGCATTTTATTAAGTAAAAATGTTTTATGTATATTTACATGTCACATATTTACACCAAGTATAGTACAAAATAAAGAGGATTTAAAAAAGGAAAGTCAAGATATTTATTGTTACAAATAGCCTAATAAAGAAGGAATCATATAGTAGCAAGATTGAGCTAGAAAACAAAAATGGAAGTTAAAATTGTAAGTAAATACTGCTCTGTATAAATAATGAACATAACACAGGGGCAGGTTAACTCTGGTCAATATCCATGGAGAATGACAATACAATTAGAAATAATATCAAACCATTTAAACCTTCGTAAAGGTGCACCTGTAAAGTGTTAGATATTGCCCAAAATGACATTTGAGACTTCAATCCTATACCAAAATCATTGTAAGATATGTCCTAATGATGTGTAAAAGTTTCATTGAAAAGGAACACTGCTTTCCTGGTTTAAAAAACGAAAATTTGCGTCAGCATTTACAACTAATTACAGTATGACGTCTATGACGTTTATGACCGTTTATAAACGCTCTTGAGCTGAATGACTATCGTCATACTAAAGGGGCATTTGACAAAATCTAACCCTATTTTATTCTTCTCTTACCATAAGCCAAACAAAACGGTAGAAGAGAAATGTGGAAGCTCAAATTAATTGTTGTGGAGTAATACACTTTACAGGTGCACCTTTAATTATAAAAATACATGGTGAAATAGTTGGACATAAGAGTAGATGCACGAGTATAGTTAACTACATTTGTACAAGGAAGTAATTGGAATCTTCAAACAAATCTTTTAATTTGTTTCATTCCTGTAAGTTATAGGAATGAGTAAGACAAACTTAGCATAAATAATGTTTCATTTACATATATATCTACACTATAAATGCCAAATATATTTGTATATAAATTCAAACAAAATGAAACATACAGTACAAATTGTCCTGGTGGCCATGCATATATTTTAAAAGCAGCCAACCTGCCTACAGTGGCCACCAAAAGTGATCCTGACCTCTGCAGAGAAAAACGTTATGGTGACCTGTCTATAGAGGTCATCTGTCTACAGTAGAGAGGCCAACTTTCTTGTTTCCCTTAAATCATATCTATGTTAGTAATGCATGCAGTTTTGAGTGCAAATAGCCCTCTGCAAATGTGTATGAAATTATTACAATGTTACTGTTCCATACTACACTATAAATCACTTTAAACAAATCTATAACACCTCTTTATGGAAAAAAACAAGTCGAATGAAAGGGCAACTGTAATACATGTAATAGCAAAATCTGTCAAATTGTTGTTTTCAAACTCATGATTTTCTTTCCTATAACCAGTGCACCACACTAACTTTATTGCTTGTGGCTCGTTTGGGCAAGTAAAATAATTGTTTGTAAGTGAATTTGAAAGTCATTACTTTATCATTTAACTCATACGATTTAGCGGTAGCTATTAACATTTCTTGAATCTTACTCAGGTTCAATATGTGACCATACTCCACAAAATGACTAATAAGTCAGGAAAAATGATTGTGCTGATTTTCACATGACATTAAAGTAGAAGTCATTACCTTTAAAATTGTATATAATTGTTCATATTTAGACTAAGCAAACCCTCTCAAAGTGACCGCCATAGATTTGGAACATGGCTGAAGCAGTTTTAGAGTTAGGGAGATAACGGGCCCCTTGAAAGATCGGTGTCCATTTATGCGCTGTGATCGGATCATTTCTTTTTTATTGAAAAATTATATTTAAACAAGATTTCTGGTGCTCAAAATTTCACTGAAGGTAGATTAAGATTCATTCAGGAAATACCAAAACCCTGAATCTCTATATTTTAAACAAACTTGGACTATTCCAGCTAATCACAGAGAAACTACCACAGAGACGTTATAACAGTCATTTTGAGGTGTAAGGTCACATAAGTAATATATAATAATTTGGTCATTAAAGGAATGTTTTAAATACAAATAAATATTTACAAATTTAAAGAGGAAAATATGTAAAGATATAAATCTGTATCTTTTCAGAGACCACACAATTATCTAAGAAAGTCCTTATATGAAACTGTCTCTCGTGTGCATTCCATCCATCTATTCGCTTGAGAAAAAAAGAAGAAGGGTTTACTTAGTAAAACTAAAACTCTTACAAGCCATCAAAAGTCAAAAGATTATAAATCATCAAAAGTCAAAAGATTATAAATCATTTGCCGTCTGCGATAACAGTAACTGGAACCTCTTTATAATGAGTTCAGTTATAACGAGGTACCTGGTATTGCGAGGTAATTTCACAGGTCCAGGTTCAATGTATTTCATTGTTTTTAAGCCCTGATATAATAAGGGAAATCCAATGGACCCATGGTGCTCGTTATAATGAGGTTTCACTCTATGCAGTGGCATCAGTAAATGAAAGTTATTGATAATGCTGCAATATTTCATAAAAGTGATGATTCAAATAATGATCAATCTCACACAGTCTACAAAACTCAGTATACATGTATTACATTGTTTCAATGTGTTGTCATCAAAAGTCAAGCGGCGTATGAATGCTTCCATAAAGCTGACGATTCTGTCTATTTGTTCTCAAGAAAGAAATTCCATAAAAAAGACTTGTGGAACACACTCTTGCAAATCATCAAAAGTCCAATAATCATCAATCTCATGCTGTTTGTGAGCTTAATATACCAGATTTGTTCAGCGTTGTGGCATCAGTCGCTGAGCGGCGTATAAACGTTTCCATGAAGTTGACGATTCTGTCCATCCGCCATCAAGAAAACAGCTGGCGGAAGGGTTAGCTCTTACAAGACATCGAAATTCAAGGTTTATCAATCTCATGCTGTTTGTGAGCTCAGTATACCAGATTTGTTCAGTGTTGTGGCATCAGTCGCTGAGCGCCGTATAAACGCTTCCATAAAGTTGACGATTCCGTCCATCCGCTCTCGAGAAAGAAACTCCATGAAGACCGGCTTGTGGGAGCTCTTGATCATCCTGGGTTCGACCCACTTGTCTGCCGGCTGAGTCTGAATGAAAACAAAAACAAAAGAAAGAAAGTCTCATCGATAGCATCTCGTTGGGGTGAAGGATACCATTATTTCTCAAAGGTTTTTGCTATTCCGAACAAAATCTTTCCTTATCAGGACTTAAACCTGTTTTCATATTACAATTTAGATAGGTTTAGATTATTTTCATACAAATCACATTTTCCTGCCACTCATCAATTTAATCTTTGACCCATTAAAGACCATTTGATTTTGGTATGACATGCATTCTATACTGACCCCAGCCCAATGATCTTTTAGACCAGTCCTAAGTGGGTTAAACCTACCTCTTCAAAGAACTTCTTGCAGAAGGCGACGGTGGCCAGACTTCCCTGCATCGACAACATATCATTGGGGTGGGAGATGCCATTATTTCCCAAAGGTTTTGCTATTCTTACCAAAATCAATCTTATTAATACTTAACCCTGTTTCCAACATATTGCACAATTTATAATTGTTTGGGTCATTTGTATACAAATCACATTTTCCTGCAACTCATCAATTTTAGAATTTGAATTGTAAGTTCTAGTGAGTTCTCAGTTCTTTTTCTGGTTTTCTTATAAGTCCTTCTCCCTCTTTCGGTATCTTATTAAAGTTTCCCTCCTTAAACATACCTCTTCAAAGAACTTCTTGCAGAAGTCGACCGTGGCTAAGCTTCCCTGCATCAACATCATCTCATTGGGGTGGGGGACGCCATTATTTCCCAAAGGTTTTGATATTCCAGACAAAAGCATTCTTATCAGGACTTTAAAATGGCCCGGCAAACATAATATATTTCCTTACAACTAAATATCCTTCATGGATTGTGTAAAAAAATAACTACAATAACAGAAAGTTACATATTTTCACCATTTCACATTTCCCTGCAACGCATCATTTTAAAACCTACCTCTTCGAAGAACTTCTTGCAGAAGGCGACCATGGCCAGACTTCCCTGCATCGACAGCATCTCGTTGGCGTGGAGGATACCAGCTGGCTTGATGGTATCCATGGTAACCCCGTGATTCAGTCCAGGCTCAAAGGCCTTGTTCCTCCACAGGCAGTTGCACAGGGTCAGGATTATAGCGTTCAGCGTCGTTATCCTCTTTTTGAACGAGTTCTAAAAGATGGGACAACATTTGTAACATAAGCTAATTTAGGCATTGGCAACTTGAGAGATATTTATACAAATAAATGGAAGAATTGCTTTACAATACAAATAAGAAATCATGCCTATACCCCTTAACAGATAGGTACAAAGAGATAATGCTCTTCAGTGGTCATTTCTTTTCCTTTTTGTTAAGAGAGGTGATAAACATTTTTGTCTTCAAAATTGTTTGGTTATTTCAGCATTAGTCATGTCATATGTTCATATAGATAACTCAAAGTGCATATTGGGATATAAACAAACAATCTCAATACATACGGGTTACAGCATCTTTGTGGCAGAGGCATACAATCGATAATATCTACTGAACCAAAAGAATGAAAAGACAACACATAAACATACTTGCCAACATTTGAATTTTGGAAAGAGGGACAAAATTGGCAGGGGGTCCAAAGTCGCAGCACAATTGCACAAGTGTGCGGGAAGTGCACATTGCAAGCACAAAGTCCATTGCGACAGGGGTCCCCCAGGCCTTGACGTTTTTGAGTATAAAATGCATTCTCGACCTATTTTTCATAATTCTTCCAAAATTACTAGGTAAGATTTGGTCAGATTTACGTTTAAATGTTGTCTCTATACATTTAATAAAGTAAAGATTTTACACTTCTAAAACATTTAAAAAACGGGACAATTCCGATAAAAACGGGACAGTTGGCAAGTATGCATAAATAATCAAAACCACATGTCACACACACACAAACAAAACCCACAACCATATGTCAACACTGGAAGAACACAAATAAACTGCACACGAATGTCAACACAAATGTCAATAACTCACCCACTGCTGGTGTTCTGCATGGTTGCTCTTGAGTGCATTGAACTCTGCCTTGTAGCTGTGTAAAAAAGAAAAAGAAAGCTATATCAATCAGAATGAACATTGAGAATGGCTAGTTATTTCTGTAATCACTGGAATTAAAGAAAGTGTTAAGTGGGAGACAGAAAATGGAAAGTTATGTCCATTAGAATCAATATAAATAGAAACAATTAGCTTTAAAAGCAAATTTCAAAGAATATTTTGCTGCTCTAAAAAACAACAACAAAAGACACATACTACAGTATATGATATCAATTTCATTTAAAGTTTGTTTCAAAGATAACAAGAATAAAAACAAATTCATGATTAATTTACTTCAATACAGCTATAACCTAGAATTATCTGATATCAATTGTGAAATATTTGCTTACTTGCAAATGATCTGGCAGATTCTAGAAGTTGCCACAGGATCGCAACCAAAGGCAGCTCTGAAGCAGATTGGGCTGGAGGGAAGCTGAAGAAAGACAAGGCCATGTCTCGTGTACAGAACAGACACCTAAAACAAAATACAATATCAAACCAGAACGTCAATGACGTAGCGCTCATCCGCCATCACGCAACATCAAATCTCGCAAATTTCATGTGGTACACTTTTCAACTGGTCAAAAAATAAAAATGTGATGCCCTGGAAGGGACATAAAAATTAATTTTAAAAAAATTAGAGTGAAAAAAATATAAATTTGACGCCCCAGAAGGGACATGGGAAAAAAAAAAATAAATAAATAAATAAATAAATTAAAAAAATATATATATATATATATATATATATATAATAAATAAAAATAAATAAAAAATAAATAAATAAATAAATAAATAATAAAAATAAATAAATAAATAAATAAATAAATAAATACAAAATTACCATAATTAATTAATGGAGAAAAATTTCAAAATTCTGTGTAGAAGTTTAGTGTACCAAAGTTAGCTCTACCAGATAGAGCAAACCAAATCAAAATCGGTCGAGAAATGAAGAAGCATTTTTTGTGATTTTTGGAATAAATTTGCATAAATTACCATAATTAATTAATGGAGAAAAATTTCAAAATTCTGTGTAGAAGTTTAGTGTACCAAAGTTAGCTCTACCAGATAAAGCAAACCAAATAGAAATCGGTCGAGAAATGAAGGAGAAGAAGCATTTTTTGTGATTTTTGGAATAAATTTGCATAAATTACCATAATTAATTAATGGAGAAAAATTTCAAAATTCTGTGTAGAAGTTTAGTGTACCAAAGTTAGCTCTACCAGATAAAGCAAACCAAATCAAAATCGGTTAAGAAATGAAGGAGAAGAAGCATTTTTTATGATTTCGAATAAATTTGCATAAATTAGCATATATAATGAATTTCACGATTCTGTGTAGAAGTTTTAAATCCCCCTCCTAGCCCTATCTTATGAAACAATCAGAATCAAAATCGGTTGAAAAATAACGAAGAAGAAGCATTTTGAAAATTGTGGACGGACGGACGGACGGACGGACGGACGGACGGAAGGACGGACGGAAGGACGGACGGACGGACGGACGACGGACGCCACGCCATGGCATAAGCTCATCGGGCCCTTCGGGCCGGATGAGCTAAAAACACTTTTAAATGAAAACAAATAACACAAACAAAACATGAGAATACAATTAAGATTTGTAGAACACAAAACATTATAAAGTTTGTTGGAATATTGAAACAAGTGGATGGAGAAGAGGAGGATGAAGAGGGAGAGAAGGAGAAAGAGGAGAAGGAAGAAGATGGGGAGGAAGGGATATTATATGGAGAAGAGGAAGACAAAGAAGCAAAAGAAGAGTTGGTTGGATAAGGGATAAGAAGAGGGGAGGAGGATGGTGAGGAAAATAATGGATGAGAGAAAGTAAGACTGATGGAAGTTATAGATGGAAAAGGGATGAGTGAATGGAATTGACAGCAATAAGGATGAGAATAAGGAGAGAAGGAGTGGGGAATGGAGAAAGAGGAGACAAGATAGAGAGGGAGGAACACAATGAAAAAAGATGAGGGTAAAGAATAAGGGAAGGATGAGGAAGGAGTGAGGGAAAGTGATGAAGAAAAGAAGAAATAGAGGTAGTGGAGGAAAGAGAGGTCAAAAGGTGGAATGAGAAAGAGAAGGATAAAAAGGATAAAAAGGAAGAGAAAATGAAAAGAAGTGGGAAATTTACCAGTTCAAAGAAGGTGAGAGTGTTGTGGTTGAGGAGGCAATGAGACTTGTCCATCTGCAGAGCTACATGTAGGGCACAAATGCCATCTACAAACACAACTAGCAATATATGGGTGTTCAGAGTAATAGAAAATAGAGGAAGAGGTAGTAGGAGACCTTATAAGGATATATAGAGGAGAAAATTGAAAGAAAATGTGGGAAAATAACTACTTCATAGAAGAGAGATAAGAGGATGAAGGATAGAGGATAAAATGAAGAATAAGGAGGAGGGGTTGTTGGGAGTAAAGGGATGGAAGAAGGGGTGATGAGGAAGGGGGAAGAATAAAGAGGAAGAGGAGCTGGGCAAAGACGAAGAACAACAAATGTCAAGTACATTTACCAGTTCATAGAAGGCGAGTGTATGGTGGTTGAGCAGACAATGAGACTTGTCCATCTGCAGTGCTAGGGCACACAGACCGTCCACAAACACAACTAGCTTCTTGAGGGTTTCCAGAGGGTCGAAGTAATCCACACGCTTCTCAAATACTCGACCAGAAGCTGAAGCTTCTTGCACCTCCTTGTCTCCTCTGAGTACAGTCTCCTGCTCCCTCTTCCTCTGTCTCCTGGCAGTCTCCTGGTACCTGGAGATCTCATGGGTGGCGTAGTTCCGCACCAGCTCCGTCAGCGTGTGGATCAGCTGGCACTTGAAGTAGACCGATGAGCAGAAGAACAGGACCCGTAGGGGTTCCAGGACTAAATCATTCAGGACTAGACAAGAAAAAAAAGTAAAGTGGAACCTTGTTATATATGCTCTGATATAACAAAACCATCTTACAAGGTTATTTTGCTGGTCTTAGCCATTAAAAAAAAAAAAAAAAATTTGATCCTGATATGAAAAGAACCTTGATATAACAAGGTTATTTTTCACAGTCCCAAGGATCTTGTTAATAAGAAGTTACACAGTAAAAACTAGGGGCCAAATCTACCTTCAAAGGGGTAGATGCCAAATCGACTGAACAACCACAGGATGTACGGCCGGTAAGGCTGACCATTCCATGTGAGCAGATAATGGGTGAGGAATGGTTTGCAAACTGGGATGCTTGCTAAACAATTCCCAAAGTTACTGTGCGCTTGCTATTGACATACTCAAAATCTGTGTATCGTTTGTATACTGACACTTACCTTCAAATGGATAGATGCCAAATCTACTGACCAACCGAAGGATGTACGGCCGGTATGCCTGACCATTCCACGTCAGCAGATAGCGGGTCAGGAATTGCTCGCAGACTGGAATGCTCTCCTGAATGAAGTCTGTGAAGTTGATGAGGAGCTGTAGCAGCTGCTCCGTCCTTGCATTTTCTCCATTAGAGTCAAGCAATTCTGGGAATGATAGAGAGAGACAAACAAATAAAACAATGATATGAATTGTAAACTCAATTTATGTCGAGCATTCTATGGTTAGTCATCATCTCAAAGCACTCTACCACGATATCATTGCCCCGATCATCGGACACACTCACATTAATCTATTCCCTCGGGCACAATGTATTCATATACCACACACTACAGTTTAGAACTGTATACATATTCCATAACAAGTCCCCAATTAATATTCACCTGGACATGGGGAGAGAGCATTGTGTACATGTCATAACAATTAATGTCTTACCTATTTGTAGTTTCTGTGCCAGCCAGAAGTTGAGTCTGAGAACAGTGTGCTGGTCTCTCCGACAAACTATCAGATGTTGAAGCACGGGGGATCGCAACACTGCAGCCGCCTGACTGGGAAGCTGTAAGATTAGAGAAAGGAATAACGGAAACAATTTAAACAACTATGATAAAACAAACATTGTTCCAGTATCTTTAAAAATAGGTGTTTCCTGTGCCAGCCAGAAGTTGAGTCTGAGGACAGTATGCTGGTCTCTTCGACAAACTATCAGATGTTGAAGCACGGGGGACCGTAACACTGCAGCCGCCTGACTGGGAAGCTGTGGGATTGGAGAACAGAATGAGGAAAAAGATTTAAACAACTATGATAAAACAAACAATGTTCCAGTATCTTTAAAAATAGGTGTTTCCTGTGCCAGCCAGAAGTTGAGTCTGAGAACTGTGTGCTGGTCTCTCCGACAAACTATCAGATGTTGAAGCACGGGGGACCGTAACACTGCAGCAACCTGACTGGGAAGCTGTGAGATTTATGCAGAGGGAAAAGAATAAAGAAACTTAGTTATCAAAACTTGATGAACAAGTTGGTGGTTGGGCATGGAAAGACAAAACTGGACTGGTTTTCACTTTGTTACTTGAATCTGGAAAATTAGTCAAGTCAAGCAGACAATTCTGTACCTATTTACAGGTATATATGAAAATGAGGTCAGAGCAGGGATAAAATACCTCTCATCCACGAATATTGTTAGCTTACAAAGAAATTAAATACATTTGATATTCGAATGAATGTCTTTTAAATGTTTTTGTATTTTTGCTCTGACATATCTCTTCCTGCACATATATACCTATGGTCATGTGTCATGAGGTCGCCTCCTTTTGCGTTACATGCCGATTTGGGCTTCTGCGGGACAATGTTTCAGTTAGGAGCAAATATTCTCTGAAGAACTCCCCCTATCATATCAAAAGTATACATTTTCTGAAAGGAAATTTCACAAGGAATCCAAATATGCACTCAGAAATAACACTAGGTGTATACTTATTTTGTTATAAAATCAAAATGTGAAATTTTGTTTCCAGTTACAGAGGTCAATATTTTCCATGATAATTTTTCCTGAGGTAGCTCTAGACAACTAATGATAATGTTTTCATGCAAAGCACACTTAGACCTTTACAGCAATATAATATTGTATGGGGTTCATGATTATTTTGTGTGAGATATTTTCACTCATACTTTATGAAAAAAATGCAAACAAATAATCAATAATTTTCACTGATGTAAGAGTCACTAAAGGATTATAATATAGAGGGCAGGCCTAATTGTATTGAGAAATGATAAAGTTTGATAAGTAAGCTTTAATATGATACCAAATTTGTAGTTTTACACCAAGTCTTAGTGAAGAAATTAACGTTTAAAAAAAAAATGCACAAAACGTTTCAGTCCAGATTGTGCCCCCAGCCCCCCATAGAGTTTGTACAGGTAACCCCCAATTTTCTGTGTTTGTGTTGATTTAGTTTAAAAACAAACAAGCAGATACACTTTTCAATGATCAAACATTATAGTTCAATGTTTAAGCTTTCATTTGATACCTACATTGTAACTATACATCTAGTTTTGACAAAGTTATTAACGTTTTAAGAAAAATTGCACTTCGAGAGGCATTTTCCCATAGACTTTGTACACGGGCGCCGCTTCCTGCGCCACCCTCTGGCTCCAACATTCAAATAGCTGTACCTCCACTTTGGAAGTAGGTATACATTTAAAACTTTGCAGAAAGGTAGCACTCTCATAGCTCTTTAAAATGATACCAAATTTGTTAAAAAAGGTTTTCTGGTTTTGAAAATAATAAAGAAAATGGTAGTAAAAAAAACCAAAATGTAACGGCGCCACCCTATTTGGAGGCGAGTTCATGACGCATGACCCTATACATCTCTTCCTGCACATATATACCTATACATATATAGGCTCTCATTCCATGATTAACTATTTTAGTTTTCGCCAAGAACTTATTGGATGCAAAACCTGTACAACTCATTGACAGTTTGTTCTTTACAAAATAAAATGAGCCATAATAAGAATGAAAGATATATAACGGAAGTTGATCAAAGTTTTCTAAGATCTCAAATAAGCCATATGATAAAAGATACATACCTCTAGTCGATCAAAGTTCTTGAGGAACTCTTCAAAGGACTTGATCTGCTCCAGGGGAACCTTGGTCAGACCTTCTGCCCTGGGGTCAAAGGTCAAAGAGGCAGAGCAGATGTCTGGCACTGGATTCAGCCTTCTCCTCTTCCGCATCTGAAAAAAGAGAAACAAAAGACATAAAAAGCTCAACATTTAAAACAGCCAAACTGTTAACATCCATACCCAAATATCTTATGATCCTCTAGCGCTATGCACTCTCCATTAGACACTAACCATTGCAGAGTCAGTGATAGTTCTGTACGTAACCTCCCTAACGATGCTTGAACTAGTGTTCTCTGTCTCTTGACTTGACACAATCACACATACTGTGCTGATCACTATATTCAACTGAACCCAGTTCTTATTTTATTTTCAAAATCACAAAGCAAAGTAATCTTAATTGGATACTAACCATTGCAGAATCTGTGATAGTTCTGTGAGTAACCTCTCGCACAAGCGATGAACTCGCGTCACCTTTCCTTTTTGCCTCCACACGATCACGTGCCATGTTGATCGCGTCAAGCCACCGTTTGTCCGTGTGTTTGAAGTACGCCCTCTGTGTTGAGGGGAGGGACATGGAGACGAGGTGGGGTGCAAAGACCTTGTAGATGGAGAGCAGGCCAGTGATGTGTGGTTGGCTGCCCTAAAGTTTGGAGGGGGAAAAATGTAATCATGCAAAAATTGAAAAATTAAAATTGTAAACTTGAGAATACACAGATGCTTCATAAACTATATGGCAATACTGATTGAATCTCAACATTGCACAACTTCTGAACAAGTCAGTGATTGCTGTTGGTACAATTTTAAAATGGAAGTGAAAAGTTGACAATCTTTGGACAATCAAAGTCTTTTAAAAACAAAACCTAGAAAAGAATCAGTGCGCTAGTGTAATGCGTTCTGTATCAAAAAGGTTGAGATGGGGAAGAGGTGTCATGCAAACACCTTGTAGATGGAGAGCACGCGTGTGATGTGTGGTTGGCTGCCCTGAAGTTTGGAGAAAAACATTTATCATGCATAATAGCCAAACTTGAAATCATGTTAGTGGGATTTTTTTAATACACAGGTGATTTTTTTATGTCATTATTGAGAAAATCTAAACATTGTGCAACTTCTTAACAAGTCAGTAAAATGCAGTTGGTACAATTTAAAAATAGAGGTGAAAAGTTGATGCATTAACGTATGGTCTTGCTTTCAAGAAATTAAGAAAGAAATCCATGTGCCTGAACTATACCCTCTCCTCCCCTACTCAACCTCTCATATCTGAGGGGGTGTTGCACAAAGGGTTGCGTTCAATCGCAAGTCAGAAAGTGTGCCTAAATGCGCATATTTGAGCGGTTCAGACGTATATATTCTCTGACTTAATTGCAACTTTGCTTAGTTGCGTTCAATCGCAAGTCAGAAATTGTGCCTAAATGCGAAAATTTGAGCGCTTCAGACGTGTATATTTTCTGACTTAATTGCTACTTTGCGATTGATGACCAACTCTTTTTGCTACTCCCCCCTGTATGGATATTATTGACATGCAATAACAAATACTTATAAACACAATGCATCTTGTAAAATAGCATGTGTCAAAGCATTCTCTTTGTAAATTTACAATGAAGTGCGAAATCACCAAGCATGAAACAGCACTTTACTGGAAGAAGAAAAAGACACAAGATATCTTTCTGAATACTCACCACTCTCTTCTGGATGCCCAACAGCCTTCTGACTCTGTGTGCAGTCACATCTTCTCTCCTTGTCAGCAGGTACAACAGGTGACATGCAAAAGGGCACTGTGCAGGAGAGAATAAAGGAGATACATAAAATGACAATTAAAGGTGCACCTGTAAAGTGTCAGATTTTGCCCAAAATTACATTTGAGACTTCAATCCTATACCAAAATCATTGTAAGATATGTCCGAATGATGTGTGAAAGTTTCATTGAAAAATAACACCGTCTTTCCTGGTTAAAAAGGCGAAAATTTGCATCAGCTTTTACAACAAATTACTGTATACCGTGTATGAGGTTTATGACAGTTCATTAACGCTCTTGAGCTGAATGATTATCAATGATAGATATCGTCATACTAAAGGGGCATTTAGAATAAAGAACACATATAACAGAAGAGAATACACACAGTGCCACTGACATTCATCCTTTCTGCTCATAATTCCCCAAAAGTTTATCTTTGGGTTTCCATGTCCTTTAAATCTAAACATGTTCTGTTACATATTTGTATGGCAATGATTTGAAGTTCCTCACCACTTTATCATTTCCAAGAATATAAAAACAAAAAGCCAAGTAGGCTTTAACTGTTCAGAGTAACTACTATTCCACACAAGGCGATAGCCGGATTACGTCTCGCCCAAGAAAATGAAACAGTGGTGAGTAAACCTATGCAGGGAAAAAATTTAAAAAACAAAACATTCTGGGCTACTTTGCAAACTTTGCTGAGTGGAAATAATAATAATATTAATAATAAAAATAATATAAGCACGTTCAGTCTTTCGATGCTTGCGGCGCATCACTATTATTACCCCTAGGGTTATTACCCCTAGGGTCATCGGATACATACTGCACTCAATCCAGCACACAAAGTGCACATTGTCCACTCCCTGGGGAGCATTCCAGCTAGGCAACCTCGTAGGTGCACACAGTGCTAAGTAACTTTTTTTCCATCCTTCCGGGCACCCATTTATACACCTGGGTCGAGAGCAGCAAATGTGGAAAATTTTCTTGCTGAAGGAAAATCGCGATGGGCATACCTTGGGTTCGAACTCAGGACCTAACGATTAGAAGGAACGCGCTCTACCAATCTCGCCACACCACTTCCACATAGAATAGAACTCTAAAATGTGGTTGGCATTGAGCTCCATCAAATGTATGGGTGCCCTTTCATGAATTTCGGAGGGGGGGGGGGCGGCTAATTCGCCCTGAGCCCTGTGTATTTCCCCCCAAACCTATGTAACGGAGTACCAGCAAGAATGGTCTGTCATGCATAAGTAACCTAGTGGCAGTTATGACTTGGTGATTAATGCAAGGTGAATGCATCTTTATTGTACTTGGGTCAGTCATGCTGTGTTATGTAACATCAGATATAAAATCAGAAAAAAAGGTACTGGTAGGCATTCTTGTCACAACCTCATTGAAATAATATAAATGCATTTTTGTCATGACTGTTCATTCAAATCATTTAGAATAAATAGGTACATACATGTAGAGTGTGGCAACTGAATAGTTCTTCAAGTCATATTCACACCCAATGGATTATTCTAAATACCAAAGGACCACCTGAAATCTAAGTTGTCTTCATCAATTACATTATTCTGGTAGAGCAACTGTTATAAATCTGTCATAAAACAAACTACATCCTTTTCCCCTGTTGTGCCATAAAGGAAGATTGTGTGTGGTCTGTACAACAAACAATATCTTCTTTGTTTTAATGAACATCAACCTGCTCTGACGTGTGGTATACATGTAGGTGTACCGAATTGGAGATAGCATCACCTCATGTGCCGAATTGACACATGAAGGATTTTGACTTTTAGCTAACCCTACTCTGACAGGCTTGTATTTGTCACTAATTTGAGGCTATTTTTGCCCGTAACAAACTTTGACGCTGTTTTTGTCACTAGTATTCAATTTAAAGTCATTAAGCTACTGTAGCACATGACAAACTTTGAAGCCATGTCGATCATCGTGGAGGCAGGGCACGCCTCGGGGAATTACTGCACATCACAGAGTTATGAGACGTTCTACACTACCTGGACAGTACCGAGGGTAGCCATGATACTTGCTTGGATCGCTGGTTTCCTAGTTACAGCAGCCACAAACACATTCATCCTCTACATCCTCCCTAGAATCCCGCACATCTTTGGGGCAAACAGTCGGCTGTGTCTGCTGAGTCTAACCTTGAATGACCTTCTAGGCGGGCTGGCTTGTTTTGGAGGTCGCATCATCAGCGATATTGAACCCTCTCTACTCCTGACGAATCGTCATGGGTGCGTGGCTGGCTCAACTGCCTGCACGGTATTCATCTCTCAAGCAAACTTCATTCTACTAGTCATCACTGTGGACAGATTTGTGGCTGTTACGCAACCTCTGCGGTATCCATCTCTACTTCCCTCCAAACGAATAAAGGCCCTCCTCATCTGCGGCTTCGTGGTTGGATTCTCCTTGGCGGTTGGTCGGTCTCTGCACGCCTTTGCTGCAGACGGTTGCGACCTTGATCCTGGGATGTGCGTTTACTACAAGGAACCGCTCACAACGCTGCATCTCATTCCCGTCTTCATCTGCGGGACGACCATGCTCTGTCTGAACATCAGGATATTGATGGTTGCTAGGCGACGACAACGGCAATTGGTACAAATGCGCTTCCAAGATGGTGACCACCAAGACCTACGATCACCACCACCGCCTCCACGATACAAGAGGTGGGACAAGGCCTCCGTCACGGTGGCATTGGTTGTAGGGTCCTTCTACACAGTCTGGACTCCCTACTCGGTCGGTTCTCTTGTTGTGTCCTTAACACAAACACCACTCCCTCGATGGTGTAACAACCTCATCATGTACATCGCCATCAGTAACCACTTCCTGAATGCGATCATCTACTATATCATGCATACCGCGTTTCGCAGGAGCGTTTGGCGCTTATTACGCCGCCGTAAAGTAGAACTTAAAGACTCAAAGACAATGGTCTCCACAGTTGATGGAAATTAGCTTCATGAGTAATAATCTCCTCTTGATTTTGTTGCTCATCAATATATTTCTCTCAAAAAATAGACTGCAAAATTTAAAGTGACCACTAACTTTGTAAAATTCAACTAATATCAGTTGGGGCTTTCATGTTTCTATTGTATCCTTTCATTTAGCTTATGGTAATAGAAGAATGTTCCCTTATTATGGAGATAGTTATGACTGTGGTCAAAATGAATGGGCAGTAGGTGACACAATATGCCCTTTACAAAGGGTAATCAGCATTCTCTTTCTATCAAACTTTCAGAAGAATCTTACGATGTTCATATTGGTACTTGATTGCAGTCCCAAATAAAATATGCCCTTTACAACATGGGTAATCAGCATTCTCTTTCTATCAAACTTTCAGAAGAATCTTACGATGTTCACATTGGTACTTGATTGCAGTCCCAAATAAAATATGACCTTTACAAAGGGTAATCAGCATTCTCTTTCTATCAAACTTTCAGAAGAATCTTACGATGTTCATATTGGTACTTGATTGCAGTCCCAAATAAAAATTTCAGAAAAATTGTATGAAGTTAATAGATCACTTTAGTACATTTCTCATTGAAATGTTACTGCCACAGTGGCAAATGTTCAGTGTTACAAAAATGACAAATTATTCCCTCTGTGGGGGGGGGGGGGGGGGGGGGGTGTAGGGCTTACATTCTTGATTCTGCTTGTTTGTTTTCATGGATGTGGTGTGGCAAGATTGGTAGAGCGCGCACTTTCCGATCATGAGATCCCGAGTTCGAACCCTGCCCACTGCCGTTGTCCATCAGCAAAGACAATTCATCCACAATTGCTGCTCTCTACCCAGGAGTATAAATGGGGACCCGGTAGGAGGTAGTGTTGTCGTTTTCGGGAGTATTTACTACCCGGGACTCGCGATAATTTTTCGGGCGAGTCCGATTCATTCAAGTGACAAACATTGAGCGCATTTATGACAATAAATCATCTTCTAAAATACATCAATATTGTAAATTAATTATTTCTGACATGATTTTAACAAAATCATGGTAACATGCTGTTCAAATTTACCTTGATTACGAAATTCTGATGGGAATAGGACCGATCGTATATTCAACAGACTTCACTGAATTTGAATTATGATTGTCATCATGCCACTATTTTTGTCTATTTTCTGCCGACGAGCGGTTATCATTTAGTATGTGCAATAAATTGATGACTCCCAATACAATTTCATTTTCCATTCGTATTACGTAGGTTATGTGCAGCAGCGAAAAGCACACATGAGAGTTGCTATTTCGCAAACCAAAAACCGCAACACGTGTATGCAGTAAGCATAGGGACTTTTTTCGGGAAATCGAGTTTGATTTTTGTGCCCGGGACTCGACATTTTTCGGCGGGACCCGGGTACCCGGGACTCATCAACAACACTAGTAGGAGGTGAAAGCCTTTATGTGAACGATCTTCTCAATGCCCACAAGCCGCTTGGAAGGAATGCTCCCCAGGGAGTGGAGATGGTGTACACAATGTGTGCTGGTTTGCATTGCATCCTATGACCGGGGTAATAATATCATTGTAAAGCGCTTAGAGATGATTATCAATCATATTAGGCGCCATATAAATCGAAACATTATTATTATTATTATTGATAGGCATTTTAATGCAAAACAACACTGATTGCTATTATTATGATTATTATTATTATTACAGTCAAATAATATCAAATAGTATTATTTCAAATTGACATCAAAAGCAGTACAGACTTTTAGTACATTTATACACTTTAAAAAAAAGACTTTTCATAACCTTTTTTATGGGAAATTTGTCATTTTTTTAAAGGTGTGGCTTGTTTGATTATAGAGTTAAAGATTGTGTAATTTTCTTTGTTGGATAAGTGATGTGGATTTTGTTTTCTTGAATTAGTTTGCCTGTTTTCCTCCATTTTTGTTGTGTTTAACTTTGTAAATTAGTAATTTTGTATTATCTTATAAGATATATTGTAGTGTATGGGACACTTTTTATACAAGCATACAGCTTTACAGCACACACATTTTTAACACTGTATTATATTTTATATTCTAAATAATAAAAAAAAATTAAATCGAAAATGAACCTGTTTTATAGAAATAACTTTTTAAAGGGATCTAGTAACTTTGTTTACATGTGCACAAAGTGATGAATGGTTGATGCAATGTATATTGTTGTTATCTTATATGTCCACAGGGTATTGTGTGAAAATTTCAAGTCAAATGGACATTGTATGGCCAAGTAATGAGTGAAAATGCAAAGTGATATTCAGTAACTCACTGCACTCACTTTGTACACGGAAGAAAAACTCGCCCAGAGTTTTTCTTATCTGAATACTTCAATCATACATATCTTTGTAACGAAAGGGAAATTTGAAAAACCGAAACCGGTCCCATGATTTTATTGTTAATACGAATACAACAAGGTATAAGGGAACCGCTAGAATTAAAATTTTATTTTGAGGATTTGGACAATGTTACTCAGTCCCTTTAAGGTTCTCACTATTGCATCATTTTCATGGAAGAAGAAGATGATGCCATAGAGGTTGTGTGCATGGCTTTGATCATGGGTACCCTTCATCCTGCAAACTTTGTTACATCAATACAAAATGTTAAAGGGATAGTTGAGTTCTGGTAAGGAGAGTACAGTTTTAGTGAAACTGAATTTTTGTAACCAAAACCTGCATCATTACATTACAAACTAATAGTTATAACTAGAAAGGAACACAAAATTACAAATGACGTAGTAAAGATCATGTTATCATTCAAAAAGAGCCGTTAAAACGTAAGATGGCGCTCTCTAAACACTCATCGGTTTCAACCATTTTGAATAAAATATTGTGCATGTGATGCTTTGTTGAAATAGTGATTAGATAGAGAAATAACCAACAACTATTTAAATACCTATTTTGTAACTTTTTTGAAAAGAGGAAGCATTTTTTGGAATTTTTAACGGCTGGTTCAAAATTCTCTAATAAACCCGGGGCCCGGGTTTATTACAAATTGTTATATTTATGGATATTTCAGCGTTTCTGAACCGATTTTGATCAAACAAAGATGATTTTATTGTTTAAATATTATGCTCTTTCAAATTTTACACTCAGTTTTTCATTACCTCACAAACCAATTAAGTAGTCTAGCGCCCTCTCTACCAAAACTCAACTTTCCCTTTAACCACACCAAGGTTTAATTTTCCTATAGATTTCATAGAATGTATCTAAAGAAGCTGTAAAAGACGTTTCATAATGTTTATAATTATAAGTTTGTGTTTACTGCCATTTATACATTTTAAAATGTAGTGTTGGGGCTTTTTAAACGTAACATTAAAACAACAAATGTCCTTGTGCCCATCATTATGAGGAAGAACGTGCCTTTGTTAGGCAGATGATGAATGAAAAGTATGAAGAGGTATATAAAAAGTATTTCTAAAGTGAAAGCATGTCAAATGCTCTTCAAACAAAATCATATCTTTGAATTCATATTTTGTTTGTGTTTTAGAATTGTTGGTGTCCACCAAACTTAAAGAAATAAAATTACATTAATATAGTTGATATTGCAATAGTTTATTTTAATGCAGAAATCAAATGTGTTACGAGTAACTGTCTCTAAAAATTAAAAAAAGTTTTTTTTTATCCCCCATTTATCTGAAATTATGAAGTTATTATCACTTGAAAGCACCACTAATTTTTTTAGTGTCCACAGTTATGAACAAAAGAACAGCCTATTCTGAACTAATGAAAACTCATTTTCCAAACTTTTGTATCATAGGGGATTTATTTCATGAAAATATAAGGAAATAAAAACAGACAATTGTATTTCACACCTTTTTGTTGATATTTCGGCAATAATGAATGTAGACTGAGTTGTGAACATAATAGTTACTAGCTGTACCCGCGGAAATCCGCGGGTTTTTGTGAGAGAGAGGCGATGATGACATAACGATACTTTAAATCTTTACTATTCCCAGAGTCATAATTTAAATAGTATAAGACAAAATAAACACGGGCGACTCAATCCCGCCCCACTACCCGTCGTTGGACGTGGCCCCGACGCATTAGGGTCCCGTCCAACGATATCCGGCTAATGTATAACAAAATCATAATGGTTTAGTACCCATGCAAAGTTATTCAGTTATCCCCCATATTTTATAGAGTCCATAATTTGTTCCGCTTGTATTAAATTAGATACAGTACACTATGTTCGTGTACTTGCTAATATACAGTAGCTTCGCCGCTGACCCCCCCCCCCCCCCCCACCCGCGACTCCAATTGCCTGCATGACACATAACCCGTCGTGTCCCATGAACGTTTCATATCCAATCTAAGTTCTCCGGCGTATACATTTTGTCATATTCTTGTGAAACCCGATGATATATTCCGTTGAAGCAAGGATATGGGAGTTCCATGGTTGAAGGGAATAGCAGCCGTCAATACATGCATTGCATAATAAATGAGCAGATACCCCCCCACCCCCAGGCGTCTTCTCTTCGCGGATGGCATAATACAATCATATTACCGCAAGATGTCGAGATTGTATAAAACTCCCCTGCTCCACCATTGTCCACCCCGCTTTATTCACTTCAATGCACTTTGCACGCCCGCTCAGCTGTGTACAAAGCATGTGGGCTCGCGGACTTAATACATCTTACCACAAGCTGGCGCAATTATAGTATCGTGTACGGTAGGGCGAATAGATAGTGACCAGAGACGATGGTCAGCAGGTCAGTGAGCTATGCAAATAAACTACGGTTCGGTGGGGTAATTTGATGACTGCGCGACGTGTATGTACACGGCTGTACAGCCATTGCGCGTTGTATAACCGCAGCTAAATTGAAGTTGTCGCATTTTGTCGTCCATGCACTTACAAACACGATGCCAATCGGCAATAGCGATCAGTACCATACCATCCGCATAATATAAATATTGATATTTATCAAAACCTTGGTAGTTTCGCAACGTGTTATATCTAAAATGGTTTCTCGATATATTATTTGTTTTATCTACTCCAATTTATATTCTTACAAATACTTTTACGGCGATAAATCGTTAGTCAATGCTCGGCGTCTTAAGCGGGCAATCCGCATTGCTGACTTTCCCTTTTCTTCGATCTGGACGACGACCACGGGGCGGGAGCGACTCGGGAATGCCTTATTGTCCTCCGCAAAACGTATATCCTTCGATCCCGACGGTCGGGGAGTCGCCGAATTCTCGGGGTGAGGATATCTCGAGTGGGAGGCATTTGGGGGGTTGAAGCTTACCGTATTAATATAATAGATGAACATAAGATTCAGTTTTTATTTGATAATTTAATATCAAAGATATGTAGCTATTTCTAAACTATTCTGAAATATTCTGACTTCTTTAGTAAAAATAAAACTTAGCAATGTATGATATCATGTGTTGTACACTATATATTGTTTGTATTCCTTTCATCTTATTTCGTTCATAACCGTGGACACTACGATCTTATTAAAAAAGAATTGAAGAATAATTACAATTATGGTTATATACATTCAATGGTCCACTCCAGGGGCTTGTCCTTGTTTATTGAAATGTTGTTCTAATTAGGTGATGTGTGATTAGAGGGACTTAGTAACATTGTCCAAATCCTTAAAAAAAAATTTTCATTCTAGCGGTTCCCTCATACCTTGTTGTATTCGTATTAACAATAAAATCATGGGACAGATTTCGGTTTTTCAAATTTCCCTTTCGTTACACAGATATGTATGATTGAAGTATTCAGATAAGAAAAACTCTGGGCCAGTTGTTCTTCCGTGTACAAAGTGAGTGCAATGAGTTACTGAATATCAATTTGCATTTTCGCTCATTACTTGGCCATACAATGTCCATTTGACTTGAAATTTTCACACAATACCCTGTGGACATATGAGAAAACAACAATATACATTGCATCAACCATTCATCACTTTTTGCACATGTCAACAAAGTTACTAGATCCCTTTAATTCAGGGATATGCAAAATTTCTTCAATGTGGGTCACAAAATCATTTGTTCATAACTTTTGTCCAAGACTGTTTCAGCCACTATGCTTTAGTGAGATTACCTACCTATTTAGGCTTCCTTTTGTTCACTAACTCTTTTACACTGTTTGCCCTGATTGGTCAAGCAGTCCTGACACTCACCCACTCACAGTTGCTTTCATTGTTTTGTGTCTCCGCCTCCTTTCCTCTTTCCAGCCCCCCTTCCACACATGTGTTTATGTTGGTATATATTCTGTGTTTTTTCTGTAGTAACTGTCATTTGTGCCCTTACGAAGATTCTGCTAGGATCGAAAGCTAGGCTGTATACGACTCTCATTTTACCACATTGGCGATTTTTAAGTAGACAAGCAGTTTTCAGCAGTATTTTCCATATTCTTTAGTGAGATATGTACATATCTAGAATTGCTGGATAATGTTGATAGTTACAGTAATTACTCTCTAATATATTACCAAAGTTTTCCTGAAACTCCTTTCCAAAGGAATAATAAGAAATAAAAAGGAAATGGACATCGAGTTATGAACATAAGAGACTCTTGGACATTTGATGATTGATTACACATGCACCACCCAAGATACAGGACTTGAAATTGGTGTGTGAGTAGTACAGGGTGTAAGGAACAATATTAGGACAGAATCAGTTTCTTTCCATGAACTTCATTTTTGATCCCATATGTTACACTTGGGGTACCCATGATCGGAGCCATGCACATTGTTCAGTATCATAATTGATTTTTTCAAAAGCAGCACTATTTTAAAAGTTTACACAAACTTTAAGCAGGGCTCGACTTGCCCTATTGCTCGGGGCAAGAAAACATTCATGTCGGGCAAGTAAAATTTGGTCAACTATGAGAGAATATTGTACTTTCTACTGTGTAAATCTCATCTAGAAGTAAGTGGGCAAGTTAATTTTCTGTTCAGGCAAATCAAATTTGAAAAAAATATAATTTTACTTGCCCAATTGGGCCAGTAGAGAAAAAAGTTAGTGTAGAGGCTTGCTTTAAGTATAATAATTAACTTGTTCAAGAACTTTTATAACCTATTTAACAGAAATAATTTCAAGGTTCTCACCATTGTATCATTTTCAAGGAAGTAGAAGATGATGCCATAGAGGTTGTGCAGATTTTCTGTGCTGTCCAGTAGATCAAACGTTAGGACGATCCATTTCAGCAACAATGCCTGAAAGAAAAGAAATAACACATAACCATAACATTTGGCATTGTTTGCATTAAAGGTGCACCTGTAAAGTGTCAGATATTGCCCAAAATGACATTTGAGACTTAAAGTTCTGTACCAAAATCATTGTAAGATATGTCCGAATGATGTGTGAAAGTTTCCTTGAAAAAGAGCACTGCTTTCCTGGTTAAAAAAGCGAAAATATGCATCAGCTTTTACAACGAATTACTGTATGACGTTTATGACCGTTCATTAACGCTCTTGAGCTGAATGATAGATATTGTCATACTAAAGGGGCATTTGAACAAATCTAACTCTATTTTATTCTTCTCTTACCAGAAGCTAAACAACACGGTAGAAGAGAAACGAGGTAGCTCCAAGTAATTTTCGTGGAGTTACACTTTACAGGCGTCCCTTTAAGCAGTGCTAAAAATTAGCTTCGGGCCACCAAATTGCATTGATACTAAATTCTACTGGCCCGATCAGGCAAGCAAATTTAACAGAATTTGTTGTTTTTCTTTGTTTGGGGCCACCAGATATAGGTTTGGGGCCACTAGAAGTTGAAAAATATTGTTTTTACTTGCCCGACTGGGCCACGAGGCAAAAATGTTAATTTCTAGCATTACTTTAAGTTTGATTGTCAGAATGATTCAGTAGTTGCATGACTTTACATGGCTTTGCTTCTTTGTAGCAAATAGTCAAAATATTATGCCATAGAGGTTGTGCAGATTTGCTGTGCTGTCCAGAATGCCTGAAAGAAATGAAAAATCACATGTCCTTAAAGGGTACCACCACCCAAAATAAATATTCTTATAAATGAAAGGAAACATCTTTAGTAGTCCATTCCATCGACAAGTTCACAAAAATATGTTTCC
This sequence comes from Echinarachnius parma, assembly GCA_037951105.1. Taxonomy (NCBI): domain Eukaryota; kingdom Metazoa; phylum Echinodermata; class Echinoidea; order Clypeasteroida; family Echinarachniidae; genus Echinarachnius; species Echinarachnius parma. The sequence continues at coordinate 461,447 of JBAMJV010005579.1, read as the reverse complement.
AGAAAAAAAAAAAAAAATTGGAAATCGCATCACCATTCTAAAGCATGCATTCATGGGTCTGCATGTACGAAGACTACTTTGACCAGAGTGAACGAATCGTCCGGGATTCTATTGTCTCCAAACGTACGCGTGAATAGCATTGGCGCACTCGCAAATGTTTGGCCCGTACGGAATCAGGAAATAACAGTGGTTCCGTAAGTGGTGGTAATTAATTGCTTTGTTTATGAATTACACAACCCTTTGCAAAATGTTTGGTATCTATTTGATATCACAAAACGGTACCAAAACATTTAATTATGTGTTGTTCTTTGCCTGGTGGTCCCCTTTAATATTTTGCATTTGTTTGCATTGATAAAACAAGTGATATACAGTTAAAGGGTACCACTACCCAAAATTAATATTCTTATAAGGTAACATATTTAGTAGTCCATTCCACCAACAATTTCAGAAAAATATACGCGTGAATAGTTCTGGCGCACTCCCAGACATTTGGCGCATACCGAACCATGAGGCCATGTTGGTTCCGTAAGTGGTTGTAATTAATTGTTTATGAATTACACAACCCTTTGCAAAGTGTTGAGCATTTATTTGATATCGCACAACAGTACCAACAAATATAATTATGTGTTGTTCTTTGCCTAGTGGTCCCCTTTAAAACCAAATTTCCAGTATGCAACTTTTTAAACGATACATGTGATTGGGAGGGTTTACATGGAATCTTTCTAGGAAATATTAAAAATCTTATGCCATATAGGATGTGCAGATTTTCTTGGATGTCCAAATGATCACATCTAATGGTCATACTAGGATGAATGACCATTTACACAATTTCCTGGTCATACTGTGTGCATAGAGAATGTGACGAGGTGACGTCTTTCTTTGAAATAAGTTGAAGATTATGGGCGGTATTCTACTTAATTTATCAACTTTGACTGGACTAAAAGAGCAGAAATTACCACTAACCAGTAAAAAAAACATTCCACCGCAGTGAAACTTGACAAGCACATTGATTGTTGTCATGCACCACCAGAGATAACCCCTAATGTTTCTCCTCAGACTAACATTCCAATGACATTGTTTAACAAGTTACCAGTAATAGTATGTCCTCAGACTAAAAGGACAGTATAATACTGGAGACATGTTAAACCATGTCATTGGAATGTCAAGTATCCTATTGTCTGGATGTCTAATGACAAGAAACAATCAGAAGTGGTGCATGACAACTAACAATGTGCGTGTTAAATTCCACTGGTCAAACTTGTTACTGGGAACTTTTTTAGTCTTTTTACTTGTTTAGTCTAGTTCATAAATTTAGTAGAATACCTGCTCATGCCTATAAGTTGTACACAAATCACCTCACCTGTACATCTTGTGAAGGTTTGTTGGTGCACATCCAGGATATAGAACGGACTGCAACCTCCTCAGGTACAGCATCAGATGGCAGCAGACATTTTATCAGTTTTGTGCTGGTCGTATCAGCTGTAAACAAAATACCAATTTATTATAATGAATTATTTATTTATATAATTATACAAACGACAAGAACAATAATAACGATGATGATGACGAAGATGTGGATGATGATGACAAAGATGAGGATGACCACAATAATGATGATGTTGATTTTGTTGTTGATAATGATGATGGCGATGATGATGTTGATTTTGTTGTTGATGATAATGATGATGGCGATGATGATGTTGATTTTGTTGTTTATGATAATGATGATGGCGATGATGATGTTGATTTTGTTGTTGATGATAATGATGATGATCATGTGGATGATCAATGATGATGATGATGATGAAGATGATGATAATGATAATAACAATAACTAGATGGACCTTCGACTGTGCGCAGTCAAAACGGATGCCTCCGCCATTGGGCAATTTTCATATCCAGCACAAATTAACTTGCACTGAATTAATTCTTGTATGACCAAATACATTTATTTTAAAATAAAGTGAGGGAAGAAGAAATGGACTACTAGGAGCAAGGCAAGTAAAAGCTCTAACCAAATTTTCCAGGAGCTGCATTTCTGTCAGCTTTTTGAAGTGGGTAACACTTAAAGGAACTACAGCGTCTAGATGGCCTAATTTTCACAATTGGCTTCTCTATGTCATTTTTCCTCAAGAAAAAAAAATTGGCAGTCATTTCCCATGAAATCAATCAATCTTGGGGTAATTAGTAAATATCTAATTGTCCTTGGAACGCCCCTTTTAAATCGCCAAAAGCTGCCCTCTAGTGGTGTGACATCATCTACAGAACTTCGCCCCATAGTCTCTGTACACGACGCCTCTTTCAATTCTGTAGATGACGTAAGCCGTCAATTGTCAACATAAGTGTCAATCACGCTGCTGATTTTGAACCCTAAATGTGGGCGGGGTGTAAACTGGCTGCTAAGTGAGATTTGGCATCAGAAAATTAGCCTAAAATCACTACTGTGTTTATTTTCATTGAGTTTTTTTCTGCAGACCTAGTTTACAAGTCAATAAGTGCCAAAATACGTTGTATTCTTTAGTTCCTTTAAGGGACTTGCCTCTTTAAACCATGTGTGCAAGAATTAAACTAGGCCTTGCAATGGTATAGAAAGTGTAATCTACAAACTGGGCAAAACATTTCCTCACCAAATTTGCCAGAAGATGCAATCTCTGCCAGCTGTTTGATATGAGCTGCACTCAATCCAGAGTTCTGGCATTCATCTACAATGGTCTGTAATGCCAGGCTCAGCCGAATGTTGTTCCTCACTTTTGTATCGCTGTTAGCTGCCAAGACAATAGGGACATCAATACATTTAAATTATATTTCTATACATAGAGGATTAACAATGAAGGTTCAAGATATTAAGCTACAGGTGTAAAATTGCCAAAAGAACATAGTCCATAGTCAAGTGGATTCTTTCAATTGAATTAGTTGAACTGTTATTTCATCAGAGCTCGCCCTAAGCAGTGGCCTGGGTGCCAATGGCCACCAGGAATCTCATTGGGCCAACTAGAAACTCTTGTTTTAGACACCAACAAATTAGTATCTACAACACACTTGTATAAATCCATTGTGGGAGTCTATCTGATCTGTAATTTTGGCCATCTGAAATCCTTGTATTAGTCCCCAAACAATTAGGATCTGCAACACGTTGTGAGTCGGATCTGTCACTTTTGGCCCCCTGAAAGAGAAGTTGAAGGGAGAGCTCTGATAACCAATGCTCAAAATTAGCACAGGCCCGCTGGCCCAGGCCACTACAAATTTGCTTCAATCCACCAAATTTCATTGATGCCCAATTCCACTGGCCCAAATGGGCAAAAATATAACATAATTTGTAATGACTTTCTTTGTTTGTGGCCACCAGAATCAGGTTTCGGGCCACTGATACTTGACAAATCTTGTTTCTTCTTACCGGACTGGGCTACAAGGCAACAAATTGTGTTAACTGTAAGTTTCTCAACACTTACGATCAGTGAAGAACCTGATGGCATCTTTGAGCTTCCTGGATGCCTGGGGGGTACCTTCTGCCTTGGCGGGCGACCTGACCCCCGATCGGGTCTGGGACCGACGATCCGGCGACACTGCCGCCATGATTGGTCCAGACTAGAAGTCTACTCCTGCCGGTTCCAGGTCCAAGTTGGTAACATTATGACGGACTTTCTCTAAACATCAGTTCATGGATAGTGTTGTTCAGCTACCTGAAAAGGTATATATATGTGGATCAATTTAATTTGAAAACAGATACAATAACCTAGCTGGTTAACTGTTAAGATAAGGAAAGTTACAAGAACATTTACAGCAACATCTTTCTTTGACCACATGTGCCCATTGAGACTAATAGTAAGCTTGACTATATCAGAACGCAGCCCAAGTTCCACTGTTCTCTAGGTAGGGATGTTAGACGCACGCATTATGATCCTGAAATCGGGGAGATATATGTGCAGCACAGTCATAAGGTTCAGATACACACGATCTTAAAAAAATCATTAAAAATCAATCTCGGCATGAATGAGCAAATTGAATAAGTATTACCGTAGTTTAGATTTATATTCCAATGTTGAGACCATTTTCTTCACAAATAGAATCGTAGAAATTATCAAAATAGCGCAGTAAAGATGAGCTAAAATGCGGTCATTGAACCATCCGGTGTGTTTGACACGTATCGTAGCGGCATGGCACCGATCTCGGGCTACTCTGGGTAAAACTTCCAATGTTTACATCAAAATCTAAAAGTGATCCCGGGGCCTGATCATGCCGAAACTTCGGTATGCCATTCATAAATATACAGGCTGAATCAATGCGCGTTGGTTACTTTCTTACCCCGCAACTTCATGTAGCCTTGCGCAATGAAAAAAAGTTTGTTATCTTAGCGATTTTTTTCATAAGAAAATTAACTTTTTTGTGTTAGCCAATACTTGGAGATTGATCATCGATATCTTATCTATCTCTGAACCAAAAATGAAGAGATAAATCGTCCAGGATCATCTAAAGATCTTTGACAGAAAACGAAGTGAATATTTTGATTTTGCGTGCTCTGAAATCACGGGGAGTAAGTGCAAACGAAGAAAGAGCGTGATGTCACCGTCTTGCACATAGGCCACGTGCGTTGCGAGCGGGGAATTTCCATACGAAATTCGGGGAATTGGCTCTTACGACTGACGTAGAAACTCCCTCGTATTTTGATTGAAATTCATCTCGTGGAGAAATATGAAGAAAAAAATAGATTTGATGGGGATATTACATCAAAACGGAGCACCACAGCGATGATATCGCTATTGCAAATGTAAGAATGTTATTCTGGTCATATCATTCAAGATCTAAGATAAATCCTGGACACTTAAGATACTTATTTTGTTGGACTTATGAAGGATTGTTTTTTTTTGTTGATTTTTTGATATATTTTTTTTTTGATTTTTTTTTTCCCTTTATCTTTCTGGATTTTCTTTGTTTCTCTTTGTTCGTTTTCATGGAAACACTGCATTTCATAAGATTATTGGTATGAAAAGATATATCTGCCATTACTTAGGAATGCAAGGTGTTTCAGATCACAATTTTGCAATGAGAAAGGTGATACTTTGTTCTTTAATTTTCTTTGTTTTTCTTTGTTTTTCTTTGTTTTTCTTTGTTTTTATTTGTTTTATTTGTTTGTTACCATGGCAACAGGACATTTGATGAAATTAGTTGTATCAAAATATTTGTTTGCCATTATTTCGGGATGCAAGGTGCTTAATTATACTATATTGTGATGAAAAAGGTGATATTTCATTTCTTTTATTTTATTTTCTTTGTTTTTGTTTCCATGGCAACGGTATTGATAATTTTAAGTTTGTAAGAATTTTTTTGTTTAAGTTGAAGAAGAATTAATTCAGGATGTCATATTTCAATTTTCAACTGAAAACAAGAATTATTTTTGGAGATATGACACATCAAACTTTATTTGAAATTGTATATTGTATACTCTTCTCAAGACTTTTGTAACCCCCGGTGCCATGCTTCTACAGTGAAACCCTATACAAAATGTTCAGGAAACACCCCAAAAAAATATTAATGAAAAAATCATATCTCAAGAACCGATTAATGTAATTACTTCATTTTTTTTGCATCTTGAATGATAAATTCTGTTCTTCACAAAGACTGCAAAATTGTCCTAATATAATGCATTTGAATTTTCAGCCTAACATCCCTACTCTAGGTATGCTTGCATAAACCTTTATTGTTTAATGTGTAATTGTGACTAATAGTAATAGTACAACATTCTAGAAGCACTGTTAGTATACAGTGTAAGACTGTACATTGGCACTTTCACGCTCCAAAATGTTTTACTTTTATACTATCAGTTTCACACAGCTACACGTATTGCTAAAAAAGTGCCGATATTTTCAAATATTTTGCCCATCCGAACTAAATCGACTCTGGATAACGAAGATAATGATCCCATGTTCTGAATTGTGTCAAAAAGAAGGTAAGAAATAAATTCTGGTAAAAATTGTTTGACCCTTTAGGTTTTCTGTCTGCAAAAAACAGTCGAAACTAAAACAAATTGCATATCTTTAGTCTTTACTTTGAGTTTGACTCAGCTCAGAACTTTTGTATAATGTATGAAGGTGTATGTAACTTTGCATACAAAATTTTGGATTTTTTTTTTTTCTTCTTTTTTCTTCAAAGTGTCGTAGGATCAACAAAATTACTGTAATCTCAATGAAACAAGCATTTAAATATTCCCCCTATTCTGAGGATTTGATGTATCTAAAACATTTTTGATTTAAACTCACAATTCATGTATATTGGCCCGATTCCGTAATCATGTCATATCAACAAGAAATTCTCCACCGAGTAGGATAGTCTTGAAACTTCGTGCACCATACCCTGCCATTGACTTAACACACATTCCCGTGTAGCAAACTTTAACACACATTTCAATGGGAGTGTGAAGATGCAAAATTGTGCGCATATTAGCATCTTGGCATGCGCAGCGTTGTCAAGCTTTCTACAGAGATTGCACGATTCGAATGTAAATTTAAAAGAAAGGTTGAATGAAGGAGCTTTTGCGCAGCATTTCGATAACAACGCATCTGTTCTACACGAAGGATTTCAATTTAATTTGATGATTTTCTCTTGTCCATAATTTTGTTTGAACACCAAAGTTGTGATATATGAAAAAACACACAAAAAGTTATTTTTTTCTCAAGAAATATCAATCTTGGTTTGCTATTTTTTTGGGTTGATTAGGTAATAATGTGTGCTCTTTTTCTAATTTTTGCATATCGCCGATATATTGCGCAAAGTTTAAATAACGCAAAGTTATAACACTTGTCCATAACATGTGTAAACAAAAGACCAAAAAAAGGGTACAATCCAAAATCAAATGATGTCTCATACAAACAATCTTCTGAACTACATAAAGAGGAACCAGAGGAAACAATTTGGAATGTAAACAAAAATGGATGACATGTTTTGTTTTATTTTTTGTAACACAGATTAACACACGCAACACTTGACTCGACTCGTCTCTTGAATTGACCATTGGCATTGACTATCGAGTGTTGACTGCGTCTTTCAGTTTCAGTTTATGTCTTTGTCTTTGTTGACTTTTGTTGTTGTCTTCACCTGCTGACAGAATTGCATGATCAAGCCGATAAATGCATACAACAACAATAACAAAAAAAAAAGGAGAATCGACACAAACGAACATCTTACTTTTTAATTTACAGCTAGACTAAAAAAACAAAATGTCGTTACCGAAATCGGTAACTGGCGTAGCTGAATTCGGTCACGCACTTGTAGAAATCGGACATTCTATTTTAATTTGTTTTATCAAATCGTACACATGTATAAGTTGAAATATGCGAATATGCAGATGTTCACTACATTGATGATAATGCTACGAATGAATAACAAGTCATAAAATATATGAATCTACTTACCCAAGATAAGGCGTTTTAGCGTGTGTCCAAAATGATGTCTTTTATCACCCGCCAACTTTTCAAAACACAGCTGCCGCACAAATCTCGTTTCCTTTTTTGATTCTCGCAACGCACGAGAAATCACGTTACCACGGCGACTGTTCAAACTATTTTTGCTAGTGTTGTAAGAAAATGTTCATAAAATAGTTATTAGAACAAAAATGTAGCACCTTCTTCGTAGAAATGACAACAAGAGTACAGAAGAATATGACGGTAAGTCGAAGTTGTAAATGATATTAAATATAATGAGTTAATACAGTGGTAAACATTCAATGTAAAACGCGTCTTGTTCAGCAGTCTGCTTATTGTGTGGTCCCATACCTTTACAATAATGTAAGTGAAATCCACACTACTGGGAGTGATTTATTTATTTTGATTGGATGAGTTGAGTCTGAGATTGAGAGGTGTAAATGTGAAAATAGTGCAATTTGGATAGTTTCCTACTTGCTTTGCATGTTCCTATGCATTGCTATTGTCTACGTCTGTGCAGTGCACACATTTTTGTCTTAACAAAGTCAAAGACTCAGAGTCGCGGTTGAGTGTGGACGTGTTTTTGTGGTGCTCCCGAATTTGTGTTATTTGTTTTGATTTCCGGGCGCATCCTACTTATTTGTTTGATATCAGAACGACGAGCTTGGATCTGTGAAGCCGACAATTCGCGTGTTTCCTGTATTCAATCGTGAACGGAGGGGATTTTCAGCGATTTGGGTCAAATTTTTTGGATTTTTAGTGAAAAGTAATAAAAATCAACTTTGTTTTCTTCTGTGCGCTGCTTGATGCACCTGTTTTGACAACCCGGGCGTTATGCGCATGCTCGCGCAATACTACCAACCAACCACCTGGAGTCAGAGGATGTACCCGCGCACGTCACCATGCAACCGGCGCAGAGTATTGCATCGTGACGTCATGGAATATACTGATTAAAGGAATTGTTCAACTTTTGGATGACATGAGACTTTATGGATTTGAAGGAAAATAGATTACAACAAGCTTAATTATATAAGCCTGGGTCGGAACGGACGGAATACCGGAATCCGTCTGGTGTGTGCGTGTTCCGGTTTTGTTTTCTCCATTCCGGTATTCCGATGAAACAATGTAATACATAAAGAATATCTTATATATTTTGTAGTAGAAAACTATCAGAAGAAAACAAATGACAAAAAAGTACAAGAAAGACAATGTCGAATGCAACTTACAACGACAAGAAATCCGCTGCGTTTATTATGAAAGCCGATCTAGACTAGTAGGCTACTAGTAGCTACCCGGCCCGGCGCGCCCCGCACAGTCATGCGCTATAATGCTGCTGCTACCATATAGCGCTCAGCTCGAGCTGCACATGTACGTACTGTTAACGATTCTCAATTAAACGTTGACATCCAGTCCGCCCTATTTCGGTTACTAATATAATGCTCGATACAACCCGCCATATCACTCGTTTACTTTGCGTGCAGGTTACGGGTCTATTTTCTTACGCAAGAATCCATCCGCCGGGACTTCCCCAATTCCCGGCGGATGGATTCTTGCGTAAGAAAATAGACCCGTAACCTGCACGCAAAGTAAACGAGTGATATGGTGGGTTGTATTGAGCATTAGTAACCGAAAGAGGGCGGACTGGATGTCAACGTTTAATTGAGAATTATCGTTTGATCTAACAGTACATGTGCAGCTAGCTAGCTCGAGCTGAGCGCTATGGTAGCAGCTGCATAGCGCATGACTGTGCGGGGCGCGCCGGGCCGGGTAGCTACTAGTAGCCTACTAGTCTAGATCGGCTTTCATAATAAACGCAGCGGATTTCTTGTCGTTGTAAGTTGCATTCGACATCGTCTTTCTTGTACTTTTTTGTCATTTGTTTTCTTCTGATAGTTTTCTACTACAAAATTTTCCGCGAGGCAGTTGAGTTGGCCTGTCTCGCAGCGCGGGGCCTGCCTGCGCTGCCGAAGCTATGGCAGACCTTCTAGTGCGTGTTCGTTCCGTATAATTCATTGGCAGGTTGTTTTTTTATCGGAATACCGGATTCCGACCGGCACAACACCGGCGGATTCCGGAACAAAAAAATTCCGACATGACTCAGGCTTATACCAGACTCATCTTCTGCATCAACAATACTGCTGAATAACAAGTAAGAGCGTTTCTTTTACTTTATTATATGCATTGTAGTTCATGATATATACTCTGATATTATCTGTTATCATTGTTTGTATCATTATACTTTCTTAACTTAGAGGACTTGAGAAGAGTGACTTGATTGAAAAAAGTGTGGAGTATTATACGTACACGTATAGATTGTAGCCAAATGTCAATGAATTGACACCTATATGATTTGATTAATCATATCATTCATCATGAACTCCATCATCGTCGATATATCTTCACGTATGTGTCACACATGGAAGCTATTAATACCCAAAGCAGATCTGCTGATCACCATCGGCCTGCTGATCGTCATTATGAGGGCTGGAGATGTAGCAACGAATCCGGGTCCCCGAACTCCAAGGTACCCTTGCGGTGAATGTCAGAAAGCATGTTCGGATTACAGAGGTTCTAAAGCCAGTATCCTTTGTGAAGAGTGCAACACCTGGTATCATATAGACTGCGTCCATATATCTGATGTCATATTCTCTTGCCTAGGAAGGTCTGATTTACCATGGGAGTGCGCCAAGTGTGGACTTCCTAACGTCTCATCCAGCCTTTTCGATTCTACCATTGAAAGTGAAGACCTGAATCAGAGCAACATCACTTCCGCAAGCAATCTAGAGAATGACACTGATACAACCCATGGCCCACAAATTACTCATCTTCCAGAGCATTTATGGTAAGAGAGAAGTGTTCTGGAGCCTTGTTGACGCCACCAAACCTGACATCATTTTTGGATGTGAAACGTGGCTGAAGCCAGACATCAATCAAGGTGAGATATTCCCCCCTGGCTTCAACGTCTACAGAAAAGACCGCAGAGATGGCTACGGCGGTGTCCTTCTCGGAGTAAGTTCTAATCTCGTCAGCCAGCAGATCCAAATCGAGTCGGACGTAGAACTCGTAGCGGCAAAAATTATGAATGACAAAAAGGACATCATCATTGGTGCATTGTACCGCCCGCCAAGTTCTGACCAACTGTACATGGACAATCTGACTCATCATATTGAACAGATTTCTGCCAGCAACCAAGGCGTGCCAATATGGATTGCCGGGGATGTGAATCTCCCAGACATCAATTGGATCACTGATCAGGTATCCGGCAACCAGTATCGACACAGCATCAGCGAAGTATTTCTGCAGATGCTGGCTCGTACAGGGATGGATCAGGTGGTTGACTTTCCGACTAGAAACCAACGAACACTGGACGTCATCATCACCAACAGACCGTCACTCTTAAACCGATGTGAAGGGATGCCAGGGCTGAGTGACCATGATGTCATCTTTGCAGAATGGTCTATCTGTGCAGGAAGGAGGAAACCGGTCTGCCACAAAATCTACTTGTGGAATAGAGCTGATCTTGACAACATACGGCACGAAGTAGGACGATGGTCAGACAACTTCACATCTCAGCACTCAACATCAACGCCTGTCGAAATCCTTGCTGACGGTATTGAACGCCATCTACAGAATACACTTGAAAACATGGTGCCCTCGAAAATGAGTTCTACAAGATGCAGTCAGCCATGGTTTAACACCAATACCAAGAGAATCTGCCGTAGGAAAGCAAGGGCTTACACCAAAGCCAAACTGACCAATAGCGACCGAGACTGGAGGAGATTCAGGAAGCTGAAGAAGCAGGCACAAACAGCTTGTCGGCAGGCCAGCGACAGCTACCTCCAAGACATCATCACGAGTGAACATGGCGGGGGCAGAAGACTTGGTGCAATAGTCAAGGCCAAGCGATGCGACCAAACGGGCGTCGCTCCATTGAAGGAAGGAGACCAGATGTTTAGTGACCCGAAGTCAAAGGCAGACCTATTAAATAGGCAGTTTGCTTCTGTTTTTACCATCGACAACACTTCAGCCTTGCCCGATCTTGGACCCTCCTCTCATCCGACCATGAATCATATCCTCATCGACAGCAGAGGGATCGTCAAACTGCTCAAGAACATAAACCCTCACAAGGCTTCGGGACCTGATGGGATTCCTGCAAGGCTCCTAAAAGAAACTGCAGAGGAAATTGCCCCAGCAATCACACTCCTCTACCAAGCCTCCCTGAACCAAGGTCGTGTTCCCACTGCGTGGAAAAAGGCCCTCGTCGTACCCATCTTCAAGAAGGGGAGCAGATCATCTCCGGCTAACTATAGACCCATCTCCTTGACAGCCATCCTGAGTAAGTTGTGTGAGCATGTTGTGCACAGTGCTATCATCAATCACCTAGAAGCACAGGAGATCCTCAGTGATGCACAACATGGATTTAGGAAGAGGAGATCCTGCGACACTCAACTAATTCTTACGATTAACGACCTCGCCAAGGGTATCGATGCAAAGGGTCAGTCGGATCTGATCCTTCTCGACTTCGCCAAGGCCTTTGATAAAGTGTCACATAGGCTGTTACTCCACAAGATCCAGCACTACGGCGTTCGGGGCCCGACCTTGAAGTGGATAGATGACTTCCTTAAGGACCGCACCCAACAAGTCATCGTGGATGGCAAGTCCAGCAACACTGCCAAAGTCACGTCTGGTGTGCCTCAAGGCAGTGTCCTCGGGCCTCTCCTCTTCTTGGTCTTCATTAATGACCTGCCTAAATGCGCGAAGTACTCAACACCTCGACTCTTCGCTGATGACTGCGCATTGTACAGACGAGTATCAACTGACAGGGACGCTGCACTACTGCAGGATGATCTGGAGTCTCTACAGAAGTGGGAACGGACATGGTTGATGCAGTTCCATCCCTCGAAATGCCAAGTCATTCGCATCACCAAGAAGAGGCATCCCATCATTTTCCCCTACCAAGTGCATGGAACCACCCTGGAAGTGGTGTCTTCTGCCAAATACCTTGGTCTTCATGTTGACAGTCATTTAAACTTCAACCAACATGTCGACGTCATCACAAAGAAAGCTAACTCTACCAGAGCTTTTCTCCAGCGAAACTTCAGCAACTCCAACCGGAAGATCAAAGAGGCGACCTACAAGACATACGTGAGACCAATAACGGAGTATGCAGCCTCTGTATGGGACCCCCACACCCAAAGAAACATTAGAAAAGTAGAGCAGGTACAACGGAACAGCGCCAGGTTCGTCATGAACACCTTCGACCGCAAGGCAAGTGTCACTGACCTAATGAACAGGCTACAATGGCAATCCTTACAGAACAGAAGACTACAGAGCCGACTAGCGATGCTCTACAAGATCCGCTTTGGGATAGTAGATGTGCCATGGAATGACCACCTTACCACTCTAACAACAAGCACCAGAGGACATGGAAGTAGATTTTTCACTCCACAATGCAGCTCTCAAGTGTGCTCTTCATCCTTCTTCCCTCGCACCATCAAGGACTGGAACGCGTTAAAAATTGACCCAGCAGCCTTCCCTTCACTCGATGCTTTCAGAGCAGCAGCAGTGAGGGCCGCCTGCATCTAAACGCCCACCCCCACCCCCCCCCCCCCACGTTGTTTGTGCTTTATTGTGCTGTCGCGTCTCTGTTCTTGTTTTTGTTTTATGTTTTTTGTTTGTACGTTCACTGAACTGTATGTACACCACACACGCAGTGCGTAATCTTCAGTCATGAAGCCTGCACTATACAAGGAAGAAGAAGAAGAAGAAGGAGTCAGACTCAGAGTCAGAGTCAGAATCGGACTCTCAATTCAATTGTTTTTCTCCGCCTTTTATCAGGCTTTTTCATTTTTTTCTTCTGATTTTTAAATTTCTTTTTGCATTGTGTGGTCTGTGAGACTGTGGACTGTGGCACGTGCTGTCCCAATTCTGTTAGTTCATATTATTTCTACGTACAGAATCGTACTGCGACAGTGCATCATTTTTTTTCGCTCGGCGTGCATTTCATTTTCATTGTAAATTGATTGCGCGAGGGGTGTTAGCAAATTTACTTTGAGTTTGACCCTGTCGTTATTGGCTACAACCCGACGCTACCAGTATTAAATAAAGGAATAGTCCCACATACGGTGTCATGTGTAACAATCAAAGTATTTTACACATGACAGAACCGGTAATTTAAAGTTATGGACTGTTGTGTGAATTTGTTGGTTGGGAATTTGGAAAATTGGGAATAATCAGCCTAAACTTTAAGGCCTAGCCTGGCTAAGCCAAAAAGCCTGAGCTGAGTCCTGACTCGTGAGTCTTAATTGAATCCTCACCGGGTGACAATATTTTCATCACTGTTCTATAAATATATGTTGATCAACTTATGTCTCGCCCTAGGGCATCTAGAGGTATATATTTATATAAACATGAAAAATGGAAGGGAATAGATCTAGATAAAAAAAGGTCTGACCGTCTAGACTCTAGTGACTAGTCTAGACAATTTAGTTATAGTCTGGCTATTTATAGCCAAATCATGAAGGCAGTGTATACAACCACACTCGTGTGTCTTTAGCTTACGGCCACACTCGTGTGGCTGTATCCGTAGCTCCGTGTATGGGATACAGCCACACTCCATTCGTAATACATACAGCCACACGCCGGCTATTCTTACGGCAGCACAATGCGTGTATACCGACTTATAGCCATTAATCTGACCTATAGCCACTAATCTGACATATAGCCACTAAATATACTGACCTATAGCCACTAAATTAGGGTTAGGGTTAGGGTTTAGGTTAGGGTAATATATATCCCCCGAAACTAATAAAGACAAAACTTCTTCTGTTCCGCTGCAAATCAAGCCAATCCGCTGTGGCGCAATGGATATGCGTGCTGGTCTCATAATCTAATGATGCCGTGTATCGGGTTCGATGCTCGGTACATGCCGCCGTTTTTTGCGTAATCTCGTACTCGATGTTCGATAATATACAAGTCAGAAATTTTGGCTATGCGCATGCGCGAGTGTGGTTGTATCCATACGCGGCTCTATGGATACAGCCACACGAGTGTGGCCGTAAGCTAAAGACACACGAGTGTGGCTGTATACACTGCCAATCATGAAATAGATTACATTTTCTCATTTTAAATATTAATCAACTAAAGGGATTGTGTTTGTAATCGTAAATACTAATGGAAATACTGGACAACAAGTAATATATAGTGATCTTTCATAAATTTGATTACATGACAAGTTATTGTGTGCTTTTTTAATTATTCCTTTCAGAAGCAAAGCAGTAAGCCTCAGCAAGTGCTGCTGAGGAGGCCAATAGCACAACCAGCCCCTGCTGTCCCCCCTCCTGCTGAGAAGCCAAAGACCGGAGATAGCTTGTTTGGTGAGGGAGCCTATCGCAGCAACAGTGTACCCTCCTTCCTCGAACTCAGCCAGGAATTTAGCGAACACCACCAGCTTCTTGCGCCCTCTCTGCCCAGCGATGCTCAGTCCGTCACCTCTGATCTCAACGAGGATGTGTACGCACCGCAAAACACGCCGCGGGCTAAGGACATGGCGATGCGGTCAAACAGCAGTCCATCCTTTCGCTCGTCCACCCAGACGCCAGACTGGAAGTTCATCATCGAGTCACGGTACAACATGAACAATCGTGGCAACCCCCAGGGCAGAGCCCCGGATGCTGATGCCTTGGTCAGACCGTACAAGCCACGTGGACCAGACCCGTTTCCTCTCCGACAGCCAAAGCAGCCTTCAGAAATTCGCCCAGAGATTTTGTACGGAGATGTCGATGACCCGAGATACCACGAAATACCACAGTTCACGCTGAATGACTTTTGCTTTGATCTGTCGACGGTGTACTCATTACCGAGAGACAGAGTGAAGAACATGGTCTTCTCAAAACAGAACTTCAAGAAGCTGACGACTCTCTTTGCGTCGTTTTCAAAGACGAGAAGACAGCAGCAAGTTCATACTCTTGAACTCAAAGGTGAAATATATGTTTTCTGAATTTCTGTGGGGCTATTTCAAGCTGACCTACATCAAATTAACACTCTGTAAATGTTTTCAAATAGAACTGTATGTCAAATCACATGGTGGTTCTGGCATTTTGGGGCTAAGTTGCCATAAGCCCCTTGTTTTTTTTCTCCACAGGTTACCAACCAGGGCCAGGTTATGTGAAGGTTGATTCATAAACAAACAAACAAAATCCCTTTTTTAAGGGGGGGAGCAAAAGTTGGGGCATTATTATTACTATTTCGTTATTTGGTTTCTCACAAACTATTATCTGTGCCACTGGAATGAAACAGATTCTGCCCACATTGTAATTTTGTAATTGTAATTTTGCCCAAAAGTACTAGGTGAGAACAATCTTGAGTACCACATCATTGAGATGATATATAATTTGATTTGATTTGACTAAATTAGTGTTGAATGTGATACAAATTTTCCACGAGAGTCAATATAGGGCCTACATTTTTTATCCTAGCCGAATCTTCTTCATTCTAATACTAAATTTTCACTACCTATACTAGGTGAGGGCATCCCTGAGGTGCAGAACAGAGTGCCCCAGCATCAGCTGCTGATTGAGATGGCGTGTGCCATTGAAGAGCAGATGAGGCAGCTGATGTTAGAGGAGGTCCAGAGTCAGATGCAGGGGACGCACACACACCTCACAGGGAAGACACCGGCCACTATGGGCTCCATGAGCGTAGATGGGAAGTCTCTTCCACCGCTGAAAAGGTAAGCTGTGGCTAAGAGCACGATCATGACCCAGGACCAGCCCTAGTTCCACTGATCTCTAGATATGCCTATGTAATCCTTTATGGTTGAATGTGTGAGGTAGGCATGTGTGCTCTGCTACGTTCTGTTGAATTATACATTATTCTAGCATATTGACATCGATGAGTTAAAGCCAATGATGCTAATTACCATAGTAAATGTTGCTGGTCCATTACCATGCCCCTAGGCCCAGGGCTCTCCCTCCTTTAATAGAAAAGCTTTTCTTTCAGGTGGCCAAAATGTTGTGTTAGATAGACTCTCACCAGAGACTTGTGTGTTGTAGATTCGTATTTGTTGGTGGCCAATACATGAGTTTTTAGTGGCCAAATGGAATAGCATGTGTAAGTGTTGACTCTCCATTAATTCTCATGATTTTGATAAGCTCCTGTCTACTTGTCATTGGGAGAGCATCAGGCAGTTTCAATGCTTAAAGGGTACCACCACCCCAAAATAATATTCTTATAAATGAAAGGTTACATCTTTAGTATTCCATTCCATTGACAAGTTCACAAAAATATGTTTCCAGAAAAAAAATATAACTGGAAAATGCATCACCATTCTAAAGCATGCGTTCATGGGTCTGAATTACGAAGACTACTTTGCCCAGAGCGAACGAATAGTCCGGGATTCTATTGTCTCCAAACGTACGCGTGAATAGCATTGGCGCACTCGCAAATGTATGGCCCATATGGAACCAGGAAATGATAGTGGTTCCGTAAGTGGTGGTAATTAATTGCTTTGTTTATGAATTACACAACCCTTTTCAAAATGTTGGGTATCTATTTGATATCACAAAATGATACCAAATCATACAATTATGTGTTGTTCTTTGCCTGGTGGTCCCCTTTAATTTGGGAAAAATAGTCAATGCATAACAAATACATATAAAATGCAAATGTGATCAATAGCCCACCAGAGCTTTAGAGGGGCTCCTAACCAAATGGTTCACTGTAGCTCAAGTACTAGAAGAAAACCTAAAAATAAAAGCAATGGAGTAAACAAGAACCTGTTTGTTTCTCCCTGACAAATATGTCCCATCTTCAACTCTAAAATTCAAAGCTGGATAATTTCTTGTGTTAAGCAACTTGCTTATTTATGAATTAATTTGCAATCCGAACTTATAAATGGTACTGTTTACTGGGAATAATTAGTTTTCAGGGATTGGATTTCGATGGTAGCTGCTCCGAAAATCAAATGGCCCTTTTAATCTCATCCATTCTCAACCACAAGGAATTTTATCTTTGTTGTGATGCAGTGTATTCGCTTGTATCCAAAATCAAACTGTTTTACAAATGTTATCCTACATTCCTACATCATAGATACTTGTTATGCCTCTTCTAACGAAGTGGCCAGAGGCATTATATTTTTGGGTTGTCCATCTATACACCCATCCTTCTCATTTTCATTTTCGTGATAACTTTTTTATTTGTTTTCATTCATCTATAAACTGTGAGCTTCATCATGGCACTTTTAATGAATTGTTTGGTTGTCATTCCAGAGGAGACAGGGACTCTGTATACAGTGCACCTGTATCCAAGTACTTCCAGGGCTCCAGGAGATCAAATGAACCATTTGGTAAGAGTTCTAATCCTCAGTTTTATTACATTTGATTATTAAGGACTGTTTACCAAAATACTCTGGCTTAGGTCTGTGCAGAATATGCAGAATATAAATTAAAATTTAACATCTACTTATTACGTTTCTTAATTCATTTTACTGATAGAACTTGTCGTAATTCACTTATTATTGTTGTGTGTGTAAAGAGCCAAACAAACTAACTATAGCTGACTGTTCTGCAAAGTCAATTATCAATCAAGGAACATTATGTAAATGTGTTCATATCTTACAAAGATAAACATTGTTGTGAATTTTAAAGTGAAATAATAATTGAAGAAAGTATAAAATACCTGAACTATAATTGTACACACAGGTGGAGTAAATGAGGAACTGACATGTATTTAATACTCAAAATGCATGGTTTGTTTAGGGAAGATTGGATGAAGCCAGTGTAATATGTAATGCGCAGGAGAGTGTTTTGATATAGTGGATTTGCAATACCATTGAACTTTATTATTATGCATTCAGGCAACAGTGATTCTGACACCCAGATCAACCCATCAGAGCTTGCCATCTTGGAGTGTCTTGTCAATGGAGGATTGGCCTTGAGTGTCAAGGTATGTATCATTCTAGTAAATCATTCTGTTATACCTGCAATAATGATACTTTCTGGTGATTCTGTAATTTGATAGAGTCACAAGTGGAAATATCATTAGAGCAAGTTATTTCGGCTCACTGATAACTCCACCGGAGCTTGCCATTTTGGAATGTATTCTTAATTTAGGACTGGCAATTAAAAATCTTAAATTGTTTGTGAAGTGCTATCTAGATAGCAAAGCAAGGGGCAAAAGCAAACCTTTACATATTTCCTTTGTAATGTTTTATAAATGGACAAATAAATGAAATGAAAGACTGAATATTTTCTCCCTATTTTTCACTGTAGGCACACTTCATCTCAAAACTTCCAAACATCACGCCAGTTCTCAAGACACTGACATATCTCAACATGTCTTTCAACGATTTCAAGGTGAGTCTTGTCATAATGTACTAAGCCTAAGGTAATGCTAACATTGTCCTGTGCCTCTTGGCTTAAGCATGAACAATAATAGGCAAAGTTCATTTAATTGTGATAACATTTTGAGCATCAGTAAGCTGTAAGAATTAATTGTATATACTATATCTCTTCAATCTTCAGGCCTTTTCAGTAAAATATTCTAGTAAATAATTTGAACATGTATGTTGCATGCATGCCATTGCATTAAAGCAATACCTTTGTGATTGAGATTTGAAAGAATAAGTAATCCATATGAGAACTTTGGACTTTAATATTTTTCCAACTTCATATTGCAGTAGTAAGAGTTTTATATATATAAGCTCTCAGCCCAAATGCTTCAGAGTACCATTTAAATTATATTTCTAATAATATACTTCTTACACATCATAAAAAAAGATACTAATTGCATTTTGTTTTAATTTTTAATTTCTTACATTTGTATTCCCCCATCCTTTTGTTCTTGTTCACTCCAGCTTGTTGCTGGTCGCACCTTCCACCCACCCGTTTATGTATATAATCTAATGTTGAGTACATTTAGCTGTCATTTGTACGCCTGAAGAAGAATCTGCCATTCAATTTACAATTTAATTTACATTTTCTTACATGTGTGTTTGTGCAGATGATCCCGAGTATTGTGTTTGAGATTGAGAGCCTGGAGATCTTGAAGCTGAGGAACAACCCGATCAGGGAGATCCCGTACGAGATAGGCCAGCTGACCAAACTGAGAACCCTGGTCCTGTCTTTCTGTATTCTCACAGAGTTACCACCCAGGTAGGTTTTATCATCAATATCATAATAACAATGATTGTTTGAGTAATTTAGTAAAAAGATCAGCCAGTTGACCAAACTGAGAACCCTGGTTCTGTCTCTCTGCATTCTCACAGAGTTACCACCTAGGTGGGTTTGAACACTAATATTATAACTAAGATTTGAGATGATTGATTGATTGATTGTTTGATGGATTGATCAGATCAGGGAGATCCCGTACGAGATAGGCCAGCTGACCAAACTGAGAACCCTCGTCCTGTCCTTCTGCATTCTCACAGATCTACCACCCAGGTAGGTGTATATCATAGTTCGCTGATATTTACAGATATTTAAGAAGTTGACAAATTGATTTATTGAATCATTGTAAGAGTAATTCTGTACAAGATATAGAACAACTCATAAAATTGAGTACGTTGGTCCAATCTTTCTGTATTCTCTCAGTAATGTTTGACCACTTATTTCAATGAATGATTGATTGATGGATGGAAATCGATTAATGAGATGACAATTGACGAACTGACGAACGGATTTGACATAGAGTAATTAAACCTCTAACTCCTGTCTAATTACAACTTTCTTTCTCCCTCCTTTTTACCCGTTACTTTTCAGCCTGTTCACTCTTCCACTGAAGTTCCTGGATCTGTCCTTCAATAAGCTGACATTCTTGCCCAACGAAATGAGACATCTCAGGTAAGTGCTAATAATATTGTTATGTTTTGTTTTGTTTTGTTCTGTTTTATTTGTTTGCTAAATTCTTTGTTCATGCATACATCCATTTCATCTATTTTTTCATTATTTCATTTATTCATTAATTAAATTATCTATGAATTCATCCATTCATTTATTCCTTGTCTTTACATACATATATTCATTCATTCGCTCATTCATTCATTCTTTCATTCATTCATTCATTCATTCATTCATTCATTCATTCATTCATTCATTCATTCATTCATTCATTCATTCATTCATTCATTCATTCATTCATCCATCCATCCATCCATCCATCCATCCATCCATCCATCCATCCATCCATCCATCCATCCATCCATCCATCCATCCATCCATTCATTTATTCATCAATCAATCAATCAATCAATCAATCAATCAATCAATCAATCAATCAATCAATCAATCAATCAATCAATCAATCAATCAATCAATCAATCAATCAATCAATCAATCAATCAATCAATCATCAATCAATCACACCAGTCAATCAATCAATCAATCACACCAGTAAATTAATTGATTTAATCATTCTTTTTTCTGTCTTTAACCAAATTCTCCAAACAGGAGATTACGAGAGCTCAACCTATAGGGAAACGAGCTACTGGCCCTACCTTGCGGAATATGCTCAAGCTGCATGAAATGCTGTATCTGAGAGATTTATGTTTTTACTATCTTAAATTCTTTCACCTATATCACCTTTTGCTAGCTGCAAATAGCAAATGTGACTATTAAAAACAAACTCTCTATTGATATTATTTCAGGAGATTACGAGAGCTGAACCTTGAAGGAAACCAGCTAGCAGCCCTGCCCTGTGGAGTGCTGAAACTGCGTGAAATGAGATACCTGAGAGTCATCAACAACTTCATGCACCCTTTACTGTGGAGGGAGAACAGCCGGAACAATCCACAGGTATAGAGGGGTTAAGTGTGACGTCATCAAAAATCTTTTTTTAGAATTTTTAAATTTGAATTTCATTTTCCGAAAGAGCATAAAAATGATGTCCAAATGTTAAAAATCAATTGAATATGTTAAGTATTGGCTGAGATATATGCCCATCCGAATGAATTTTACTTCAATGGGCAATCAGTGTTATAGTGCTCTGGTTCATAAAGTTATGAACCAGAGCACTTTAACACTGATTGCCTATTGGACATTTTTTTTATTCGGATGGGCATATCTCAGCTAATACTTTACATATTCAAATTGAGAAATTCGAAATATAGATTTTTATGACGTCATAGCTTATGTACTCTATTGCTTGAATTTATTTGGATTTTTAATTTTTGGTCTAGTAATGAAAATTTGGCGCTCATAGTCATAACAGGGTTTTATTTAATTAGGGATGGTCCTAGAGAGAAACTAATTGTGTTTGTACTCTGCATAGGCTATGTTTATTTCTGTGATGGATATAATTTTGTTCTTCTCAGGTTTATGTTGGAAAACAGTAAGAATAACTTACAATACAATGTATTCATATGAATGTATGAATAAACATGTGTTTTTGGAAACCTTTGCAAATAGTACAAATTACACATATTTCTGAAGTTAATGGCAATCATATTGTACAGTGGAACCTCTTTATGACGAGATGTGTCACAGTATAATGAGGTTACCGGTCCAGGTAATATATATATATATATTTTTTAAAGCCCTGTTACAACAAGATATCTGATATAACGAGACAAATGCAATGGGCCTAATGTGATCATGATATTACATGTGGAACTAAAATCTGAGTTAACTATTGAATAAGTTCTTGATATTTTTCTTTACAGAGACTGAGTGACATGGCAGCACTGGTGTGCAAGCAAGAAGGGTTGGACTCTATAGTGGGTTTAGATGATTCCATGGTGCTCTACCTAAACAGGTAATTGGTCATTAATCTAAAGATTCTACTGTATTTAAAGTGATCCATTAACTTTGTAAAATTCAACCAAAATCACTTGGAGCTTTCATACTTCTCTTGTACCTTGTTTTTTGGCTTATGGTAACAGAAGAATGACCATAGTTTTAGATTTGTCAAATGTCTCCCTAATTATGGAGATATTTAAGATTAAATTTTAATGTGTCTATAGACGCTTTCGACTGTAGTCAAGAGTCCAAAAATCAGAAACTAAATCCTCCATAGTATCCAAATTCGGATACATATCACGGACAATCAGAATAAATTCAGACATCGATTTTCTCCTTTTTCACTGGGTAAACATTATTCCATTTCTAAGAAAATCTCACATATCATTTTCAAGAATCTTTCAATTCTTTTGGGGGGAAAATGTAAAATTAATGGATCACTTTAAGATCAGTTTCATCCTGCTGCATAAAAATGAGTAACATCACAGTCTTTGTCTAGTCGTTAAATGTATATGAAAGATTTTGTGAAGAAAGAGTGGGATATACAAAAAAAAGGCCTAAGTCCTACATTAACCTACCATTCTTTCAAAGAGTTTTAGACACTCATATGAACGTTGGGTTGCTTGAAGAAAAAAAGACAAGTGGATTTCCATATCTTGTTCCCTTTCATTGACACTGGACATCAACGCAATTTAACTGTTGCATAGGTCCATTGCTTGGCCCCAGCCCAATGATAAATGGACTATATTACTTCTTTAATGCCAGATTATTTACTATTCCATCTCTTTTTTGACACATTACAGCTACACTACCTGCGACTGCTGCGGAGGTCCCCTGTACGGTCCAGGTCTAAGACTGATCAGGCCGTGCCGCCAGGTCTACGGAGTCAAGCAGGTCCCCTTCCTCTTCGTCTCCTGTTCACCCGATTGCAGGGACTTCTTCATAGTCAACACCCAAACACTGTCAGACTTGCTTTATGAAGATGAAGACGATGAAGACTACGATGATAGATATCTCCATTGATAATTTGAGGACAGTGGAAATTTCCTCCTTGCCTGTTCACCGCAATACAGACATTTTAAAATGGTGAACACACCACTGTCCGACTTGTTTTATGAAGATGATGATGATTATGATAATCAATATCTCCATTGATGAAGGCAGTGGAAATTCTGGGGGAAATAATGGTGATCAATATCACCATTGATAATTTATCTATAATGAAAGCAAAATTTCTCTCCGGCCCTCCATTCTTCTCGTGTTTCCCAGAGTGCAGGAATTTCTTCACGGTCAGATATGCTGTATGAAGATGGTAATTACGATAATCGGTATCTCCATTGATAATTTGACTATGAAATGATGTCAGAGGAAATTTTCCCCCTCATCTGTTCATCAGAGTGTAGGGAATTCTTCACGGTCAATCACTATCAGACTTGCTTTATGAGGATGAAGATGATGAAGATGAAAATAAGTATGTCCTTTGATAAGTGTTACAGTACTGCACATCTGATTTATGAATCCACACCACTTTTAGAAATAATAGTGGATTTGAACAATGCACACATAGAATGTCATTTTGTGACACTCCTGATGCAAGTATTATTTGCCAGTCTGTACAGTGGAGATATATGTTTTAAAAAAGGATATAAAGAGCTAGTACCATCAAATTATCTTCTTAAAAGAGGGTTTTGTTATTTCAAAGCTCAAAGTAATGAGGTTCCACTGTATTATGTTTGCACATGTGCAAACAGAGGTCATTCATACCATCATAACTTGTCCTTGATATTCATCGAGTTGAAAACACAGGACAAGTTATTTACTTGCTATTCTTGTTTCACACCGATTGGAAATTTGTTTACATGAAGGTGGATATATTGGTCATGTGAGGGAACGAAAGATAACTCAAGACAACCATCTGCCAGTAATTTGCATGCATGAAAGCACAGATTAAAGGCTGTAAAGCCTACATATGATGGTATAATTCAGTGGCAATGAAGGGTTATTTGGACTGGGCTTATATCAAACAGGGCCCTGTTGCAGAAAGAGTTGCAATCGATTGTAAAGGTGCAATTAAATGCAAGTCAGATCATGTGACTTAATTATGCACATCTGATTGGTTGTAATGTGCATATTTTCTGACTGGCAGTTAACCCCTTGGCTACGGGAACCCGGTGGGCTGTGTACAAAGTCTATGGAGATTTCAGAATCTTGAAGGGAACAGGTTAATTGCACATTTACCACTAATTGCATCTCTTTCTGCAACAGGGCTCTTGTCTATTAATACTTGTGAATGTTGAGTGTAAGTCAGTGAGCCTAGAACTTGCATGACACAACATCAAATGAATAAGAACAAAATTCATGATTCATTATTTCTGATCAAATATTTTATTAGGTAGTAATATGTGTAAATCTAAGTTTCTCCAAAATAGATTTTTAAAATTAAAAATATGCAGTTGAACCATACACGTAAGTCTTGTTGTCACACACAAAATCCATAAAAGACTTGAACAAGTAAACTTTCATGAATAAATTCTTTGGTAGCTAGCTCAATGTTTAACAATATGTTTTTAAATTGTTCTTTACTTATTGTGCAAAAGAGTAAGTTTTCTATTTATGAATCTGAATACAGTGGAACCTCTTTATAATGAGGTATAATGATGCAACAAGGTCCCTGATTTTACGTTCTGTGTATTTAATTATTTTTAAGCCCTGATATTTATAACAAGATATCTGATATAACAAGGTATATTCAATGTGACCAAGGTGCTCATTATAACAAGGTTACACTGTAGTTAGATTTAGCATATGTTTTGTAAATTACTTCCACAATGAAAGTATTATATATGCAATCAAAGGGTCTACCATCTTCATAAAGGAAGATGCCTTCCAATTCACATAAGAGTATTTTGTAACTTGCTATATAAATTGTCATAGCATCAAGCAATGAACAAATGAAGTCAACAACATTCTTCCACAACAAGTTCACCAATTTTAATACAATATATTTAGAAGTGTTGTTTTCTCATACTTTATTGCAACTTGCTGTATACTAATGGCATACAATTTTCATGAAGATTTATGAAATTTAAAATGGTACTCACTACTCGGTCAAAAGTACAATCATATTTATCTGAATAAAGTATTTTCTATACAGTATAAAAAATATTTTTATAAAGTACTTTACATGGATTACCATTATTCAAAATATGCAACAAACCTTTATGTATACTGTGTATATAAATGTATAGATATATTATTCATGTAAAATAGATGTAAAGTTTCTCTCAGATTATTTTATTGTTGAAATGTGCAAGAATAAATTAAAATACATAATACAAAACAAAAGATTTGGTTTCCTATGTTTGATATACATTACCAGGATCATTATTATTCTATAAGCGATAATCTTGCATTATAATGTACATGTACATCAATAACATGGAAACTTTTAGGTTCAAACCTCCCTTTCCTCCTTTTTTTTGGTGCATCAATGCCACTGTCTGAAATATAAATCACACCAAACATTTAGAGCCGAGTCAAATCGAATGGCTATTCGATATCCGACCGTGAAGGTCGGATACCGAATACAAATTTTCGGATACGAATATCAAAAAAAAAAAAAAAAAAAAAAAAAAAAAAAAAAAAAAAATCGTTTTTTTCTTCTTTTTTTTCTTCCCCCGTTTAATTTTGTAATCCCTATTCGATAGATTCGATCAAAAATAGCACATTGAACCCTGCTTATCTATTGCTAAAGTTAAAAGTTAAGGTATTTTACATAAATTCACAAATAAACAAAACAAATAATAAACCAAAGGTTAAGAGGATTAATATACAAGTGGTATAGTGAGTGCCAAATTTAGAAGAATCTATGATGAGATATCAAAGTATTTCATCTTGACAGCAGTTTGTACACAAACATCACACTATACTGCCGATTCTAATTGAAAAAACGGACAGAATATCTATTTAAATTTTTTTTTTCTTTTTTTTTTTCTTTTTTTTTTCTTTTTTTTTTTCCAATATTCGATATCCGACCGTTTTTACACGACTCATATTCGAAATGCAAAATATCCGGTTTGACTCAGCTCTACCAAACATCCTTTCCTTTATTTTTTATTATTTCCATTGAAGTAAGCATACGATTTCTTCTTTTCCTTGCTATAATTTACGGACAAGGGCCTATGATGATCACTTTTGTATTGTATATATAGATATAGAAAAGCATACTCAAATCATCAATTCAAACAAATCGACATATCACAAACAAATTTCCACACAACTGACAGTGTGTAAACTGCACCAATGTATTAACCAACAAGTAAAACCTGCAGTTAGATTTGCATAGAATTTCTTCCAGGCAGCGCAACCCTCATTGAATTTTGGGAATGTATATTAATTTGTCCAATACTGAAAAGAATGCTTAAAACACAACCAGATACCAATATCATAGATTTTCACTTAGAAATGAGTAGAATTTCTTCCTTGCTCATGGCCCCACTTAAACATTTTTAATACAAATTACAATCTCCATAACATTATCATAGATTTTCACTGAGATAGGAATAGAATTTCTTCCTTGCGTCATGGCCCCACTGAAACTGTGCGAAGAACATGAGGCCATGAAGGGCCCCTGGGTAGTCATCAATGGTAGCCTTGACTCCAGCCTTTCGCAGTCGCTCGGCGTACATCGTTCCATCATCGCGGAGCACGTCATAGCCGCACGTCACGATGTACGCGGGCGGGAGCCGCGAGAGATCCTCCGTGTACAGCGGCATGATGCGGTAGTCCATCACGCTGGGGCGAAACTTCTCCCACAATGCCTTGCAGGCTGGGTCAGAGCCATCACTCCCAGCCGTTGTGGTAGCCTGTGAGGAATTAAATTCCACTGGCGGAGTGTACCACGCACCGCTCTTCAGCTCCGATGGGACAAGATCGTGGCTCATTGCATCGCGTAGCTGCTTGCTGTTGTTCACCGCCGCCGCTCGTAACGACCCTGTGAGAAGCCCCTTGGTGATAGCGCCATCTTTGGTTCCCGTTAGGTACCGAGGTGTCATCCAAGCTATGGAGGTTGTTGGTAGGAACCCGCCGCTCACTCCAAACCCTGCGTTGTGCTGTTGGTAGGATGGGGTGTTTAGGTCCAATAGCTGGAGTAAGGGGTACAACAGAATCTGCAAAGAGAAGAAATTAATCATTTTTTATTATTTTGTTGTAAGAAGATAAAAGGAAAGAAGTTTGGAGATTGTTTATCTGCCATCTAAATTGCTTTATTGCTATTTAGTGATTGTTTATCAGTCTTTTGTATGATATTCTTGCTGAGGCGTTTCCAGGCCAGGGCGGTTGTCAGTAGGAAACCACCACTCACTCCAAACCCTGCGTTGTGCTGTTAGTAGGAGGGTGTATTCAGGTCTAGTAGCTGTAGTAATGGATAAAGCAGAATCTGCAAAGAGAAGAAATTAATCATTTATTTATTTTGTTGTAAGAAGATAAAAGGAAACAAGTTTGGAGATTGTTTATCTGACATCTAAATTAAATTGCTTTATCGCTAAAATGTTTTCCAGATTATGGAGTTGGTTAGGAGAAACCCATTGCTCACTTCAAATACAGCATTGTGCCGCAGACTGGATGGGGCGTTTCGATCTAGAAGTTGGGAGTATGGGATATAGCAAAATCTACACAGAGACGAAACAACCACATTTGTAAACAATAAGCGTATGCGAGATTGTGGGTTGGGAGCCACGGTAGAGCATAAATCATTTGACAAAGTATTGCAGCGGCATACGAAATGTCATGATCTTTTAGATTCCTTGTTTGACCATACATTGCGAGACAAACGAATATCACTAGCGATATTATTTCCGATACTATAGCCGCAATGGATTATATATTTACTATTATTGATTGAACATACGGGCGCCTTGCCCTGAAATTGATACGTAGATATGAGCGTTGTAGCAAGAAGGTGGCTCTGTTCTACCGTGGGTTGGAATCAGCCGTTCGGGGGCCGGTTGGTTGGGGTAGTGTCATGGCGACGTATCGTACGCTGGTTCGGCAGGCGGGCCGCACCAGTGTCCCGTTGATTGGTTGAGTGCCCGTGTGCACCCGCCAATAGACGCGGTCCGTTGTTGACCTATCAGGAACGCACTCGCTTATGCGAGATTGTGGGTTGGGAGCCACGGTAGAGCATAAAAACCGATTGTCTACATTAGATTATATCATTTGACAAAGTATTGCAGCGGCATACGAAACGTCATGATCTTTTAGATTCCTAGTTTGACCATACATTGCGAAACAAACGAATATCACTAGCGATATTATTTCCGATAATAAGCGTAATAATTACAAAGAGAAACAGATTTAGGGATAGTTTATCAGTTTAGTACAAGTATACTGTATAACATTCTTTTTTAAGTATCATTTAAGTTTAAACATTTACAAATATTTATCACTCTGAGTTAAATGACTGAGAGAATTCAGTCAGTGAAAAAGGAGCCTCCACAGATAATTGATCCCATTATTTTTCCCTGCCTCAAAAGCAGTGGACATACCTGTAGTTTTGGTTTGCATAGTCCCTGGTTTTCATTTGGTGTGTTGCACAGCTCTTGCACTACTCCAGCGGCCAGGTTGCCTCCAGCGCTGTCCCCACATACTGCGATCCGTGTTGGGTCTACGCCAAACTCGCCAGTGTTCTTGAAGAAGTGCTTTGTGGCTGTCATGCAGTCGTCGTAACCAGCAGGGAAGGGGTTTTCTGGAGCCAAACGATAACTGGAAAAAATGGGAGTCAAAATAATGTCTACCTTTATCAAATCACTTAATTGCATCAAGGAGGTACTAGACTAGCCCCTTCTTGATCGCATACAAAACTTCAGATCACTTCTACTTTTATAAATTTACCATGATCGTAATATGAAATGTGGTATTGACTATTGAGGCACATGTCCCTGACGAAGTGCTGTAAAAGTAGATCTATCAAGGTTAATACTAGACAAATTACTTTTATATGATCAATGTTCTTTAATATGTTTACAATAACCTGTGCAGCCTCTCAGTATGACAAGACTTTCAGTGAAAAAAGTGAAAGGAATCTCAGGGGCGATGCAGCTAAAATGCTAAAAAAGAGACCCTGATATTGCATGAGTACTACAAAGAAAACAAGCCCTTAATCTCAACGAAGGCCAGAAAATGCGACTTGATTTATTGATAAATAATTGTGACGGAACAAAAGTTCATGATTTATGACTTACTCAACAGATATGACAACTCCTTCAATGGTTTCTGCTATTTTTCGGGTCACCTGGTCATAAGAATCTGAAAAGAAACCAACAAAGTATACAATTACTTGTTGTATTCTGAACTTTTCAGAAACAAGCATGCATGTACCTACGCAATGATTATCAAGACGGCTACTATTTTTGTATAGAAGTGTGATGGGAAAAAATAGTTAATAATTACTGCTCATTGACATTTGTATCTATAATCATAACACAGATCCTCTACAAAAAAGGGATGCATAGATTGCATGTTTTAATCTTGGCTTGGACCCCTCAGGCTTTGGAAACAGCTTGTAGTTGATACTTGGGCAATCCATCACATGAGTGGAGAATGAATGAATAAATAAATAAATACATTTAACTAAATAAACAAATGAATATGTAGTTAAAAAAGAGGAAAGACTGGCTCACTAACAGATTCAAATTTATCAATGTTGCTATTCACTAGAATCAACCTTGCATAGTGGTTACTACTGGGCAATTCCAAGCAAACGCCGTGACGGTCAGAGGGTGTTTCTCACAATGAAAGTCCAAATAACTCATAAAATCTAAATATATCTAGAACCAACTTTTGATATGCATAGACTGTAACCACTATCCTACCAATAATTTACAATAGGCAAGAAAACCAAAATTCCCAATAAATTATTAATTATGAATATCAATATCTGCCGTAACGCCGTGACGGCAAAAAGACATGGGTTTCTTACATGCTAAGAAACTAAGTAAACTCTGTGAACTACAGGAACATTTTGCACTTTTGTCACATTGATTCTTTGTACTAGACATCAAGCTAGAACATCCACATAAAAATGTAGAAAAAATCCAATGCTCATAGTAAATATGATATCATAAATGTATCTATGCACTGTAACGCCGTGACTGTAACGCCGTGACCTCTGAATTGTACATGTTATATATATGGGAGATATTAAAGAGATGAATAATATGATATAATTTTAATGTAGTGATCCAGAATCAATAAAGAACTAGATGAATGGGTGATATAACCAAGATGCTAGTAAATGATCATCCGCATGACACAAATTTGCAGCACAGCGCCCTCTATTGATCAAAAAATCTTTTAGGACATAATTGAAATTCTTATCTATTTCAGAAGTTAGTTAATGGAACCATCAAATATTAAAACCAAAATACATACTTAAATGTAACAATGAAATATGAGACCTTTGACATCTGACCTTTGACCTTGTTTCTCAAAATAACATACAAATGTTTAATTTTTGGTCTGCACAGTGCATATGTGCAAGTGATTTGTTTCATGTAACATGATTTCAGAGTTAGTAAATGTTTGTTTTTGAATTGGTAATTATCCGAGTGACCTTTGACCTGTGCCCCAAACAGTTTCAGAAAATTGTCTTTTACCTACAGTACTCTTTCTAACATTGATTCTGGAACTTAATTGTGAGAACAAAAAACAACAACAATATTTTGACCTGTTGACCTATGACCTCCCATGACCCCATTCCCTAATCAGGTCATATACTTCACTGGACGCATACCAGTATTATTATCATGTTATCCTTCAAGGATTCTCAAACTATCTTGATAATAATATAATTTTTGCATATTTGTTAGCTATGTGACCTTTGACCTTTGACCTCATGGACCAAAATCATATCCAATAATCCGTACCTCTAAATACATGGATTGTACAAAGTTTGAACGAAATCCATCCAACGATTCTTGAGATATTGCAAAAAAAAAGAACACTGATGTACAGATGCACATACAGACAGACGGACATACAACCCATACACATACATGACTCAGGTAACTTTGAGATGGAAACATTATCAACTGACCCTATTCATATAATTATAGCATGAGCAATGCCCAAGCATACCTACAAAAAATATCTTACACTATTTGATTATGTCTACTGTGTTATGTCAATGGGAATCCAGTAGGTAGCGTCACGGCGTTACACAAAACGTAACGCCGTGACCAAATTGATATTGATTATATTAATAAGTGGTAAAAGATAATGCTGCTATTCAGCATGCATATTATAGCCCTATGGGCTAATACAGAGAAAACAAAAAATTATTTCATTCCCATTCATATTTTTCCAGAAATATTAAAAATATATGTTTTTAGTGTAACGCCGTGACATATTAATGATTGTAAATGAGACAGTCACTGAAGCGGAACGAAGAGCAAAAATGACGAAATTGATATTTATCTGAAAAATTGAAGCAATGATCCTATCAACACTGAAATAAAATTTTATGAAAACTCCTTTTCGCAGTTCTTTTATATTTAATATTTAATTGAATGTTTTGTGAAAATAACTGAAAATTAATTTATGCTATATATTAACAATAAAATAATAGTTTACAATTTTTTTTTTCAAAAACAAAATACATTTTTGGAAAGTTCAATCTTTTAGCTTTCATTTGATACCAATGGTACAACGAATTTGAAAAATCAGTGGTTATGTCAATGTTTGCTTGGAATTGCCCCACTGTATGTCTGGAAAACTTGAGACAAGCTTTTAGGTTGCCTGGAACAACCTTTAGTAGTACTGTTCCCAACTAAATTTTGCAGGGCCCACCATATTCCTGTAGGCAACAGGTTTATATGATACATGTGTGTACAAATTTATAACTCAATTATTTTACACTAGCTAGCATACCTGCACTGCAAACCATAAAGCCACCTCCGTGAATGAAGATAAGTCCCGGAAGCTTTTCGTCGTTGATCCTTGTGATTGGTTCGTAGAATCGCACCCGGACACCGTCAAAGAACTTGACACTGGACTTGACCTTTGACCCAGACACAAGGGATGGTTTGGGCTTCAGCAGGTTACTCAGGCCAGCCCGGGAGTTGACCAAGAAGGACTTTCCGTTGATCTTGCTTTGCGCATACAACTGTGGATTAACAAACAAATTCCAGAATTGTAATGCATCCATATTGAACTGATGATGATCAATGATCACTATCACCATCACCTTCATTATCATCATCGACTATCTTGTTGTGTATGTTGTCACCATCATAATCATCACCATCATCATCTCATAATTCTTACTGACCTAACCGGAAACAGTGCACATTACTAAAATAGTTCAATCCTTAATTACCATAAATTTCATCTTCATCATCATCATCATCTGACATGATAATGATCATCTTGATCATCATCATCATCATCACAATCATCTTCCTCCTCACCCGGCATCATCATCATCATCAGACATGATCATCATCACAATCATCTTCCTCCTCACTATCATCATCAGACATGATCCTCCTCACTATCATCATCATCACCATCATCATCACCATCATCTTCATCATCTATTTTGGTCATCATCATCATCATCATCTCACATGATCTCCTCCTCATCATCATCATCATCATCATTCATCACATCATCATCAGCAGCTCAGACATTTATTATCATTTAAGAATAAGATCAAATATTTTCATACAACTCAGTTCCAATTAAGTTGATAAAATGATGGGGGAAAACAGATGCTTACATAAAACAGGAAGAATCCATTCCGAATCAGGAACCGTCGCACTTGTTGCTTGCTTTGAAGCTCATCAGGTAAATGAGGAAGCTTCATTATGATGTAAACTAGCAGCAGCAGACCAGCGGACAGGCACAGGACCGGTAGGCCGACGAACACGGCGAGCAAAGGGTGCATCGTTAGCCTCAGACGTCAGCTGCACAGAAAACTTTACTTTTAGGCATTAAAACTACACAAATTCAAGGTTTGAATTTCTGCAAAATCGTGAATTACACTTCGATATCTGAATAAGGTGGGGCATGCCTGTTACCAGGTGAAGCAATCTGTTGTAGAGCAAGTTTGTAGAGTTCCTTTTGTCTGAACGCAGCTCAGCCACCCGTTTGCACTTCGGACACTTGCATCTGGCGATTGCGTAATCACTTATTTTTCCGTAGTCTCGTGAATTCAGACTCTGTAGCCCAATTTGTACCCTTTTTCCTCATCTCCGCGAACAAAGTCATGATTACACTCCTTTTTAAAAATTGTAATGATTTATTTTGTTTGCAAACGCATGCAAAAATTGACCCCTATTTTCGCAAAGTTGTGAACGATCATTCGCACGCACAAGGCCAACGTGAAGACTGAAGTGACACCCCTGGGACAATATAGCTATAGCGATTTCAACCTCAGGGAACTCGTTTAAGTTTGGCAACTAGATGAATTAATAAATTAATGACTGCCTAAATAAAATACATAGGTCACATCACACGACATCCACCCCACCCACCCTCTTCTCACATACACACACACATTTGTAATTGCACGGGGGCACCCCCCCCCCCCCCCCCCCCCCATGATTTGACAAAAACAAACAGAGACAATCCTTTGAAGAAAAAGAAAGGTTTCACTGTATTTATTTGCCCCCTCATGTTCCAAAGCAGAAGATGGCAAATATGTTAATTAAATTTGAACAATTTGGTTCTGTTATTTAAACAACTAATGTATGAAGGGTAGACTAGTGCATATAGTGATGGAAAATTGAATATCTATAATTTATTTAGTGATCAGAATATTTACCAAAATTATGAAACTCAGAATAAAACATTGCAATACTAGCTCTACAGGGAAGACAAACACTACTGAAAAATAAAAATACACAGAGGTCGTTATCTTACAAATTTATGTCATAATTTATTCAAACAAAGGAAATTGACCCGAAACATATTAAATAAATGAGCAAAGGAAAATAAGACTTTGCCAGGAATTGAACCTGAGACCTCCTGATTGGAGCACTGGTCTAGCAATCCAGAGGTCTCGGGTTCGATTCCAGGCAAAGTTTTTTTGTTGTTGTTGCTCATTTACATAATTTATTAATACATGTTAAATAGAAGAAATAGTATGTGTACATGCGATAGCCATTAAGTATCATTGCATAACAATGTTAAGCACATCCAACATACATTAATTGTACTGGTATTAATTGATTCAACATTTTTCACTAGCTTTTATAATTAATTCAATGTTGAGACAATACATATTAATGACATCAAATGTATACATGATAGAAAAATACAGGTACCATTTATAAGATTTCATCCTAATTCTATATATAGGATATGGTTTGTGCGTGGATAAACAGATAAAATTCACAACATTATACATGCATTATACCCTTGATTAGAATCAAAGGTACAAATGGTAGTGTTCAAATATAAATGTTTCATATTTTATATATTAATATCACAGAGGTTAGACAAAATTTTGAAAATATACCCTGTTCAAAAACATTTTACACAAAAACTATAACATAATATCACATCAAACATCACCTTTAGTTCTAGACTTGACTTACTTTAACTTAAAGTGATCCATTAACTTTGTCAAATTCAACCAAAATCACTAGAAGCTTTCACACTTATCTTGTACCTTGTTGTTTGACTTATAAATGGTAACAGAAGAATGAAATGGGATTTAAATTGTCAAATGTGACCTTACACCACAAAACGACCAATAAGTCAGAAAAACTGATTTTGCTGATTTTCATATAACATTAAAATAGAAGCCATTACCTTTAAAATGGTATATAATTTGTCATATTTGGACTAAGCAAACCCTTTCAAAATGAATGCCAAAATATGGAATATGGCCGATGCATTTTTAAAATAAGGGAGAAACAGACTGTCTATTCATGGGCTGTAATAAGATCACATTTATTAAATGAAAAATTAATATTTAAACATGATTTCTGAAGCTCAAAGTTTCCCAGAAGGTAGATTAAGATATGCTTATTTAGGAAATACCAAAATCCTAAATCTCATATTTTGAACAAAATTTGACTATTTTTGCTAATAAAAGAGAAACTACCACAGCGACATAACGGTCGTTTTGTGGTGTAAGGTCACAAATGTCTCCCTAATTATGGAGATATTTAAGATTGAATGGCAAGGCATTCCTATTCCTGAATGCTTTCCGGTTGTAGTCAAATTATCCATATATATTCATATATTTGGATTGTTCATAGTTACTGAATTTGGATACTTTGCGCGAGCGATCTGGATAAAATCAGACAACAATTATTTTCACTTATTTCTTTAAGTAAACAGTTTCATCTGCTATGAAACTTTCACACATTGTTCAGAAGTGTCTTACAATGATATTGGTACAGTATATGATTGAATTCTCAAATATCACTTCTGGAAAATCTATGAAAAACGAATATTAGCCAAATTATATCTTTACAGAAAGTTGAAATAATACAGAATATAAAAATATTACTTTTCAAGTACTCGCACATCCAAAAATTGAAAAGAAAAGAAAATATTAAACACTGCCTCAAAACCCCCAATCCAGCGACGAGCGGAGTCAGTACTGTGTGTGTGTTGTGCTGACGTCACCAAGGGGGTTATCGAATAGGAAGCTTCGGTATCTACCACGTAATATACCGGAATTATATCCCTTTATACCGAGGATTCCGTGGTTGTTTAAACTATTTTTTATACAATTATGGTGGTTTAAACTGTTTGAACTAATAAAAAAACAGTTTATATTCGTTGTAAAGTTATTCTTTTATTCATTAATGTGTCTGATAAAGTAAAAATAGGTAAATAAATCACCTAGTCTGCGAGTTGAATCATACTCGCTGGCGGCATGCATGATACGTGGAGAGCCTCGACCGTGCGCGGACAATGCTAGTGCAGTGTGTGTAGCTCGCTTCAATTCAGCTCGCGTTATAGTGAGTAAGTGCACTATTATCAGCGCATTTTTTGTGCTGTTTTTGCAGGTAATTGTTCTCGTATTTTGTTTTAAAAGCCCTACAAACATGTAAGTAAAATAAGAGATACGTCTAGAATAGGTGTGATCGTAATAATCTTGCATTTTCGTTCCTTTTCGGAGCATTTTAAAAGTGCAATTACTTACAAGGCAGTCATGGCAGTTGGCGTGCAGCTAGCTAGGTAGCTATAGAGCACAGCCTGTCTCGCGGAGCGGTGCCGCTGAAACTCTAGTGCGTGTTCCGTATCATTCAACTGACGGCATTTCTTTTTTTCGAGGCACGTTCAATTTGCGTCTCTCAATTTGTCAAACAAGTCTCTAATTTTGGGAAAATAACCACTCATACGGTAAAATATCTACTTTTACACTAACATTGGGCAATTCTAGATTTTTATTTCTTCATTTCCGATGTTGCAAAACGAGCGAGCGATGGACGTTGTAAACAAAATAATGCACGCAAACTGATGTATGCCGCGATATAGCAGAGAATTCACCCCCTCGCCACACGTCATCGACCTAAGCGGCGAGATCGGGATGAATTTGGGCCTGGTTTGGAGGTTGAATTTTTCTCATTTTCAATTTCGATTTAAAAATGTTTTTAAAAATTAAAAAAATCTGAATTTCTCGAGGCTTGTTAAGTACAAGATTACCTTCACAATCATACCAAATTCGACTCAATTTATAATCAATGAGCAAACCGTTTAAGCCATCGCTGGGATGTGTGATGGCTTCACAGTCACTTGTCATGCCTTCCTGTTATTTGTAAGCCATTATCATTTATCACCTGACTTAGTAAATACAGTACATGAGCTGCCATGTAATATTTTTGGATATTACATGGTACTGTTACATGGCAATCAGATGATAAAACAGTTGTTAACTTTGCTTTGTTCCCCTCGGGAATTTAAAATGCTATTTCGTGAAGAAAATAAGTCCCTCGACTACGTCTCGGGACTTATTTACTCTTCCCTCAATAGCATTGAAAATCCCTCGGGAGTGGAACATTCCGTGCTTTTTCCCTCCACCACCAGTTAACAACTGTATAAGATAACATGCAATGTATAATTGTTTACATCTTTAATTTTAAACAAAAAATATAACATGGGTCACACACAATATCAGTACCAATGATACTCAATGAATTGCACTAAGTGCTCTACTTTGATATAAAGAATATGTATCGTCAGTTGAGGAAGAGAAGGGCGGTTAAGTTACTTTATGAATGTCAGAGATAATCACGTTTTATGTTTAAATGCCATGCAGGAACGTATGTGATGAGCAGTGGCATAGCCCGGTCCCACTGGGGGCACACCTGGATGGGCAGAAAGAGATGCAATCGATTGTAAAGTTGCAATTAATTGCACGTCAGAACATTTGCACATTTCAACCAATCAGATATGCGCATCTAGTCACGTGATCGGACTTACAATTAATTGCAACTTTACAATTGATTGCATCTCTTTCTGCAACGGGTCCCTTATGTGTTTCTTTACTTTTTCAAAAATGTTCCCCTTTTTACAAAAATTATTTTTTTCAAAATCATTGGGGGCACAGGCCCCTGGTGACCCCCCCCCCCCCCCCCCCCCACCACCCTCCCCCTTAGCTATGCAACTGTTGATGAATATTACCCAAATTAGACATGATTATTATTTGAAAATTGTGCATCACATAGCATGACACAATTAAGGCAAAAAAACAACCCAATGCCCCTCTCACTCTCACCAACAATATTATAAATATTACATGATTCTGCTAGACTGCTACCCAAAAGTCGATCAAACTAAACTGTAAATTTCAAATGAATAAAACAAAAATAAATACAACATGATGGAAGCAGAAATTATTGAGGAAATAGCAGGCAACCTATGATAAGGGGAGGGGAAGAAGGCATATTTCTGTCTGGAATGGAAGCAACTGAAAACTTAGTGAAGAACACTTACAAATGAGGTTAATCGTATAGTTTTCATTATGGTGTGTAACTCCATATTTAAACAAAATACATATATGGGAAGTTTCCCTTGACAAAATACCAAAATTGGTAGCCTATTGGATCCAGTTAACATAATTACAATAACAAGACACAAAATTCAAAGGTAAGTACATGCTAAATCTTTGGAATATTTTTGGTCAAATATTCTTTGTGTTGTACTGTATCACCATATCAAATGCCAGAAGAAATATTTTCTTTTCCCACCTACAGTAGTTGGTATTGCGAAGTAAAATTTGGGTTTGCTTCTCAAGACAAACAGTGAACTTTTAATATGTATTTGTAAAATGTTTGTAATAAATAACAAAGAACATTAGTTGACAAATGAATGACCAAATATCAATGTAATGCAGAAATATTACATACTGTAAATTTTCTTCAAAATTCTTGGAATATCATAGTCACATGATGAGGTACAGAAAAAACGACAATAAGTCAAGAACCCACAGGTAAAACAAAACATATGTGACCGGCTATAGCAAAACCCTGCACTTGTCAGTAAAAATAAAAATGTAGATTTTCATACCATGATTAGAAAGGCCTCATCGCAAGCTTTCATTTGATGCTTTGTTCTAACAAATTGGTAAATAATCAGCGAAAATATGATTGTTTAAATTTTACAATCATAAGTCTTTTACACACATTATGTGAACTTAAAATGCCAATTTCTTCAAAACATGAATTACTGACAAGTGCAGGGTTTTGCTATAGCCGGTCACATATATGCCATCCAAGAGCGTTGCTGTACAGGTGTGCAACCTGCAGTTCTGCAACCTATTTGCGGAATGGGTAACGTGGGGTGCTCCCTAATGTATGCTTATTTTATAGTGGAATGCTTATTACACTAGGGCCCCATTACAGAAAGAGATACAATTGATTGCAAGTTATAATTAATTGCACGTCAGCAAATTTGCGCGATTCAACCAATCAAATTTGCGCATTCAGAACGCATGATCTGACTTACAATTAATTGTAACTTACAATCGTTTGTATCTCTTTCTGCAATGGGGCCTAGGTTAAACAATTGTACTGTGTTTTGAAAAGAGAACATCTTTTCCTAATGAACAAAACTTATCATGACTTGACTATTTAGTACTTTTTCAGAACATCTTATATCATTTATAAATATCGATCCTAGCAGAATCTTCTTCAGAGGCTATAAAATTTTATAGCCTCTGAGGAAGATTCTGCTAGGATCGAAAATTTAGGCCCTATATCGACTCTCATTTTATTACCCGGCATTATTATAGTAGATAAGCAGTTTTCAGCAGTATTTTTGCATCATTTATAAATATCCTGAGCTTTGGTGATGACATATAATATATAAAGGAACCTTTTTACAATGTAAAATTTAATTTATTGCAACTATGGAAATTCACACAGATAGCCTTCAAGAGCACAAATTTACTTTTAGTTAAGAAGACGAAATTCACATCAAATACAAATGATAAACAAAATTCCAAAAATACACATGTAATTGTTACGTTTTTACTGACATTATCGCCAAGTACAAGAAATTACTTATCAACCCAGGTACCAATTTCTGTCTTTCAGAAAAAAATTAAATATTAACAAAACACTAACCCAAAGTTCTCAATTCATTCACAGGTGAACCATAATACAAAGTGCATACAAAATAACATTCAGACCTCTTTAAAAATACTTCTGCAATATCTTCTTTGTTTGTATCTATCTCAATAAATATATACTGTACTTAATATCCATAAACATGTGTACCAATATTCAAACCTAGGAGAAACAAATGATTTCATGTTCGCTCACTGTTACTGATAAGTACATAATTCATGTAACTTCTAGTCATACATTTTCTCTTTGGTATCACTAATTATGGAAATATTAAATGCCTTTCAGACCACTAAAATCTGTTTTGACTGACCCCCCAAAATTGACTATTTTCATCATTAGTGATACCCTAGAGGAAATATACGAGTAGCAGTAACAAGAATTATGCACGCATCAGTAACAGTGAGCAAAATCAATGCCAGCGTTTGGGTCCTCTTTAACCATTTATACTGCAGCTAACAACAACAAAAAGGAACAGCATTCATTAACTGCATGTTCTAAGCTGGAAGATATAGTGAGTGAGACTTGTTATGTCATCCGTCGGAAGTAGAACAAACCGTCGTTGAGAGTAGTTGAATACGTACATGCTGCTCGTTTGTAGTTCGTAGAATGTCGCGTGGAGACGAAGTTGGTCCGTCTCCACGCGAGAGCGGATGAAGTCGTATGACTGAAGATGTTCCAGTTGTTGAAGGACGTTAATCTGAAAAAAGAAAAAAGAAAAAAGCATTAACAAAATACAAAACAATACATTTTCATTATTATCTCGTATATTTCATTCATATATTGCTTGAAACTCTGCAATGCCCCAATATCTATGTCATTCAGTAAGACATTTCATCTGCATTGCTGCTCTCTACCCAGGAGTATAAATGGGTAGTATCGTTGGGTGTTAATTAGCCTCGCCCCATTGGCAGCATATGACTAGAATGCTCCACAGGGAGTTGAGAAAGTATGCAATATCATTGTGTGGGTTTCAGCTGTACCTGATGACCATAGCTAATTACAGCCCCAAGAGTGTCACATGTAACACTCTGATTACTATTATTATTTAGATCCACTGGCAGGAAGTTGTGTGATGATACGAAATGATGATGATTGTTTAGGTGACATTTCAGGGTGGTTATAGGTGATGTACTATCATTTACCAAGTGTACATATTATAACTGTGATTGAACTCACAGGACTACTAATAACATACCTGTGCTAGTCAGTCTGTCTCTCTCAGCCTGCTATCTTCATCTATATTTTCCTCAATACCTGCGTCCTCTGTACGATTCTCTGAATATCATTAGGATTACTGTAACAGGGGGAAGCCCTTTATATCTTGCCATTCATAACTTGCGCTTACCCATTAGCATATATCCTCTGCGTATTGTTTGTATTTTTCTACGATTTAGGAGCCATGTCAGTGCAGCCATGTGCACAATGTGTTTACTAATTTTCCTTTACTTTTGTGCTAACAACATACCTGTGCTAATCTGTCTGTCTCAGTCAGTGCGCTCTCCTCATCTATAGTGGCCTCAATTCTATCGCCTTTCCTTCCCCCACTCTCAAACTTGACGTCTTCGGCACGATTCTCTGCGTATCGTTCATATTTCTCTAACGTCGGAGTTCCCTGT
Organism: Echinarachnius parma; assembly: GCA_037951105.1. Classification (NCBI taxonomy): domain Eukaryota; kingdom Metazoa; phylum Echinodermata; class Echinoidea; order Clypeasteroida; family Echinarachniidae; genus Echinarachnius; species Echinarachnius parma. The sequence continues at coordinate 420,092 of JBAMJV010005579.1, read as the reverse complement.
GCTTCCAACCAATTGTTGAGCAAGTCGAGGGAATGTTGAGAGCCTGAACCAGTGATGCCTGTTGGACGGGATATGGCTAGGTTTCTCAAGGCTTCACCCGCCTGAGGAGACAAAATGAAAAAAAAAACAGATTTGTTTAACAAACACTTTGATTAGAATGACATGGTGCTTATCATTTTGTGGATGGGGATTTAGCTCTGTACTTGCAGCCAATTGCTGTACAGCTTGAGTGAATGTTGTGAGCCTCAGACATAATGCCTGTTGAACGAAATATGGAGAGGTTTCCTGGAAAGAAAACAAATTAAAAAAAGTATATAACCAACGCTCGAAAGTAGCACAGGCCCGATGGCCCGGGGCCACCAAAAATCTTTGTCGGGCCAGCAAAAAATCACAATTGCTTTATTGTGGTGGCCCAAAATCGCCAAATCTGGGCATTAAAAACGAAGGAAATCCGTGGAAAAAATCATCAAAATAGCGAGCGCAAATTTGCTACTAAGGCTGAGTCATGTCGGTAATTGTCGGAACTGGGTCCCGATAAACTTTTACCGGTCGGGAACCGGTATCCCGATAAATTGTTACCGTCGAAACTCGGACCGGTAAAATCACGCAATCGTGCAAGCATCGGCAAAAATGCACTGTTTGGGGCTTATATTGCTCTTTTTATATGCAAATAACATTATAAATACTGAGGCTTTTATGGATTTACATATCAATCTTTACGGGAAAGGGTCATTCCATGTCAAATCACCCAATGGATTTCATCGCACCCCCTTCAAATTTGTTCATATTTGGTATGTATGATATTTCAACCTTTCAAAGTGCAAATATTTAAGTTTTAGCCCAATCCGCCCAACGGTTTTGGCGCTATGGTCGATTCTTCTGGGGTAGTTTTGTCAAAAATGGGCGTGGGCACCGTTTTTCAAATCGCCATTGTCCGTTAACCGTTGGGTCAATTTATTTTGCAATGGTGTCATTGGACTGGGGATGATATGCAATCCATTTATGCCATTTGTTTTCATGCATGAGCGAGTTTGGATACGATAACCTTTGACCTTAGGCTTCGACCTTCCGTTTTCCCTCGTGGATCAAATAATTTTGAGAATTTTTTTGGCTTAAATCTTGGCTTGATATAATATCTACAACATATGAAAGAATTGAAGATGTATTATTTCTTGTTTTTTCTACAGCCTTGTTTTAAGTTTGCAAATTTCATGTAAAATTGAATTATTTTAGACCTACACCCATGTCCAAGAATTCTATAGGGGTATATTGTATGAAAAAGACCTTTTCAAAGTCAGGATTAGAGCCTATTCACACTCTGGCTCACCACTGTTAAATAGACCTGCTAATCCTCATACAATAGCAATGCAGACAAATGACATTCTAATGATACCACATGTTTCCAACCTGACAATGGCCCTGTTGCAGAAAGAGATAAATCAATTGTGAGTCAGATAAAATGTTCTAAATGCACAGATCTGATTGGTTGAAACGCAGAAAAAGTCTCTCTCTGTATCAGGGCCTAGGTGGAGATCTTTTCTTGAATAAAATCTTTCAAGTTCAAGTTCAATTTGCAAACTTGTACATCAATTATGAAAGCAAATATCTACAGGTATCCCTTTTCAATGAATTTAATGTTTCTATGCAACAGAAATTCAAGCAATAGTAACATGATTTGCAACAAGTACAAATTCAACCCTGATTATTTCCAACTAAACCAAACACAAAAACAATGCTGTTTGTTATTCCACTCATTTTGATTTTTAATGGCACTTGTTTTTAAATGCATTAATTGCAACTAAAAAACAGTGCAATTTGAAATTTCACAAACCATAAATAGGAAAGGGGCAAATGCGATGTTTCACAGAAATGGACAGGCATGCGCAAGTTCTTGTGACTTTTGAAATTAGGTCATTTTGTCTTTAATCTAAGCTCTTTCAGGCATAAAGAAGTATCTCTGATTTTCATACATAGTGTACAAAACAACTGTAGAAATATTGTGGTAAGATCACTTCTTAAACACTCATAACACTCATACAATTATGAGCAGTTGTCTAGAGGGTAGTTACTGTTTGTGTTTGGTATAGTTGGAAAGAATCAGGTTTGAATTTGTACAGATTGCAAATCATGTTAATATTGCATGAATTTCTGATGCATAGAAACATTAAATTAATTGAAAAGGGATACATGTAGATATTTGCTCTCATAATTGATGTACAAGTTTGCATTTTGAACTTGAACTTGAAAGATTTTATTCAAGAAAAGATCTCCACCTAGGCCCTGTTGCAGAGAGAGACATTTTCTGTGTTTCAACCAATCAGATCTGTGCATTTAGAACATTTGATCTGACTCACAATTGATTTATCTCTTTCTGCAACAGGGCCATTGTCAGGTTGGAAACATGTGGTATCATTAGAATGTCATTTGTCTGTATTGCTATTGTATGAGGATTAGCAGGTCTATTTAACAGTGGTGAGCCAGAGTGTGAATAGGCTCTAATCCTGACTTTGAAAAGGTCTTTTTCATACAATACACCCCTATATAATTCTTGGACATGAGTGTAGGTCTAAAATAATTCAATTTTACATGAAATTTGCAAACTTAAAACAAGGCTGTAGAAAAAACAAGAAATAATACATCTCCAATTCTTTCATATGTTGTAGATATTATATCAAGCCAAGATTTAAGCCAAAAAAATTCTCAAAATTATTTGATCCACGAGGTAAAACACAAGGTCGAAGCCTAAGGTCAAAGGTTATCGTATCCAAACTCGCTCATGCATGAAAACAAATGGCATAAATGGATTGCATATAACATCCCCAGTCCAATGACACCATTACAAAATAAATTGACCCAACGGTTAACGGACAATGGCGATTTGAAAAACGGTGCCCACGCCCATTTTTGACAAAACTACCCCAGAAGAATCGACCATAGCGCCAAAACCGTTGGGCGGATTGGGCTAAAACTTAAATATTTGCGCTTTGAAAGGTTGAAATATCATACATACCAAATATTAGCAAATTTGAAGGGGGTACGATGAAAATTTTCACTTTTTTTGGGTGATTTGACATGGAATGACCCGAAAATAGTTACAGACTATCCAGAATTAACTCAGTTTAGCATGAAAAGTATTTTGTTTCGAAGTAAATTGGACCTATAAATCGATCGTTTGTTCACCATTGCCCATCGCAACGCGGTTCACAGAAACTTAGCCCGCTAGTCGGGGGGAAACGATCGCTTGTGACTGTGAGCCACTGCCCTCAAAAAGTGGCTATAAATTAGCCTTTTCACAATCAACACCATTTTGGTAGTCTACTTACATGATAACATGGCATTTGAAAGCTGAACAGAATACAAAATCACCCCCAAAACAATGAAAAAACTGTGCTGAATTATCAATAAATTTCCAAGGAACATTCGTGATCGTGAGGATCGAAGGTTGATGAATTGAGCTACAGCATGCAGCAAGTTTTCGGGCCGCTGTTTCATGCATATCGCTCGTATACTTTGCGTGCAAGTTACGGGTCTTTTTTTCTTACGCGAGATTCATCCGCCGGCCGGTGGAACTATGTTAATTCATCCCAGGCCATACGTTTGCACTCAAAGTATACGAGCGAATAGGAGCGATGTAGTCGTTTTTTATCGCACATCCGCCGACAATATCGTTCAAATGACTAGCAATTTTGCGCTTCCTGTTCAATTTCTGACTGTCAAACGAAGTAAAGAACCAAGAATTTCTCGAAAATAACCACTCTTTAAAGTAAATGATATCAATTGCCCCGTTTTTATTTGAATTCCGCTACATTATTGTGATAATCTTAATTTCTTTTTTAACATTGTATTTATTTTTATTTTTTTTCGGGGCACCGTTTCCGATATAACGAAACCGGGTCCCGATTGAAACGGTCGGTAACCGGTGTGATCGACCGAACCGACTCAGCCTTATTTGCTACCAGCAATTCTTTCTCCGTGCGGCGCAAATTGAGTACTGCCGGCCGACATATAAAATGTGCCTGTACTTTTATGTGTACTGTCAGCTATAGTGACTTTGTGTGTGCTGGAACATGGTATAAGGACCCCAATTGTATGCATTGTTTATGGGTATGGTAGGTTCTGGTGCATTCAGTACAGCATTTGCATAGCCACACTCTCCACAGTCAATTCAATACAACATTCAACAACTTGCCAACATTTCGCGAATTCGTAGGGGCGAGAAAGGGAGTATTTATTATTATCTTTCAAAACATCATAAAATGCTTTGAAAGCATTTGGACTTATTATAATAAGGTCCGCAAACGATGATATCCGGTACGGCCATCTTCTGTATCGATAGCTGTAGACCGGCCATTTCACTACTTTGGGAGACGTTAGCTGTCCCTCCATTCAACCCCATCCCCACATTCAGTAGGGTCACAACTCACAAGTTCTAGCATGGAGCACAAGAAACCAATGACAAATCAACATTGTTACCTACCCTGCATTCTGAATGTCCGCAAACGATGATATCCGGAACGGCCATCTTCTGTATCGATAGCTGTAGACCGGCCATTTCACCACTTGAGGAGATGTTAGCTGTCCCTCCGTTCATCCCATCCCTACATGCAGTAGGGTCACAGGTTCTGGCATGGGGTACAAAGTTGCCAGGATTTCGGAGGATCATGAGCTCTCCTCCTTCGGCTTTGAAGAGTCTTGATGGAAGTAATCGGCCATCCATGCAAGTGACTAGAGCAGCCAAGGGCTGGGAAAAGATAGAAAACAGAAAGCACATATAATGGATTGATGGCTCAAATGCACATAAAGCAGAAAGGTCATAGAGTTGCCTGTTTTTCAACGGATCATCTCACAAGCAATAGGGTCGCTGGTTCTAGAATGGGGCAAAAAAAGTTGCCCAGATTTCAGAGGATCAACAGCTCCCCTCCTTTAGCTTTGAAGAGTCTGAAAGCAAGCGGCTGGCCGTCCATGCAGGTGACTAGTGCAGCCAGAGGCTGGGAAATGGATGAAAGATATTATATGTGAAATAAATTATAAAAAGGAAATTAATTGTAGATGAATCCTCTAAATGTTAGGATGGTAAGGTAGCTTTCATAGAGTGTAACAATTACAAGCAAACATGTCCAGAAGGAAATAAGCACACGCCTGGTGATCAATGCAGGAATTCATTTTTTTATTTCAGGGGGCTGCTTTTTCAATCTGATGGATATCACAAATATTTTACATAATATACCCTATGCTAATTTTAGGGACTACCTACTGAATTTAGTGGGCTATTTTTAAAATTAGGGGGCAAAATTGCCCTCAGCCCCTGTATACATACTATATTTCCTACCCTGCTGGTGATCTGGGACTACAAAATACAGTAATTCAATCTGGGCTTATTTTGGGCAACCAATCTGATTTCACTTGGAGTGCCGGGACAAAGGTGTACTTCAAGCCTTTCTCATAAATCAAAACGTCAGAAGTCAGAGCAGAACACCAACATTCAACAGTCAGCTCGGTTACAATGCAATGCCTATCACAGCAAATTATAGAATGTACAAAAGTTGAAACCATGTAAGACATGCTGCATACAGAGCAAAAAGAAATGTGTGCTGAACTTCCTATAAAATAGTTCAAAATTATGGAAACAATACAAAATACAATCAACCATCAATTGAACAAACCTGTCGGAAGATTTGGGATGCCATTTAATTTATCAAACTCTATCAGCTAGCGATGATTGCAGGATGCTGAACAGAACTGTGCACTATAACACAATGTAATGTAGTTCCTAGCTTAATCAAATATGGTGACACCCGTACAATATATTTTCTTGCACTGTATGCAAAAATAGATATTTGCTGGTAGACTAGTCAAAGTTATGTCATGCATAATACACAGTTTTTTAACGTTATCTTCGGGTGTACCAGCAAAAATAAGTCAACGGTTGTTTGGTCAATAGGTGGAGCTCTTTTTTTATTTGGTTGGCCTCGCAACCCTATACAATTGCTACAAAGTTGCCACAACTTTAAGCAATGTGTTAAATGTCAATGTGCACTACCAAGGGAGATTTTTACAGCAAATTGATATATCCTTGGATGTTCTGGATTAAGATGGTTTATTTACTAGGTTTACTATTTGCCTATGTGAACCTGCTGGACCATGTATTAACAATATGGGAAATGCAAAGTATTGTAGGGAAGGGGTTAAGAGCTTAATCAATGTTTTATGTGTGAGGGGAGATACATTATATGAACACTTGTAGCACAGGTACTTACTGGTTTGAGAGCTTTGTAGAGCTTTGCTGCCGCCTGTCTGCTCGTGTGTCTACTGCATGCTGGGTGGCTGAACCTTGCAAGCTTCCTCAAGATATGCATTGTTGTACCCACTTGTAATGTCACAGAGAAGCTAAAAATGACAATTGTAATTTAACCATGAGAGAATTTCATTATCATTCATCATCATCAAAATGATGAGGATGATAAAATCTGGCAAATATTCATGGGTTAGATATCACCCTGTTGAGAAGAAATGGTTTACATGTAAATTGTAAAATACTAATTTTTCTTGCTAGTGTCCTAGTCAGGAAAACATGGCAATTGCAACTATTTCCTTGGCATTCTCTACCAAAGCGTGCCCACGACTCGACATGCATGACTTAAAGAACCGATGCTCCATGCAATTTGTATAGAGTATCGGTTCTTTTAGTCATGCATGTCAAGCTGTGGGCACGCTTTAGTAGAGAATGCCCTTTCCTCACAATTGTTAATAGCCATGCAGCATTTCTGTTCAAATTTGTAAACTGTCTATATTATTTAAAATCTGATCTTTTTATCAAAACTCCAATTATGGTTGAGGCTTGACATGCTATGGGCCATGATTGCCAGTTTGTATTCCAGCAGTTTTTTAGTAGATAAGGCACACAACTTTTAGTTCCATAAATTTTGTAGAATAATCAAGAATAACAAGAATTCAGAAGGAACATTAAATGAAATGGCATAGGGGTAGATCCAGCAGACCATTAAAAAGTTCAGTCACAAAAAATAAAATTGAAAAGTGAAAGGTAACGCAACAATAAGAGGAAAACAAAATTTATCATTTTATGTAAAGCAAACTTTTATATTAAATATTGAATATTATAATTAAATACTTTAAAATGAGGACGATAAATTGATAATAACTAACAAAGTTTATATGAACATCGGACATGGTTAGGTTGTACTTAGATATAAAAATATCTTCAGGGCATTTCCACGGTAACTCGCGTTACACTTTATGGTACATTGACAACTTCAATGTGCTGTAACTCCATTAATGTATGGAAATGCAGGCTGATTTTATCACCAAGGATTAAGTAGATGTGCTGTGTGCAGCTAGCTAACTAGACAACACAAAAAAGACTGACCTGTAGGAACCTTTGTGGAAGAATCCCGTTCTGTAACTCGCGTTACAAAAAAAAGACATGGACAAAATTTAGTAAACCCAGATGTGAAATGCACCATCTAAAATGTAATCCTGGTCAAATATTTTATGTGCTAATTTGACATTTGACATTAGATAACATGGCGTACTCTTGACCAATCACATGGCTAGAACAATCTTATGAGGGATATAATATTGTATAATAAACATCATTGTAATTAGAAAATACTTTTTTCATAATTCACTATTAATTACAGTTGGACAAATTGACAATCGATGCAATTACAAATACTTTGATGATTTGATCATAATTCACTAATATTTGAAAAGTATTTGTTATTGCAGTGATTACCGTAAACTATTATTTGTTCTTAAAAAATTAAATAATGAAACAAAGGCAAAGCATGATTCCCAACAACAAAAACACATACTGCAACAATCAGATGCACAACGTAAACGTCAATGTCATGACTCATGTCGTCAACAAACGTTAAATGAATGAGTCTTTAATAGTTAAATCCAACATTTGGGCCGGGCCTCTGGCTCTGCTCTTTCACACTCAGTCTTTGACTTTGAATTTGTTAATGTTAGTTTTACTTTTTAGTTTTAGTTTTACAAATACAAGTTACAAATGGTCGGCTGTGCAGTGTACAGTACAGCAAGTGTAATAAAGGGGCTCTGAAAACACCAGATTTATCGGTCTACACAATATCATGCATCATTAATCATCCTTTCAGTTTCATCCTTTGATTATTTATGTCATGTGCCATCAAACAGTGCAGTGCATCGGTGTGAAGAACGGGACTTTGACTGTCCACTCTCGGCGAACAGCCGGGTGGAACTTTCTCGATTGCTGTTGTAATTTCAGTCACACAATTGCGGTTTTCTTCAAGGTAGCAATTTTTGTAACATAAATCAATTTTTATTTATAATACAACTTACCAAAGGTAAAAATCAGTCTGCCGCAACTTAGATCACGAGTAGATAGCTATACCACAATTGTAAAGAAGGTAAAACTAATAATAAAAACCCAGGTAAAACTAAAAATAATGATCGATTTTTGCTTCTGGCAGTGATTATTGATTGCATGCTGCAAACGTCTGTGCTTCCACATTCACAATAATATCGTGAAATTTGGGCTTGCTGCGCCGCTAGCGCAGGGCGGCGCCCCGGGGGGGGGGGGGGGGGGGGGGGGGGGGGGGCACTCATGTATAATGTGAGACGGGTATGTGCCGCTTAAAAGAACCCCGTTTTCACACCTGATTGCCGCTCCAAAATGATACCCGATTTTCAAAAATTGCCGCTCCATAGACCCCCGGAATGACTTGGCTAGGTAGTTGAGTAGCCTCAAGTCCATTATTCTTCTTCTAGTCAGCTCCTTGACCACCATTTAAGGGTTTACCTAGTTAAGGGGACTAAGGAGCAGACTAAAACTACCAAATACGGGCAAAATACATGAACTTGGAGCTCCAAGTTCATGTATTTTGCCCGTATTTGGTAGTTTTAGTCTGCTCCTTAGTCCCCAACTCCCGTTTCAGGGTTTTTGTAGCTCCAAAGACCCTATATTTTGTGCTTGTAGTCAGCTCTTAAGACCCCTATTTCAGATTTCCGTGCGGCACACCCCCGTCAAAAAATAATTCGAGTACCCCCCCCCCCCCCCGGGGGCGGCGCGGCCGGCGAGGCCAGGGCCGGGGGGGGGGGGATTATTGTACATGTCTCTGTTATAGTGGAGTTATGTTACATGCCCCTGTTAATTTTTAGCCAGTATACAGTAGTAAGAACAGTTTAGACATTTCAATGACATAGCCAGGTACCGCGGTGAGTCCCAGAATACCCACATTTGAATGGGGGAGGGCACTGAATTACCGGGGGGGCCGGGGGGGGGGGGGGGGTAAAAAAAAAGCAAACCTTTGTTTGTTGAAGACAACAATGCGTTTCGATGCCATTCACAATGTTCACAGACGGTGAAAATTAGAAGTACACGGGAAAGTGATTCACTGATGCGAAATATGGCAGAGGGCTTAAACACAAATGGTAATACTATTTTGATTTACTATTGAGATAGAAACAAAAGAAGGTTTGTTTTAAGCAATCGGGTAACATTCACATTGAACGAGCGATCACAAACAACATAAAATATTATTTTGTCTCCAAATTGGGGCACGTGCCAATGATATATAAATTGACTTGCTTGAAACCAAAACTTGGATAGCTTGCCCGACTACCCCCCCCCCCCCCCGCCCCCCCCCCCCCAAAAAAAAAATCGCATGAGAAAGTTCATCCCTCATTACTAGGCATGACAAGGAAAATATGCAAAATATGAGAGCGCTCCCGTTTCCCTGAGAGTATGATTCCAAATCCCAAGTTCGTGAATTCGATTCTTGCAGAGGGAGCTGTCATGTCGGGGACATTTCCTTTGGTTATTAACCCCTTGACCACGGGAACCGAGTGGGTTGTATACAAAGTCTATGGGGATTCCATAAACTCGTAGGGAATGGGTTAAAAGGGATAGTTGAGTATTGTAACCAAAACCTGCACCATATACGGTACAAAATAATAGTTATAACCTTACCATGCTCGAAACGACTAAGTAAAACCCCTATTATAATTCAAAAAGAGCCGTTGCAACTCAAGAGGGCGCTCTCTAAAACAATAATTGGTTTGAGCCATTTTTCATACAAAATAATATATTGTGCATTCAATGTTTTGTTAAAATAATGATTCAATAGAGATATCATCAACAACTTTTTAAAAACCTATTCAGATTTTTTTCAAAGTAGTCTTCAAGCATTTTTTCTTTTTTTTCTAAAAAGACAAAATATCCCATGGTGACAGGTGAAGAATTTTTGAATAAAAATATGTTTATGGATATTTCAGTCGTTTCTGAACCGATTTTGTTCAAATAAAGTTTATTCTGTCATTAGAATGGTATGTTCTTTCAAAATTGACAGTCAGCTTTTCATTATCTGCCCCCTATAGGCCTAACAACACTCAACTATCGGCCATACACTATTCAAAATGTATAAATTGTTTAATTCTCCTTTGCCGACGACATTGTTCTAGATCTCTCAATTCTGCAGCATCATTATGGACAGATTTAAATAGATACTATCGTATATTATTGTACAATTATGTTGTAAAATCAACAATATTTAGTTTTCACAGTGATAATTCTGAAATAATTGTGACCGGCTATAGCAAAACCCTGCACTTGTCGGTAAAAATAAAAAATGTAGATGTTCATACCATTATAAAGGACTCATCACAAGCTTTCATTATTTTGATGCTTTGTTCTAACACATTGGTCAATAATTGGCGAAAATAGGATTGTTTCAATTTTACAATCATAAGTCTTTTACACAAAACATGAATTACCGACAAGTGCAGCTAGGGTTTTTCTGTAGCCGGTCACAATTTGTAACTGACTCATCTAGTGCTGTGACTACTTATTTTCATTATACTTCCAATTGGAGAACATAATACTTTGTAAATACTACAGGTATGTTCATTTTATTATTATACTTTGCAAATTTCGTATATAACTATAAAAGAGTCATTTCCTGTATTGTTATCTTCAATACCCTTGTAATGGGTGAAAAGAAACAGATTAATACATTTTAAATAAATAGGTTTGCACTCGGGGCACCCATAACGCATCAATACGCCCATACAATTGATTGCATCACCGACATAGAAAAACAGAGCTACTGAGCCTGAGCGTGGGGCAATTGAGCTCATCATCCCTGAACCAGCCCTGTTCAAATCCACTAATCTCTAGATATGCTTGGATACTCCTTTACGGTCAAAATGTGCATAGACATCGACTTTTAACATATTCATTCACCTGTTGAATACAAAATATATATCACCATGGCACCAAATGCATTGATCGTATCATCGTCACCGCCGTGAAGAGTGATGACAGTCAAGTTTTAAAAACAATTTTGATAAAAACTTACATTTTCCGAAGAAGCCGGGTCTTTGAATAGACGTTTTATGAAAGAAAATGTTTTAATTATCATTTTGTATATTTCTAAATGTATACCCGTCAAAAGATCGACTACGCTTCTTCTATAGTGAATCGGATGCTGTAATTGTGCGGGAGATTGCGAAGTCACAATTTGATATTCCTTTTTACCCCCTTTTTACCCAAAAATGTAATATTTATGATGTGCTGATCCCGAGACCAGTAACATATAGCATTCATGTATCAGCGTACTCGTCGATAAGGAGGAATTTCTCAGGCATGCCTAAGTGAGCTCATGCATTGTCCCGTGAAATAAAAATAATTATCCTTGCACCTATGAGACAATGACAATAGCATTGTAAATAACTCCATGGCAATGAATGCAGCGATGACCATTATTGGGTCAAACATTCAAAGAGACAATATTCCTTCATTGTCCATTTCTAGTACGTCTATGGTTTAAGCAAATTCTTGCATAATCATTGACATCGATGGGGAGAGAGGGGGAGGGGAGGGGGGGGGGGCGTTGAGGGGTGGGATTAAGGATTTTTACCAGGAAGAAGGGGACGGGTGGGCGCACCCGTGCCACCACTACCACCACCACCACCACCACCACCACCACCACATGCACCAACGCCTATCACCACCACCACCACCACCACACCACCGTGACCACCACCACCACCACCACCACCAACGCCTATCACCACCACCACCACCACCACCACCACCACCACCACCACCACCACCACCACCACCACCACCAAAACAACAACAGCAACAACAACTACAACCTAGATCGTTCAACCATGAAGCCATGTGCGATTTCCCGGTTGGTGGGCGGGGTGCAAAAGATATTGTGCAACCATGGGGTGCAACCACTGCAACCAACCGAGCTCGAGCGCGGGCGCAATTCAAGAGCATGAATACAATTCGCACATGTTCAATCTACACACATCACACGTTGTAGCAGCAGTACATAGACGCACTTCATCCAAAACATCAGAGGCTCGGAGTCGAGACTCCAAGTCGAGCTCATCATGGATGGAAACGCCGCAATCCTTGACGAAGGAGCTAGAACAGTGAGGAATGTCAAGGGAAAACAGTTTAATTCCCTAAAACATTCGTTGGCATCACCATATAGCTGCAAATGGTAGGTGGAGAGGTTTTTTTCCTCGAATTAAGCCAGGCCCACGTGCTGACATCTGTGTGAGTGTTGTAATATATGAACAAAGTACAAATAAATCATCAAATAAAAAACATGAGACTGGTCCGAGTGACTGATTTTGCATGCAAACTTGAAAAGAAGAGTAACTTTAGAAACAAAGACTGAAGAGTATAAAAACGAGAGAAAAGAGGGGAACGAGATTAGATGATGGATCGATCTCCCTCGTCCTGTAACTGCAGCTGTGTAACTTGCTAATAATCGTCGAACATGTCAAATCATCCAATGACAATGTCATCAATGATCTTCTACTTCTAGACTCTAGTTCTACTTCTAGCACTAAAATGACTTATCTTTGACTTTGGCATCTTTGCTATCTTTACTGATCATGCTGCTATTTGGAAAGCGCTAGAATAGATTTACACTACAGCTAGAACTTTTTTAGAAGTAGAAGTAGAACCAAGCAAGAGAAGAAGTTGAAGAACCAAATAAATAATTAACGAGTGCTCATGATCATGAACTGTCATTCATTCATTGACTGAAATAGTTCAAGGGCAATGTCAATGAAACTGGCAATTCATTGTTTTCACAAGTATAAGACACTAAATATGATGAATAGTTTGTAAAACTTTGAACACAATCGGTCAAGAAATGAGAAAATGGGTATGGCTCTTTGAAAATTAATTTCTTCTACATTGTCATTAGCAGTGGCATAGCATTGTCGGACTGATTGGGGGTGGGGGCACACCTTATGTATTTCTTTGTTTTTTCAAAAAATGTCCCCTTATGTTTTCTATTGTTTTTTCCAAACTAGTCTATGGGGGGGGGGGGGCATGTGCCCCCCCCCCCCCCCCCCCCCCCCCCCGTTGCTACGCTATTGGTGCTTGAAAGGAATGTCAAATTAAAAATGACTTGGTAAAAAGCCTGTTATCATTCATAAAGAGCTGTTCAAACTCAAGAGGGCGCTCTCTAAAAACTCATTGGTTTCAACTATTGCTGTAACACCTTGATCATCGGATTGGTTGATCGGATCGGCAAAATTTTATCGATCATCGAAATCGGATCGGATGATCGGCTAATAAAACGCAACGCGTTTTTTTTTTTTCTTTGGGAAATGATCCCAAAAAACATATTTTGGGAAAATAAATGAATACCAAAGCAACATATATCCATATGAATAAGCCCAAGGTAATCTTGTATGGGTATGCTTTCATTTAAAATGCGACTCTATTTCTAAAAGGTTACGCCAAATTAATCACATGGGACTGAGCACAACTACTGCAGAGTCTCAGTACTTGGCACTAAGGCTGAGTCGGTTCGGTCGATCACACCGGTTACCGACCGTTTCAATCGGGACCCGGTTCGGTATATCGGGAAACAGTGCCCCGAAAAAAAATTTAAAAAATAAAATGTTAAAAAAGAAATTAAGATTATCACAATAATGTAGCGGAATTCAAATAAAAACGGGGCAATTGATATCATTTACTTAATTAAAGAGTGGTTATTTTCGAGAAATTCTTGGTTCATTACTTCGTTTGACAGTCAGAAATTGAACAGGAAGCGCAAAATTGCTAGTCATTTGAACGATATTGTCGGCGGATGTGCACACAATGTTAGTCCGATACTCCAGGGGAGTTGTCTGATGGATCTTTGTATGATCCAGCTGATGAGCCAGTGCATTCAAAAAGTGGCTCAAAATACGTTTTTTGGTCATTTGCACCATTTAAAAATGTTTTGATATTCTACTTACATGATTTCATGGCGTTTGACAGCCGAACAGAAACAAAAATGAGCCCCAAAACAATGAAAACAACTACTCAAAACATCGATAAAAAACGACTACATCGCTCCCATTCGCTCGTATACCCTGTGTGCAAGTTACGGGTCTCTTTTTCTTCCGCGAGATTCATACGCTGGGCCGGTGGAACTATGTTCCAGTCCGCCCTCTATCGGCAAGATCCATCCGCCAGGAATTGGGGAAGTCCCCGGCGGATGGATATCTTGCGCAAGAAAAGAGACCCCGTAACTTGCACACAGGGTATACGAGCGAATTGGAGCGATGTAGTCGTTTTTTATCGATGTTTTGAGTAGTTGTTTTCATTGTTTCGGGGCTCTTTTTTTTTCTGTTCGGCTGTCAAACGCCATTCGAAATCATGTAAGTAGAATATCAAAATGGTGTTGATTGCGAAAAGGCTAATTTATAGCCACTTTTTAAGGGCATGCAGTGGCTCACAGTCACAAGCGATCGTACATGTGATGTTTCCCCCAGACTAGCGGGCTAAGTTTCTGTGAACCGTGTTGCGATGGGCAATGGTGAACAAACGATGAATTTACTTCGAAAAAAAAAAAACTTTTCATGCGAAACTGAGTTAATTCTGGATACGGTAACTATTTTCCCGTAAAGATTGATATGTAAATCCATTAAAGCCTCAGTATTTATTATGTTATTTGCATATAAAAAGAGCAATATAAGCCCCAAACAGTGCATTTTGCCGATGCGTGCACGATTGCGTGATTTTACCGGTCCGAGTTTCGACGGTAAAAATTTATCGGGATACCGGTTCCCGACCGGTAAAAGTTTATCGGGACCCGGTTCCGACAATTACCGACACGACTCGGCCTTACTTGGCACCCGGGGGGGGGGGGGGGGGGGGGGGGGTACTCACGTATATTGGGTATACAGGGATGTGCCGCTGGGAAGGGTGACTTTTTCAAGAAAGATCCTTAGACATGGGTCCCCTTTTCATCAAAAAAATCCTTAGACATGTGTCCCTTTTTTAATATTTCCCCTTTTTTATACGGGATTTTGGGATTTGCCGATGTGAAATTGCCAAAATGTTCAAGCTCGCTAACTTTAAACCACAAAATTTGCGGGAAATACACCCAAAACATGCGCCGCAGGCGAAACAAAATCCTTAGACATGGGTCCATTTTTCGCAAAAGGACCCTTAGATGTGGGTATGGGTTTGGAGGTCTCAGCCGCACACCCCCGTCCGACTATAATCTGAGTACCCCCCCCCCCCCCCCCGGGGCTTGGCATGGCATGAGTATAGCGTCTTCATAATTAATGAAGACGCTATACGCATGCCAAGAACTTAGACTCTGCAGTTGAGCACACTGCAGAGTCTAAGTGCTTGGCATGCGTAAGACCATGCCATGCCAAGCACTTAAGACTCTGCAGTAGTTGTGCTCAGTCCCATGTGATTAATTTGGCGTAACCTTTCAGAATCGCCGGCCGTGAGTAATTTTGTAAAAGGAGAGGTAATCAGTTTGAAATGAAAGCATACCCATACAAGATTACCATGGGCTTATTCATATGGATATATGATGACATAAACGGTACCCCGGGGTACCAGACGAAAATCCGCCATTTTGTTTAATTATTTATTTAATTTTTAGGGCTGTACTGTGGGTATAGCGTGCATACAATCGCGCGCTGCACGCATGCACAATGCAATAGCTGCGGTACGGTTGGACACAAGATGGCGCTACACAACGCGGTACAACAATGGTACCCCGGGGTACCGCGTGTGTCATATGTTGCTTTGGTATTCATTTATTTTCCCAAAATGTTTTTGGGGATTTTTTTTTTTTTTTTTTTTTTTCCGATCCGATCTTCTGATTTTTTCTGCATGATCGGAAATAGGCAAAAACGCTCCGATCAACCATGATCGGATCGGGATCGGCATGCCGATCCGATGATCGGTTACAGCATTAGTTTAAACCATTTGAAATAAAATATTGTGCATGTGTTGTTGAAATAGTGATTAGATTATAAGAGTCGACTTTAGAGAGATAATCAACTATTTAAATACCTCTTGTAAATTTTTGAAAAGAGGAAGCATTTAAAAACAAATTTGTAACGGCTGGTTCAAAATTGTTGAAGAATTGTGTGGCCCCACAATTATTACAATTTACGGTTAAATGTATATTTCGGCCATTTCTGAACCGATTTTGATCAAATAAAGTTTATTCTGTCATTAAAATTGTATGCCCTTTCGAATTTGACACTGATTTTCATTATCTCACCAAAACAAATTATTTTGTGTAGCGCCCTCTATACCAAAACTCAACTATCCCTTTAAAGTTTCCCAGTCTAGTTCAAACTAACAAGTCCTGTCATTTCAATGTTCATTTATCTTTTCACAGGCCAGACCTCCCAAGTGGGACAGTTCCATTAATATTGGAAGAAATAACAAGGTATGTGAAGCTAGACTAGAATTGGATGAATGAATATTTTATTATCATATAATATTCCAACATTCTAATGTTATATGGCAGCTTAAATACAGTGTTGCAATGCTATGCTAATTTAATCAATATACTACAACATAATGTTGGGCACCCATCATTTCAAGTCAATATTCTAACATTTTAATTTTCTTTGTGTATTTTCTTTAATGTAATTAGAATCCATGCTAAGCTGCAAGGATATAACTGTATAAGCACACATAGCTACATTAGTACATTAATATACTGTTGTACCTCTCCTGCTTGCTACACTATTCAACACAAAAATATTTTTGCTGGCCGATTCTCCCTCCAGCAAATACAAAAATAAACTTTTGTTTATGTGATCCGCAATTCATATAATTTGACAATAATTACCAACTCTGTTGTTTTGAAGACCGCAAAATGTAAAAAAAAAACAATTATTTCCAAGTCTGTTTGCCCTAGCAAGGCTTCCAAAAACTCAACGTTCAAACGTTGAACTGGAACTGGATATTGCACAATTTAGTAAACTGTACAAAACAAGTAAACTGATATAACACGAAATGTTATTGATCCTAAATTACACTGTTTTTTTTTTGGGGGGGGGGGGGGGGGGATTGGGTCCACCAGATGGGTTTTGGGCCACTAGATAGAATTGTATTAATTGTTTTGTACTTGCCCGACTGGACCACAAAGCAAAAAGGTGGAATTCACAAAGGTCTGTGTAAACCATTGTTTAAACCATGGTGTACATCTATGGAGTGCCATTTGTAAACTGATTGAGAAACAATGTAAACTCCTTACTTGTTAGCAATGTTGATGCTACACTGTTACTAACAGCACCAAATAAATGTTTGTCTTCTCAGTGCTTTCTAACAAGCAAATTTCACCATCTAATGGTGTTATCATTAGAAATTGTTTAACCCTAACCAGGCCGGGCTATTTTGGCTATGCTATAGCCGGGGGGGGGGGGGGGGGGGGGGGGGGGGGGGTGGATTCCACCCCCCCTGAGATCTCGGCCGCCAAACGCGCGGCCGCCACGAAATTTGGCACACAGATAGTTTGCGACATAATCTACAAGATTGCATTGTTATTTTTTTGAAAAAAATTAATTTCTACTTAATTATGCAAATTTATGCAAAAATCCTCTTTTTGTCTATAAATCACTAAATATGGCTCAGAATATGCCAATTTTGTGCATGAATATTTTTAATGACCTAATTAAAAGGTTTTCAACATTAAAAATTGCAACAGCCAAAAAATTCCTTATGTATTTCTTTGTTTTTGGAATTTCTTATGTATTTCTTTGTTTTTTTACTTTTGTTTTTTATTGTTTTTTTCGATGGAATGAATTATTAACCATTATTCAACTATTTTTAGCCCAAAATTAAATGATTGCAGTGATTAGAATGAAAAATAAAGAAGGTTAAATTGTCTATTCTAGGAAAAACTCAATTTCCATAGGATTTGTACACAAATCACAAAATTTAGCGATTTTCGGGCCGACGCTCACTTACAAAAGGTCACGTGACTTTGGAACGGTATACCCGGTCGTCGCAAATTTGGTCTCAAAAGTTGCGCAAGACTTCAATGAAAAAACTCATGAAGTTGCGCGGCAATACCGGCGGGCGTTGCGGAATTATCGCGCGAAAAGTCGAGGGGGGGTGGATTCCACCCCCCCCCTCCCCCCCCCGGCCTAGTTAGGGTTAAACTTGTTTACGAGCATCACTCCGTAGATCTATGTGGTTTACACAACCCTCTTTTGTGAATCCACGCCACTGTGTTTTATTTCTAACATGGCTGTATACATGTCATTCATGTAGAACTTTCCAGCCGCTGCATGATGTCCTTGCTAAGAGGAAGACCAAGAACAGGAAGAGAACGGAGAAAAGGAGAGCAGAGATGACAGAAGGAGACAGAGCACAGGAGAGACAGAAGAAAGAACTGAGGTAAATAGGGCCTACAAATATTTACCCTCCATTTTGAACTCGTTTTCTTGTGATAGTTGCACAATGGGAGGACCTAAGAAGACTTGGGGGAGGGGGATGTTTTGGCTGCGTCCTATATTTTAGCAGAACTTTACTCTGAAAAGCACCCCTGCTCAGTGCTCACCCCAGTCCTGGAAAGGAGATCAAGTCAGACACAGACTCAAATAGGATATTCAAAAGAATTGATTTATGACCTTTACACTTTTGTAATTGTGTTATTTAAATTTCACCCTATGTTTCTCTGAGTTCCATTGTCCTATATTTGTGCCCTTCCATCCATCCACCCTGTGATTTGTATTTAAATTGTCCTTGTTAGCATTTATACTTTATAGGAACCTTTTTACTAACTTACTAACTTTTCTTTTATTTGTATACTTTCTTTTGCATATCAAAGGTCACAACTTGCTCTAGGGGTCAACGAGGTGACCCGGTTTCTGGAGAGGGGTGAACTCCGGCTCGTGATGGTGTGTCGATCTGCCAAGCCTGAAATCATGACCTCTCACCTCTGCGCTCTCAGTGCAACGAGGGAGTGTCCCGCCGTAGCCGTCCATCAACTCAGCAAAACCCTGGCACCACTTCTCAACATGAAGGCAATTATGGCCATTGGATTTAAGGTGAGATATTTATTTTACATTAACCCAAAGTGAAGTCATGAAAATTGTTTCACTGTTGTCTTTTTTTCTCACAATTTGTATTTGTTTGTAGAAATTGCTAGAACCTTCTATTGTGACATCCACCTTCAAGTGCTGCCCTCCCATTCAGGTTCCCTAGCTGAATTTAAAGGAAGTCTGGCTGATTTTTTTTACAGGGAAACCTTCTTAGGCCACAGGAATTGAAAGCAGGATTAATTTTGTTTTCTTTCATTTTTGCATTAATCAGTTGATTCTGCTTGTGTGACATCTTATGAGTTTGTGGCACTGTTGATTGTATTTGTCATCTTATTTTCCCTTTTTATTTCAATATCTTGATAAAAATCACAATTCTCCCTTTCTTTCACTTTCTCTTCTGCAGAAACTGCCGGTATCTTCTAGTGTGACAGCTTTAAATGAGTTTGTGACATCCATCATCAAGCGTTGCCCACCCATTCAGATTCCCTGGCTGGAACTGAAGGAACTTCCTCCAAAGGACCTGGCTGAAATCATTTTCAGGAGGCCCTCTTTTACTCTTCTTTTTGCAGGAATCTGTTAATATTGCTTTATCCATTTTTTTTTCTCACTTTCTCTTTTGCAGAAACTGCAGGAACCTTCAGTTGTGACAGCTTTCAATGAGTTTGTGACATTCATCATCAAGCGTTGCCCACCCATTCAGATTCCCTGGCTGGAACTGAAGGAACTTCCTCCAAAGGACCTGGCTGAGATCCTCTCAAGGTCAGCCTTCAAGGGCCACAGGAAGGTGGTTCAGGAGAAGAAACAGTTTGCAGATGATGGAATGTGTTTGAAGAGGGTGAACACTGGCAAACCTGACAACGAGCAAGATGATGATGAACTACTGAGAGCCAAAAGCCATGGTGAAAACCTTGGTCACACGCAGGATGAAGAACTAACCAAGGTGAAAGTAAGTGGCAGGACACTTGGCACTGCTCAAGGAAAGAGACCACTGGAAGACACCGCTGTTGTCAAAGAACTAGACAACACTAAGAGCCAGAGAGAATCTGCTGGTCAAGCTGCTACAGGACAACCTTACACCGGAAGCGAAGTATCTTCAAGCATACAGGAGGAGAGCAATGGGAGAGTTCAGCGGACAGAAGGGGATGTCCAAGGAACTAGCAGAGAAGAATGTAGTCCTCGGGAACCGCACACGTCCAGGAAAAGGAAGTTTGAAAGCGTGCAGAGTTCGCCTAATTCAGAGGTGGATGGTAAAAAGAAGCAGAAGATCTTGAAGGTGCCATTTGTTTCAACAAATGTAAAGTCTATCAAGATAATCAGCAAGGTTCTGAAGGGAAAGAAGAAGAAGAGGAAAGGGAAAAAGTAGTAATGTACAAATGAAGAGCTCATTTGCAAAAGGGGTTAGATCCACTTTCCATAAAAATTGAGTTAGCGATATCAGTACATTAATAAGCTACGTAACTATGTAGAATCCAAATTTTAGGACAATTTACTCACTACAAATCAAAGTTAAATTTTCATATTTCCATAGGCATTTGTATAAAGTTTGACAAAGAAACCTGCTTTACTTCAAAGTTGAAAAAGTGGATCTAACCCCTTTTGCAAATGAGCTCTTCAAATACAGAGTTATATATACTCCGCAAAAAAAGAAACTGGACACTTGTATGAGATCAAATATTTCGTATTCATTAACGATAAAATATATGATATTGTATATCAAATTAAAGATAAAATTACCCTCTTCAATATTCGCATGAAATCCAGATGAAATCATTCATGCATGACTTGTCACGGTCCATTAACCACACCAAGGTCTGTTTTCAAAAATAGCAAAAATGGAACATCCACTCAACCATATAAATGTTGATAAGCATATTCTAAAACGCTTTATTCATGAGATGGCATAATTGTTCATTACAAATGTGACCTTTTCTATCTTCATCTCAATAAAGAGTATACATGAAGACAAATTGTGGACGTTATAGGTGTTATTTTCATCCAAAAGTAACAAAATGAGGAATTCCATGGCAAAGCTTTATTAGTCAAAACCACCGTTTGTGCCCTTATTTCAGCATGAAAATGGTATAAATTTTTCTCAAGAATTATACGTAGTCCAAAGATCTTCAAAACCTGAAGTCATCCTTAGTCAAACATTTGGGCAGTCTTTAACATGACATTTCTCGAGGTAACTATGCTTAAAATTGCAGGGGACACATGAATTAGACAAGCTTCATGCCTGTAATTCTAGACCAGTATGATAATGCTCTCATAACCTGACCCTGTTTTATTGACAAATTTGTATTTCCAGACTTTGTTCATAACAATAAAGTTGAATAATGTTATAATTTACTTGCCCCTCTCATCTTGTTTTAAGTGAAACGCTTACTATCATTTCAGTCGAATAGTGTGGTCCTCCATTGTTTTGCTATTTTTGAAAACAGACCTTGCTAGTGTTAATTGACCATGGCATTTCATGCATGAACGATTACACCTTTAAGTTATACCCTGCATGTAGAGGACTAAATTCCCTTTAATTTGATATATGATCATGTACACTTTATCGTACATTAATATGAAATATTTCAACTTATACAAGTGTCCAGTTTCTTTTTTTGCGGAGTATATTTTTGTGTGTGTGATCATGATGCCAAAAGGAACCTAGCAACTATGTTTGTTGTATTACAGGAGGTAACCTTTATTTTACTTTTTTCTTTGGTTGGTGATTACATATGAACTGAAATCATTTTATTTCACTTCTTGAACAGCCAGATAGATACATGTACGTTCCAGAAGTATATCTGTATATATTTAAATGTTGGAATTTTTCTTGCCACTTTATATGTAAAGTGACATTTTGCAAGAGTAATCTCAGTCGGTAAGAGCAGCAGTCTAGCAATCCAGAGGTCTCTGGTTCGAATCCCATTTTCTTTGCTCTTTTTCAATCATTCTATATTCATTTGCATAAGTATTATCAACAAATGAGAACTAATTATGATGCTTGAAAGACAGATTATCAATATGAGGCAGTTTGATAAAAAAAACATTATATATCATATTAACTTGTGGTTTTCAAATTATAATTTTCCCCCATAGTGTGGTAGTTCCATGTGTCAAGGTATAAGCAGTGTTCAAAATAAGCACTGTCTTGGGGTCACCAGAATTTAAGTTTTGGCCCCAAAAGTTCCTAAATGCTAAGCTTTATTTGTCTGGATTAGAAACAAAATTTACTACAGACTTTTTAATGTTTTCTCTTGTGTGAGGCCACCATGATTCAGGTCTAGGGCCACTTCATTCAGAACAGTCTTGATTTTGTTTTCTGTAAGAACTCGAATGAAGGGTAAACATAATTTTTGAGAAAATTGAACAAAATTGAAGTTTTGTGTACAAAATGTATGGGGAGTTGTCCACAACTTTGCCAGAGTGCGTTGCCAATTTGAGTCACTAGAAAAAAATAGATGGCTCTTTTCAAAGAGCCTTAGTTTTCTTATTTCTTTGTCTGGATTTCATTGTCCTTTAAACTTCTAGCAGTCTTATAGCTTATTCCACAGACTTGCTATGCATTGCAAATCAGGCCCTAAATCAGGGCAGTAGAGCAGAACTGCAAACATTCCACTTGCAATTGGCACGTGTTGTCAAAGGCTCGAGCTCTTCCAACATGTTCTTTAATACAGAGTTTTATGGCAATGATCATTGGAGTAGATCCGGCCTTTGTTTTAGCATCGATTTGAGTTTCTCTATCTCTGATCAACATCTGAAAATAAGGGAAAATAAAAAACATTATATTAGAATTAGGATTAGGATTAACCCTAGTACAACCATTTGGTATTTTTACTGAAGAGTTGAGGTACTGGAAATGTAAAAACTACTAGCATAACAAATGTGTGAATACTGGTTAATTAACTATATTGAAATGGCTTACACCCTTCAGGAAGAAAAAAACCTTAACAAAAATGTTTTGTACATGGTAATGGATTTTGTTTTCCTTCTGCTCCCCATCATATAGTAACTGTTGAAAAGGGCAAAAAGATTTAGGTTGAACCCTGAAAATCTATATCACAAATAAACAAAACAAACTCATAAAAACGCCGTGTGATCGACTGAATCGACTTTTATATCAATGTAAACGTAAAGAGTATTTTTGCTGCGTGAAAATAACTTCGCGGAAAAATATGATTTTTGCACTGATAATACCTTTTTTTGGTTAAAAATACTGTTTTTTACCTCTCAGAATACTTTTGCACTGATAATACTTTTTTTTGGTTAAAAATACTGTTTTTTACCTCTCAGAATACTTTTTTTGGTTTGTGAAGGTTGGCATCTCTGCTCTTGTCCCTGGTCGTCGTGGTGTGTTGCCTATTGGTCCATTTCAAGGCGATGCAGGCCGCTTGCTGCTGTTGGCGCTTGATGACAAGTACATGACTGTAGATGTGGATGGGCCAGCTGCATCATCTTGTTGTGTAGGTTGTGGGTTTTTGCCTGTGGATGGGCCTGGCATATCCCACCAAACGTCCTCTCCATCTGTACTGTTCATGGTCCTCACATCTGGTTTTGAGATAGCTGGAAGCATTCTCCTCTTCATGAAGTGATGCTTTCAGGTGAACAATTTCACTCTCTCCTTCCTCTCAAGCTTTGATGTAGATGAGCCAGCTGCATCATCTTGTGTAGGTTGTGGGTTTCAGCCTATGGATGGGCCTGGCATATCTCTCCAAATGTCCTCTCCACCTCGATCAGCAGGGTGAGCAGCTTGAGGATTAATCTGCTGCTGCTGCTCCTCGTTTGCAGCCTAATGGTCCTCCATGTTCTGTGCCAGACTATCCTCTGATTCAGCCGGCCAGGAATCAGAGGGACACGCACCTCGAGGTTGGCTTTCCTGTTCAGAGGGTAGTGAGGTCAAAGAATGCTGTGATTACATCTTGTCGCAGATAACTCTGTTCCTCCAAATAATCTCACAAAGATGCCCCTCAAAGGTGGTAATTTTTGCTGGAGGATCAATCGGCTCCTGCTGCTCCTCGTTTGCGGCCAGATAGTCCTCCATGTTCCATGCCAGACGATCCTCTGCTGCAGCCCGCCACGAATCAAACGGAGGGACGCGCACTTCCAAGTTTGCTTTCCTGTTCAGAGGGTAGTGTTTCCCGAGGTAGTTGAAGAACGCAGTGATTACATCTTGCTTGTTGCAGACGACTCGGTTCCTCCAATTAATCTCAAAAATAAGCCACTCAAAGGTGGTCACTTTTGCTTTCACTTTCGGCATTCCCAATCCTGGACAGTAGGTAGTCGTGCTGATGTCGGAGCTTGATGATGTACTGCTGATCTTCTCTTTCATTTCACTTGGCAACTTCTGCGCGATGTGCGTCTGCTGACGAACAGACAATCCGTGGCAGCCCATGAAGCACTTGCTTGGAAGTCAACAATGCCGACTTTTTTCACATGAACTTTGGCTTTCAGCCAAAGTGCTGCTGTCGAGATGGCGTGGCCCTCCATCCTGTTCTCCTGACCCCAATCGAAGAATACCGTTCGGTTTTTCAATTTCATATGTTTCGGCCACAGTTTGAGTAGCTGGATGTTTGTTCATGCAGAAATCACAGAGTTCAACATCTACGTTCTTCAGTTTGATACCCCTTCTTGAGACCCCTCCTGGGAAAAAATTTGGAGGCTTCCTCTAGAATGCTGTCATATGTGACATTTCTGTCGATCAAGACTCGACGGGTCCCTCCTGTCTTTACCCTTACTTGATGGTCTTCGTGTATCCATCCAATTTCAATTGCTTGTTTGTTTTTCAGTGCATTTTTGTTCCCTTTTGCAACTTCGCCATCGTCCCTCGAAGAGCATTCTTGGTCTTGGGCATTTCCCCCAGTTTGGCCTGTTCAGAGGGCCATCGACGAAGTGATAATAGTGATAAATAAGATGATTATTCCACGACATCGTCTAGGGATGGCGGGCTTCCGGCACACATCACTGAAGGTATCAACTATCAAACCAAGGATCCGAGATGATAGAACAGCAAGGTTGGAAAATTGGGATTCCAGGTAAATGAATTCGTACTTGTTTGTTCTCGCTTCAAAGGATCTGGCTTGCTGGCGCCACTTATCTGTGAAGTGCATCCACCCAATGTAGAGAGACACTTGATCCAATATGGCAAGTTTAAAGGAATCTGCCATGGTGATGCATGTTACGCCCTGTCTGTCTGCCTCTCCTGCTACCTCCTCAATTTCTCTGCAGCAGACAGTCTCCGCATTGAAGCTTGGCAAGACCTGGCAATGA
This sequence comes from Echinarachnius parma, assembly GCA_037951105.1. Lineage (NCBI taxonomy): Eukaryota > Metazoa > Echinodermata > Echinoidea > Clypeasteroida > Echinarachniidae > Echinarachnius > Echinarachnius parma. The sequence goes on along the minus strand of JBAMJV010005579.1, from coordinate 394,493 downwards.
CCCCCACAGTTACACCTGATTTGAAACAAAAATAACAAAAGAGTATGAGTAAATTAATGAAATTGAAATCTCCCTTTTTTTGTGTATTGAGTGCTGAGGTTAAATTCATCTTCTGGTAGATGAAATTTCCCCTTTTTTTGTACGTAATGCTCGGGTTCAATTCATCTTTGGCTCTTGTGGGTAGATGTAATCTCCCCTTTCAGTGTACTCCACGCTGAGGTTCAATTCATCTTCTCCATGCCCCAAGTTTTCCCTGTTTGGTTCAGTTTTTCTTTCTGGGTCCCAGTCTGATATTCTCTCTACTCCCGATATCTCGACACTTTTTTCAGTCGAAGAGTCCATTGCATCTCTCTTTTCTTGGCATCCCACAGTCCCAACATATTTTTTTGCTATTGCACCTTGGGACAGGTGAGGAGGTGAAGAAAGGCAAGCTTTCAGCTGATCTTGGCGTCCCCAAAGGCGGAAGTAGCGGCAGACAAGGCACATGGCGCTGGAGTTGACGTCAATGGAATACTGGCTGTCTCTTACCGACCTTTTCTGGCTGTATCTTCACTTGGTGCACTTCCCAGTCACCAGTGTGTTTAGACCATTTTGCTTTGTACTTCGGGTTTCCTTGCTCGTCCACAGGAAAAGGTTGGTCTTTGTGTTTGCTGTAATCGATCAGGGCAAGCATGTAGCGAGCACGGTAGGCCCTGTACCCAAAGGCGAATCTCTTCTCACAGTATGTGGCTGTGAATGGACTCCAACTCCCCAGTGTGTCTGAAGTTTACGAAGCCTACAAGGGTTGAAAGTACCCTCTTGTCCAGCACAATCCTAACGAGGGTAACATGGACCTTTATGCTTGAGTACAGGATACATTTTTGTTTATCGTATCCAAGAATGGGAGATGTGTGCAGTTAGAATGCAATCTGAAAGCAGAGACTACACTCCTCTGCACCCACATCCAATCGCAGTTTAGGGATGCTGTTGATATGGAGGTTTGTGACTTTGTGCTGTGCGGTTGCACATCTGCAAGTCTTTGCGGGGTAATTTTCACCTTTGGCTTGCGTGCCTTTTTCTTTGTTGCTACAGGCTTTGTTGCGATCCTGCTACTCCTTTCCTCTCTATTTGCTACAGCCACCGCTTCTCCCGCTTTTAATCCCTTCTTAGGTTGTCCTTTCTTCTTAATTTGTCCCTTGTTTACCTTCGCTGCCCCAGACCTTTGGCAGTATCCAGCGGAGGCTGGAGTGAATGGGATTGCCTTCACATCTGACCCTTCAAGCTTGTGGGCACTCCGATAGTGCCGCCGTAATGTCGTGGTCGTGAGCCGCTCGAATTTACAATGTTCGCACCGCAAAGTCAACAGAATCTTGTGGACTGCCGTCACATGCTTGTTCAATGCTGACCTGGCTGGAAACCCGGCCCGGCACGTCTCGCAAAGGAACATCATCTTGTTCCACAATGTAGGAATCCAAAAAAAAGCCTTCAAAAGTGAATACGGTGAATTCTTCAGTACAGTATAGCGTATGTGATTCCTCTTTCCCGTCAATGCCTCTTTTATACTTAATGGGCATGCGCACCAACACAGACATGCCCAAAACAAAGTAAATGATTGGTTGAAAGTGCGCATATCCAGTCGCAAATATGAATATTCATATACATGTATTTCTTTAAGAACCTACCAAAAGTGCGAGAAGGGGTGACGTTATACCGGAAAACTAACTATAATTCCTTCTTACAAAGGAGATCTCTAAATCTACACTATATTTCTTGTGAGGAACATTTAAATTCACCCAACCGTGAGTATCACTCGTTATTAAAGTGATATTGACACCAAAAATGTAACAGGACATTGACGGTGACTGGAACATTTAGCCAGTCCCATATGTGTATTTTCATGTAAGCAAAAAGGCACAAATCAAATTTCGTTTTCCATCGCAATATCCCCTTTTGGCTGGTAATATAGGTCATCTACAAATTTTCGACAATGATCCCTCTTGAAGTTGGCCCAATCAACCGCAGATCTTTGGTAGACCATGCCAGATTCGATGGCACACCTAATGCAGAAGATTTTAATAACCACTCTCGCATGAAGACCACTCGTCAATATTTAATCCCTTCAAAAAGAGAATATGTGCGCTGAATAGTTTTTTTGTGTGTTTCCAGGTCACACCTCCCCTGTACGTCCATATTTTCCCCGCTTTCTTTCCTACCATTGTAGTTAACTACTTTGCAAAGTTTTAAACAAAGTTCACATCAAATTTTTGTCTCAAATACAACTGTAACTGTTGTCTCCTAATAGAATATCTTCTGCGAAGAACAACTGCAATGGGATTTACTCCATGAATAGATCCCCGCACACGATGCCGTTGGATAACAACGCTCTGGTGGCGTAGCATGCCCATTATCATGACTTGCCCTGCCCGAGGTGATATCTCCAAAATGCTTCTTATGCTCCCATCTAGTTCCCCATCTGTCAACACTGACCATCTCTCCTGGCCAAGGGGCATTCCATATTCATGTCTTCTGTTCCTTACTGTTCTTACACTGACACCAAACCTATAACCAAACCAATCCACACCCATGACAGTCCTATCTGCCAACATCTCAAGTTGTTCCATTGAAACGTGAGTCCTTGGTCTCCTAATGGGTTGTCCTGTGATATTATTTGACTGCAACTGGTTGCGTCCTGCCTGCTTCTCGTTAAAATCAATTTCATCTTCAGCAATGCTGGAAAGACAACCACCCATCCTCTCCTCCTCCTGTGAAGAATGCATGTAAATTCATGTGGTAACAAATACAAAAATAATTATTACAATTGTTCACAAAATACGTCAAACTAAGCAAAGTACTCCTCAAGAGATGGCGGAGTAAGCCCAAAGAAGTGAAATGATTTTTGGAAGGGGTCGCCATCCTAGCCTCTAGAAATCTAAGGCTTTCGGAGACCTTCCTGTTCTCTTTCTCCAGCTCTGCGTTCCTCTCCAGTAGCCGTAAGTTTTGAGCCATAACAAACTCCTCCTCTACAGCTGCCGGCAGCTGGAATATTGGCGCCTTCTCCAATCCCCTCACCCGCGCTCTCGGTGAGTCTGTGGCCAGCACCATCTCATCTTCGTCCAATGCGACAAGCGACCCAGCCGGGATCTCAATGATTTCTTGAAGGGGTCACCTCGTCCAGGACAGTGGCAAGCTGCATAGCTTTTGCTCATGGAGGAGTTTATGCTGGTGCTTGGTGTGGTAGGCAACATCCTTCGCATTAAAGTGACCTCTGCCATCTTCTGCTCCATGGCAGCCATCCTACCCTCGAGAAGCCTAAGTCAAATCACGATGTCTTATCCGTGACATTTTGTCAACCGAAAATGATCCTCAACAATGTTCACTAATTATTATACTATCAATATGAATTGGTATATAAACACAATCAATTAGACAACAAGCAAGCGTGACGAAATGTGACAAGATGGAAGAATATATGTGCTGTAGAAGGGTAATCCAACCATGCTCTCACTCAATAAAAGCCTAAGCTTTCATGGCAAATATACTGCATCCGTACCATGTAATTGTAAAATGTTGTTCATCATACAGTACCATGCAACTGTAAAGGTGTTCACGACATAAAAATGGGTAAAATGTACATCCTATGGTGACATGACGACATCCATAAATTGTTTACAATTGTAATACAGGGAACTGTATCAACTGTGGACGGGGGTGGAACAAACTATAAGTGTTGTTAATTAACAGAGTCAAACACATCAGCAAATCATACAGTACACATCAGGAACATAAGGAGAATGGAAGACAAGGTGTTGCACGCGAGATAGTCTGGGTATGCTCACCTAGTTAGGTTGAAGATCTACGCATTTTGCGTGAAATTTCTGCCCTCTCATACATTCTTTGTTGCTGCACACAAACGCATACCCTTCGTCCTCTACATGCCGTCGACAAGTGCTACTCACCTACTCTCTTGTGTGTGTACGGCCAGCATCATCTCGTCCTCATAGACTGCTACTAGCGAAATCGGAATCGTCTTCCGTCATCCAGTGGTAGTCAAATTTTCCCAACTTGGCACCCTTGGGTGGTAGTGGTGCTGCTGCCCAGTCATCCTGGATCACAGGCTCAAATCCTTTCGGACATTTCTGGTGGGTGTCGTTTGATCAATAACAGGTGTTGTTAACTGTTAATATAATACATTAGTAGATCAATTAATACAAGTCTTGCAAAAAAAACTTACCACCCACTCCATAGGCTTATGGAGCTTTACTGTGTTGAAAGACCCCACATAACATGCAAGAATAGGCGTCAAAGCCGCAATCACTGCAATGAACTGCATGGTAACGCATTGCAATGGCTGCAAGTGCTACCTTCTGGTGGCTGTCCAAAGGCATCCAGATATGCAGATATTAGGGCTGGCTTGAGGTCCTCCCAGGCGGAATGCAGCTGGCTGGCTTCTGGTCAGGCTAGTAAGGGCCCTCTGCTACATATATGTCCACATCATACCAAAAAACCCATTGTCGTACCAAAATATTTACAAGTAAATAAATAGAAACAATCATTGATCATTGATAAACAGAGCTTAAATTACGCTTATTTAATTTATATGTAACTGTAAAATAATGTATTCATGCATCTTCACCCATTATAAATCAAAAGAGAATAAGTCCCATAGGACAATACGTTATTCTAAATGAATGTTTATGGATACATAGCTGCAATTAAACATTTGTAAAATCTTCCTATAGCACAGTACACGTTTCATATTAAGCGAACATTTACAGAATTCACCCATAGTATACAAATTAAGAAAAAGGTAGTCCTTAACTTTGTGTGAGTAGTATATACTGTATATGTTTGCTACAATTAAAATGATGTATCGTGACAAATCGGAACAATTCACGTCCTTCACAACCAAGGTCTACGGCCTCTTCCCCAGAGAAATGAATCCTAGGTTTCTTAAGGTAGGAGAAGTTTTGGTGTTTCGTAGCATCTGTTGTACTTTTGATGATCTTCTTCCTCCTGATCAGGATCGTTATAGTCTGGAGAGTAACAAAGTAGTACATAGCTTCTTTTTTCTGATATATTTCAGCCGACTCTCTATGTAGCCTCCGGCCGGCTGACTTCTGAACCACTTATCCTGCGCACACGAAAGTCAAATCACGATGTCTTATCCGTGACATTTTGTCAACCGAAAATGATCCTCAAGAATGTTCACGAATTATTATACTATCAATATGAATTGGTATATAAGCACAATCAATTAGACAACAAGCAAACGTGACGAAATGTGACAAGATGAAAGAATATATGTGCTGTAGAAGGGTAATCCAACCATGCTCTCACTCACTCAATCGATACTATTGCAAATTAGCATCCGCAGTGCTCTTGATGATTCTTCTGCGTCGTATCAGCACTGTCACTGCCTCAGAGGCATCGATGTTGTCGGCATCCTTGGCGTCCTCGCTCTTGCTGAATACTACTCGCCGCTCCATTGAGGGTGACCGAGCTCTTGTTGAATACTACTCGCCGCTCCATTGAGGGTGACCGAGCTCTTGTTGAATACTACTCGCCGCTCCATTGAGGGTGACCGAGCTCTTGTTGAATACTACTCGCCGCTCCATTGAGGGTGACCGAGCTCTTGCTGGGATCTGGTAGGCCAGCGCTCTCTCCCTATATATTGATGTGGATTCGACCAAAACGAAACCGATATTACAATGTATTAGATTCCGATAATAAGTGAATAAACACCGACCTGAATAAATCCTGAAAAGGTATTAAACACAGGCCAAACTCATCCCACCAGATCAAGATCACTCTGCCTGTTAAAATACAAAGCTACAAATATGCGCCACTGTTGTTTATATGGTACTTGTAGGTAACACGGGAGATATCATCGTGTTTTAAATGTTAGGAGCCATTCAAAGTGGTGCTTTTTCTTGGCAAAATCGATCATCAATGTTCGCCAATGTCTGATCATGGTCCCCCGTCCGCCTCTCTTTCGGCAGCATGTAGTCGGTGTTGTGATATGTTGTTGTCTTGCACGCGCTGGAGCAGTACCATGGATCTTGGTAGTTCAGCATGTAGTTGGTGGGGTGATCCGATGTCGCCATGCACCCACTGTATATGTATTCACCCCTTGCGCAAGTTTCTTAGCTATCGCAACACTTTGGGGTGTTCAGGAAATCCTAGTGCTGGCACAGTCGGCATACCAGTCGCAAACATGAAAAGCTCCCCAAGAAGATCTTCATCTGGAATGATAGATCATGTATTATGTAGTTTCTGAGCCAGCGCAACACGCTCTTCTTGAAGTGTTGGGCAAGCCGGTGTAAACATGGTCATTACCATGGCTTACCACCACTTCTGTTCCCCTTAAACTTTCAACAATACCATCCCTCTCATCTCGTGTTGGTTTTTCAAGAGGGACTTACCTACACTTCCATGTTTTCTTTGCGGACTTGAATGTCGATGTTCGCTGTTGCATAATTCTCTGGCGTAATTGGCATGGAAACTTCTGTAAACCTAGTTTGTGCAGGATTTGAAACCTTTAATAATTGCACAGCTGCCTCGAGGTGTTGATAGACAGCGTCTAACTGAGCATCCCCCTGAATTTCCCTCTAATGTTTTTGGAGCTCCTGCAATTTTGACTCTACATTTGCTTTTGTTTTGGGATTACAAGATTGCCTATTATGCGAAGTCAACTCTTGAACGATTTCCCCTTCTGCAGGGGGTGATGGGAGGTCGCAGTGGCGCATTGTCGTTATCGTCACCTACAGTGCGGTCACACTTCTATCTAACGAATTAGGGCAGTAAAATGATTTACAGCATCAATCAGTCAAGAAGAAACATGAGTGGACTTTCGATTGCTTCCTTTATCCTTTCAGAAAACCTGGCGTATGTAGTGAGCCCTAGGGCACATGTGTTTGCAATGGGAAATTCTGCTGATACCCTGTTTGATCCAGCCACACTGGCGGGATAGCGGAATGACACTTTGGGGTGATCAGGAAATCCCAGTGCTGGCACGGTCCGCATACCAGTCACAAACATGAGAAGCCCCCCAAGATGATCTTCATCTGGAATGATACAAAAAATTGTGTTCTGTCTCTTGCGCAAGTTTCTGAGCTATCGCAACGCTCTCTTCCCGACTCAATATTAGGTGAGCCAGTTCCTTTCCATGCCCGTAATGTGTCTCTGTTAAAACCATGCTCACACTTCCTGTCAAAGCGCATGTTGAATGTTGCACTATTTAAATCTCGGCAGTCGATGCCCATCAATTTTTGCAAGAGCCTTGTGCTTTCTGTGCACGCTTGCCAGCTCCTCTCTGAACAAAAAACCTACTTCGATTGCAATAGTAGTTCTGAATACTGGCCTGCTTAGTATATGTCACTCCGCTGGCGATGATTAACGAACACTGGTTGGCCTTCTCATAATGTCGCTTCCACTGCAAGAATACTCGAGCAGCCCTTCCTGTAACATACCACTCACTCGTCCTTCCTGTCTGATACCTGTCGAAAAAATCAAGGATCACGAAGGTCAGCAAATCAAACAAAAAAGAACAATTCCAGAGCCCTATAAACACACAACCTACCTCACAGAGAAGTAGGTCTGAATACTGGCCTGCTCAGTACTCCCAGCAATTTGTTGGTCATCTCCCGGTCCTTGCAGTACAATGTCATTCAAAGATTTGCCTTGACATTTTGATGCACAGTCAAAGACGATTCTTGTTTGCTACAATTAAAATTATGTATCGTGACAAACCTGAACGATTCACGTCATGGACAACCAAGGTCTACGGCCTCTTCCCCAGAGAAATGGATCCTAGGTTTCTTAAGGTAGGAGAAGTTTTGGTGCTTCGTAGCATCTGTTGTACTTTTGATGATCTCCTTTCTCCTGATCAGGATCGTTATAGTCTGGAGAGTAACATAACATTGAGTAGTACATACCTTCTTTTTTCTGATATATTTCAGCTAACTCTCTTTGTAGCCTCCGTTGATGCCAACAGGCTGGATGCCAAACTTCAAGACAATTTAAGAACGTTTCAACGAAACAACATTGATGCCTCTGAGGCAGTGACAGTGCTGATACGACGCAGAATAATCATCAAGAGCACTGCAGATGCTAATTTGGAAGGGGTCACCTCGTCCAGGACAGTGGCAAGCTGCATAGCTTTTGCTCATGGGGGAGTTTATGCTGGAGTTGGTGCTAGTGCTTGGTGTGGTAGGCAACATCCTCCGCATTAAAGTGACCTCTGCCATCTTCTGCTCCATGGTAGCCATCCTAACCTCAAGAAGCCTAAGGCGCACAGAGACCTTGTTGTGTTCTAAGATATTTTAGCCTGTTTTCTAAACTTTTTTTCCATTTATCCTGTTTTATTATAAGAAAACAAAATGAAGAAAATGTGCTAAGAGACCTCCCTATTCTCCTTCTCCAGTAGCCGTATGTTCTGTGCCATGACAAACTCCTCCCCTACAGCTGCCGGCAGCTGTAACGTTGGGGCATTCTCCAATCCCCTCACCTACTCTCTTGTGTGCGTACGGCCAGCATCACCTCGTCCTCATAGACTGCTACTAGCGAAATCGGAATTGTCTTCCGTCATCCAGTGGTAGTCAAATTTTCCCAACTTGGCACCCTTGGGTGGTAGTGGTGCTGCTGCCCAGTCGTCCTGGATCACGGGCTCAAATCCTTTTGGACATTTCTGGTGGGTGTCGTTTGATCAACAACAGGTGTTGTAAACTGTTAATATAATACATTAGTAGATCAATTAATACAAGTCTTGCAAAAAAACTAACCACCCACTCCATAGGCTTTACTGTGTTGAACGACCCCACATAACATGCATGAATAGGCGTCGAAGCCGCAATGAACTGCATGGTAACGCATTGTAATGGCTGCAAGTGCTACCTTCTGGTGGCTGTCCAAAAACATCCAGATATGCAGACCTTAGGGCTGGCTTGTGTTACTCCCATGCGGAATGCAGCTGGCCTTTCCTCTGCATGTACTGCGTACAGGCTGGTCGGGGCACTCGGCTACCGGTAGGTTTAAAGGCGGCTCAATCGCCTCAATCACCAGAGGCTCTTCACTTCTCAATGGTACTGGTAAGGGGGCATCGATGAATGTGGTGCGGACACGACCATCTCTATGTACTATTTAAAAATTTTTTTGTTATGCAGTATGCCATCTGGATAATTATACAGAAGGCTCATGTGGTATTGTAACTGTAGGCTCTTGACGATAGTAGTGGGGCATTTATTATTGATGTCCACGCCCTACCATCTCCATGGACAATTTTCCTCATCTTTATCCTTTTTTCACCCATAGTATACAAGTTAAGAAAAAGGTAGTCCTTCACTTTGTGTGAGTAGTATATACTGTATATGTTTGCTACAATTAAAATTATGTATCGTGACAAACCGGAACAATTCACGTCCTGGACAACCAAGGTCTACGTCCTCTTCCCCAGAGAAATGGATCCTAGGTTTCTTAAGGTAGGAGAAGTTTTGGTGCTTCGTAGCATCTGTTGTACTTTTGATGATCTTCTTTCTCCTGATCAGGATCGTTATAGTCTGGAGAGTAACATAACATTGAGTACTACATACCTTCTTTTTTCTTATGTATTTAAGTCGGTTCTCTATGTAGCCTCCGGCCGGCAGATTCTGAACCACTTATCCTGCGCACACGAAAGTCAAATCACGATGTCTTATCCGTGACATGTTGTCAACCGAAAATGATCCCCAAGAATGTTCACGAATTATTATACTATCAATATGAATTTGTATATAAACACAATCGATTAGACAACAAGCAAGCGTGACGAATGTGACAAGATGGAAGAATATATGTGCTGTAGAAGGGTAATCCAACCATTGCAAATATACTGCATCCGTACCATGTAACTGTAAAATGTTGTTCATCATACAGTACCATGCAACTGTAAAGGTGTTCATGAAATAAAAATGGGTAAAATGTACATCCTATGGTGACATGACGACATCCATAAATTGTTTACAATTGTAATACAGGGAACTGTATCAACTGTGGACGGGGGTGGAACAAACTATAAGTGTTGTAAATTAACTTGTAAAATAATCAGTCAAACACAGCAGCAAATCATACAGGACACACCAGGAACATAGGTAGAACGCATAAGGAGAACGGAAGACAAGGTGTTGCACGCGAGATGGGTATGCTCACCTAGTTTGGTTGAAGGTCTACGCATTTTGCGTGAAATTTCTGCCCTCTCATACATTTTTTGTTGCTGCACACAAACGCATACCCGTCGTCCTCTACATGCCGTCGACAAGTGCAGAACGGGGCGTTCCCAGAACCTCTGCACCCCTCTGAGCAATACCATGCCCCCTTGGTTGACTTCACTTGTTTGCACCGCTTATGATACCATTTGTTCGGGCAATCTATATTCCTGCACTCTACCATTCCTCCAGGGACATCTTCTGCAAAGTTGTTGAACAATGATATGTCGTAATAATATTAATAATACAGTTGCAACCAGGAAAATAGTAATAATACAAATAGTAATAATAACAATAATAGAAAAAACACAGAATATATACCAACATAAACACATGTATGGAAGGGGGGCTGGAAAGAGGAAAGGAGGCAGAGACACAAAACAATGAAAGCAACTGTGAGTGGGTGAGTGTCAGGACTGCTTGACCAATCAGGTAAAAACAGGCATGGGTGGGTCCTAAAGTGGCTGCAGTCAAAGAAAATGTGATGAGAGTGTAAGGCTTAGAGAGGAATAGAGGTAGGGAGGATCAAAGAAATAAATCAAGAAATGGAAAGAGACATGTGAACAAAAGACAGTTGATGAGGTGTGGGAGTGCACTGGGGCATCGAGAGGGGAGGAACAATAGAGGGGATTATGAGTGTAGGGGATGGGAGCGAGAGGATTAGATTGTGTCTCCGCCTCCTTTCCTCTTTCCAGCCCCCCTTCCATACATGTGTTTATGTTGGTATATATTCTGTGTTTTTTCTGTAGTAACTGTCATTTGTGCCCTGACGAAGATTCATATTCATGATAGATCATATGTAGTTTCTGAGCCAGCGCAACACGCTCTTCCTGAAGTGTTGGGCAAGCCGGTGTAAACATGGTTATTACCATGGCTTACCACCACTTCTGTTCCCCCTAAACTTTCAACAATACTATCCCTCTCATCTCGTGTTGGTTTTTCAAGAGGGACTTACCTACACTTCCATGTTTTCTTTGCGGACTTGAATGTCGATGTTCGCTGTTGCATAATTCTCTGGCGTAATTGGCATGGAAACTTCTGTAAACCTAGTTTGTGCAGGATTTGAAACCTTTAATAATTGCACAGCTGCCTCGAGGTGTTGATAGACAGCGTCTAACCGAGCATCCCCCTGAATTTCCCTCTAATGTTTGTGGAGCTCCTGCAATTTTGACTCCACATTTGCTTTTGTTTTGGGATTACAAGATTGCCTATTATGCGAAGTCAACTCTTGAATTATTTCCTCTTCTGCAGGGGGTGATGGGAGGTCGCAGTGGCGCATTGTCGTTATCGTCACCTACAGTGCGGTCACACTTCTATCTAATGAATTAGGGCAGTAAAATGATTTACAGCATAAATCAGTCAAGAAGAAACATGAGTGGACTTTCGATTGCTTCCTTCATCCTTTCAGAAAACCTGGCGTATGTAGTGCGAACCGTAATTTCAAGCCCTAGGGCACAGGTGTTTGCAATGGGAAATTATGCTGATACCCTGTTTGCTTCAGACACACTGGCAGGATTGCGGAATGATACTTTGAGGTGATCAGGAAATCCCAGTGCTGGCACAGTCCACATACCAGTCGCAAACATGAGAAGCTCCCCAAGATGACCTTCATCTGGAATGATACTGAAAAGTGTGTTCGCTTCAGCCACACTGGTGGGATGGTGGAATGTGACTTTTGGGTGTTCAGGAAATCACAGTGCTGGCATGGTCCGCATAACAGTCTCAATCATGAGAAGCTCCCCAAGAAGATCTTCATCTGGAATGATACAAACAATTTTGTTCGGTCTCTTTTACATTTATTTAATAACAAAGACTAATGGATCATATATGTATTCACCCCTTGCGCAAATTTCTGATCTGTCGCAACGCTCTCTTCCTGACTCAATATTAGGCGAGCCAGCTCCTTTCCATCCCCCTAATGTGTCTCTCTTAAAACTACCCCGACACTTCCCATCAAAGGGCATGTTGTACGTTGCACTCATCTTAGCATTGCAATGCCCATCAATTTTGCAAGAGCCTTGTGCTTTCTGCGCGTGCTTGCCAGCTCCTCTCGGAACAAAAAGCCTACTTCGATTGTAATAGTGGGTCTGAATACTGGCCTGCTCAGTAGATGAAGCTCCGCTGGCGATGATAAAAGTACGCTTGTTGGCCTTCTCATAATGTCGCTTCCACTGCAAGAATGCTCAGAGAGCAGCCCTTCCTTTAGCATACCACCCACTGGTCCTTCCTGTCTGATACCGGTCAAAAAAATCCAAGGATCACGAAGGTCAGCAAATCACACAAAAAGAACAATTCCAGAGCCCTATGAATACACAACCTACCTCACGCAGAAGTAGGCATGAATACTGTCCTGCTCGGTAGATGTAGCTCCGCTGGCGATGATTAACGAACAGTGGTAGGCCTTCTCATAATGCCGCTTCTACTGCAAGAATGCTCAGAGAGCAGCCCTTCCTGTAGCATACCGCAGCATACCGCCCACTGGTCCTTCCTGTCTACAGATACAACCTATGAAAAATCAGGCACCACGAAGGTCAGCAAATCAAACAAAAAAAGAACGATTCCGGAGCCCTATGACTACACAACCTTCCTCACGCAGAAGAAGAAGACAGATATCTACTGTCAACGCTTTGAAAAACAAATTCCCCAAACCGTCTAGTATCACTGTCCTCATTAAGTTCTGTAGCTTCCTGTCTTAGCATAGTTTCACACTTGGTCACTTCAGGCTTATCTAACGGGCAGTGCAATGTCTTGTACACTGACGACTGCAGCTCGCCATTACCTGCAATATGCGTACAAAGCACTTACCTTCATGCCATGTGCATAGCAACTTATTTGGCCTATGCCCAAAAGCGCCCACCCTTGCATTGTAGTACTGTTCTGCGTCATCAGTAATGATCCACTTTGTTTCTAGTGGACCCACAACATCCCTTACCATCTTCAAAAAGGCTGTCGAAACTGCGCGATCTTTCCTGTTGGATATAAGCCACGCAACAGGAAAGCCTGTTAATGGGGCCGGTTCCTTGGCTGCCCAAACGTATTTCTTGTATTTACGACCACCCTTCCTCTGAATGTTTCTCCACTTCTCCAGAGCCGTCTCCAATCGCTCCTTGGGGTCAAGATAATGTCCTGCCATACCTGGTGGAATAGTCACCCATAAAGGCATTGTATGCATTCCTCTTCCTAGAACTTTCGAGCCAGTCTCTTTCCTCTCTTGGCCTGCTCCATCCATTGCTATATTTTATTTTAGAGGAACATCGTATCTCCTTCAAATTTCCTGCAATTTCTTGACGTAATGAATCTTGGGAGTAGTTGGTGGCTCCTTCTGCATATAACTGATCTAACTCCTTTTTTGCCTCAAGGTAATTTCTCCTTGTTCTTGCATCAGCATCGTCAATGGTTTCACCAGAGGATTCACAATAATGTGTCGGAGAGCATTGAACAATCACATACACCAGAGAGACATTTGAAAGAAAATGACAATCATATTAAATGACATTTATATTTTTATATATTTTATATTTCATCATTATGTTGATGCAGAAGTTTTTTCAATCATAAATTAACTTATATATAATGAATCATTATATAGTGCATACCTAGCCCTGGCCTCATAGATGTATTCCATTCGCTTCACCTTGTCCAGGACCTTAAATGCGTTCTTGACAGGTGTTTTGAAAGGTCAGCCGTTTCTACGGTGCATATCGGGCACTTTCTCTTTATGCGATGTGATCTTTTTCCTGGATTATAATAAATAAAAAATAGAAGCCAATTATATTTTCTTTACCTAAGCATTCGATTCAAAACTTAACTAAAAAAATGATTGCATGGGTATAAAACTCAGCTGCTTGGCATACTTGTATGGCTGCCGCCTTGTGTTGACAACACCTTTCATGATTCTTCACTGTTCCACTTCACTTGTATTGCAAGGAACTTGCCATAGCACGGGCCCACATCGCCTCTACATGGTTTGTGCAAACTCGTGTCACTGGATCAACGAAATGGAGGGTATGGTTGACGGTGCCATGCCGCGCCCGGCACGTTCCCCAGCTGTGCGTATGCAGCCCATCTGTCTGTCCAAACATCGATCCTGGAGCCACCCAATGCTGGATGATCCACCAAGAACCCAATCTCTCGCTGCTGCTCGTACCCGCCGAGCACCCATCTCTCTGGTATCACGCATCCGACGTTGTTCTTTCTGCGGGCAAACAACGACTCGTCGATCTCGACTCTTACTCCTGGTCCACCGATCTGCTGGTGGTTGTTTCTAAAGTACGCGACGCATACATCTCTGTACTGCTTCCAGTTGACGACAGTACTCGACCACATGCTTACAGCATCCATGAATCCACGCAGTGATGTTCCCCTAGCTCCCCCAACGCATTTTAGCCCAATGAAGGAATGGCCAATGATCTGCCAAAGCTCTAGATTCGAACCCTCGAAGAAGCTGCGATGTCGAATGTTGACGATTCTTCGACAGGTGGTGCATCGCCAGGCAACGTTGTCCGTGTATCTTTGGTACGCCACCTCCCGGCATCGTTGGCCACACTGGTTGTCGGTGCAGGTCATCTCTGTGGCCAGCATACCGTTCGCTCTGCACCAGGCGATTTCTGGCTTTCCTCTCCATTGAATCAGATATCTTGCAAGATTCCAATTTTTTGATTCTCTTGTTTTTCAATCCATTCTCCGATGCCATTTGGCTAAGGCCGATTGTTCTTGAAGTGCCATCTGGAAGAGATAAGTACTTGTAGATTGTAATATTTTTATGGTACTTTGTGATCCCATCTCCTTGTAGGCAGTTTCCCGAAGCAGAAGGTTGTTTTTGCACATCGCTTTGGCAACTTCCACATCTACAAGTACTCTTGTTTACATATTATACATAATTTACCATTATCTTTTCTTGACTTGATTCGAGACAGTAGCCTGATATTGAGGTCTGAGTGTTCATATATTTACCTACACATCCCCATGTGGGGCAGCAAAAAACTCATCTGCTTGGCATACTTGTATGGCTTCACATACTGGGCCTCCTGTCCACTTTGTGTTGAGCATTTCCTTTACTTTACTTTACTTTACTTTTTGTATGTATCCTTCAGATCCTTCCACTTGCGAGCAGCTTCTTTGCCTGCAATGGGGAGAAATACATATATATATATAATTTTGTATTCAGACAGCTTGTAGTTAGTGGATGAAATGTAATAGATTATCTTCTACAGCTCCTCCAAAACCTGTCCATTTGCCTCAGTGCTACATGTAGGATTCCTATATACAAGAAGTCAAAGGGCCTATGTACTTCAGCTATTAACGTCCTTTCTCTCCGATGAATGCCATATGGTTAAGATTCAGAGGCTTTTGCAGGGCTGCCCTGATCCCCCTGCTGCGAGGATGCTAGCTATCTCCTTTTATCCTCTGGCTGCCGCCTTGTGTTGACAACACCTTTCATGGTTCTTCACTGTTCCAAGCCTCATTGTATTGCAAGGAACTTGCCTTAGCACGGGCCCACATCGCCTCTACATGGTTTGTGCAAACTCGTGTTACTGGATCAACGCAATGGAGGGTATGGTTGACGGTGCCATGTATGTACGCAGCGCCCGGCACGTTCCCCAGCTGTGCTTATGCAGCCCATCTGTCTGTCCAAACTATCGATCGATGGAAGGAGCGTGGCCGCATCACGGCGTGGCACCTCCACCAAGAATCCGATCTCTCGCTCCTGCTCGTACCCGCCGAGCACCCATCTCTCTGGTATCACGCGTCCAACGTTGTTCTTTCTGCGGGCAAACAACAACTCGTCGATCTCGACTCTTACTCCTGGTCCACCGATCTGCTGGTGGTTGTTTCTAAAGTATGCGACGCATACATCTCTGAAGTACTGCTTCCAGTTGACGACAGTACTTGATGACATGCTTACAGCATCGATGAAGCCATGCTGTGATGTTCCCCTAGCTCCCCCAACGCTCTCAGCCCAGAGGAAGGAATGGCCAATGATCTGCCAAAGCTCTAGATTCGAACCCTCGAAGAAGCTGCGATGTCGAATGTTGACGATTCTTCGACAGGCGGTGCACCGCCAGGCAACGTTGTCCGTGTATCTTTGGTACGTCACCTCCCGGCATCGTTGGCCACACTGGTTGTCGGTGCAGGTCATCTCTGTGGCCAGCATACCGTTCGCTCTGCACCAGGCGATTTCTGGCTTTCCTCTCCATTGAATCAGATATCTTGCAAGATTCCAATTTTTTGATTCTCTTGTTTTTCAATCCATTCTCCGATTTAGGCCATTTAGCTAAGGCCGATTGTTCTTGAAGTGCCATCTGGAAGAGATAAGTACTTGTAGATTGTAATATTTGTATGGTACTTTGTGATCCCATCTCCTTGTAGGCAGTTTCCCGAAGCAGAAGGTTGTTTTTGCACATCGCTTTGGCAACTTCCACATCTACAAGCACTCTTGTTTACATCTGATATACCATTATCTTGGTTGACTTGATTCGAGACAGTAGCCTGATACCGAGGTCTGAGTGTACATATATTTACCTACACATGCCCATGTGGGGCAGCAAAAAACTTGTATGGCTTGGCATACTTGTACTTCTTCACATACTGGGCCTCCTGTCCACTTTGTGTTGAGCATTTCCTTTGGTACTTTTTGTATGTATCCTTTAGGTCCTTCCACTTGCGAGCAGCTTCTTTGCCTGCAATGGGGAGAAACGCAAACAAATATATATATAATTTTGTATTCCGACAGCTTGTAGTTAGTGGATGAAATGTAATAGTCCTCATCTACAGCTCCTCCAAAGCCTGTCCATGTGCCTCAGTGCTACATGTAGGATTCCTTTGTGTGTAGTCAAAGGGCCTGTGTACTTCGGCTACCATCCTTTCTCTCCGATGAGTGCCATACGGTTAAGAGGCTTTTGCAGGGCTGCCCTGATCCCCCTGCTGCGACGATGCTAGCTATCTCCCTTTATCCTCTGGCTGCCGCCTTGTGTTGACAACACCTTTCATGATTCTTCACTGTTCCAGGCCTCTTTGTATTGCAAGGAACTTGCCTTAGCACGGGCCCACATCGCCTCTACACGGTTTGTGCAAACTCGTGTTACTGGATCAACGCAATGGCGGGTATGGTTGACGGTGCCATGTATGTACGCAGCGCCCGGCACGTTCCCCAGCTGTGCGTATGCAGCCCATCTGTCTGTCCAAACTATCGATCCTGGAGCCACCCAATGCTGGATGATTGGAAGGAGCGTGGCCGCATCACGGCGTGGCACCTCCACCAAGAATCCGATCTCTCGCTCCTGCTCGTACCCGCCGAGCACCCATCTCTCTGGTATCACGCATCCGACGTTGTTCTTTCTGCGGGCAAACAAAGACTCGTCGATCTCGACTCTTACTCCTGGTCCACCGATCTGCTGGTGGTTGTTTCTAAAGTATGCGACGCTTACATCTCTGAAGTACTGCTTCCAGTTGACGACAGTACTTGATGACATGCTTACAGCATCGATGAAGCCACGCTGTGATGTTCCCCTAGCTCCCCCAACGCTCTCAGCCCAGAGGAAGGAATGTCCAATGATCTGCCATAGCTCTAGCTTCGAACCCTTGAAGAAGCTGCGATGTCGAATGTTGACGATTCTTCGACAGGCGGTGCACCGCCAGGCAACGTTGTCCGTGTATCTTTGGTACGTCACCTCCCGGCATCGTTGGCCACACTGGTTGTCGGTGCAGGTCATCTCTGTGGCCAGCATACCGTTCGCTCTGCACCAGGCGATTTCTGGCTTTCCTCTCCATTGAATCAGATATCTTGCAAGATTCCAATTTTTTGATTCTCTTGTTTTTCAATCCATTCTCCGATTTAGGCCATTTGGCTAAGGCCGATTGTTCTTGTACTTGTAGATTGTAATATTTTTATGGTACTTTGTGATCCCATCTCCTTGTAGGCAGTTTCCCGAAGCAGAAGGTTGTTTGTGCACACCGCTTTGGCAACTTCCACATCTACAAGCACTCTTGTTTACATCTGAAATACCATTATCTTGGTTGACTTGATTCGAGACAGTAGCCTGATACTGAGGTCTGAGTGTACATATATTTACCTACACATACCCATGTGGGGCAGCAAAAAACTTGTATGGCTTGGCATACTTGTACTTCTTCACATACTGGGCCTCCTGTCCACTTTGTGTTGAGCATTTTCGTGGGTATTTTCGGTAGGTATCCTTCAAGTTCTTCCATTTTCGAGCAGCTTCTTTGCCTGCAATGGGGAGAAATACATATATATATATATAATTTTGTATTCCGACAGCTTGTAGTTAGTGGATGAAATGTAATAGTCATCTTCTGCAGCTCCTGCGGTGGTCCCACAAATTTGAGAGATTCCGCGCAGGACAATCTGGGCAGTCCTGCCCGTTTTGTCTCTTCTTCCCCGTCCCCCTTCTCTGGATGGGTACGCTATTTTATAGGATCAAAATGGACAAATTGCGTGCTGGACAATCTGGGCAGTCCTTCTCATTCTTCCTTTTGCTAGCCTCTTTTAACTAATATAGATGATCCTCCCGTCGGCCTATTGTCTACACCCGACTTGGCCGTTTTATTATACATATCATAACCTTTAAAAGTAACTTTGTGCGTTTCCTTAAGGAAAGTCTTTTGCAGACAAACTACATGAGGAATGTAGTCAGCTAAAAAACATTTTACTTCCTCATAATTCGGTTTAGGCCCCTGCAATTCCATTGCAATATGGCCTTCCCCTTTCCATCCATCATTTGCCATTATTAAGTTTAGCCTTTACAATAGTTATCTTGGGTGAGGGCAGAGAAATAGGAATACCCAAGTCCATATCGGACTCTCCCTCCCCTGCTAGCACATAAAATTTATTTTTACTCGCTATAGGGTCCATAGATCCCTGCTTTTGTTTTGTTACCTTTTTCACCTTGTCCTTAACCAAGTCAGTTGGCCGTGCCGGTTTTCCTGGGGCCTGTGCCAGTTTTCCCGGGGCCCGTGCCCCACCAGACGGGGGGACATGCTTTGTAGGGGGGTCCTGTGAGAGACTCCTACTGCGTCCAGCAGGCCGGCCAGTCTTAACACCAGGCCTTGACTCTCTCATTCCACCTTGTTCGTCAGATTGGGGTTGTTTAGTGGGTTTGTCTGTGTTCGTGGTCTGGGTTTGTGTCTGTTTCTCTATACTGACTGGAGAGTCACTGCCCTCCGGCCAAGTAAGTTTGGTTTGCTTGGATCTAGAGACACTACGGGCTGCTGCTGGTTGCTTCGCAGCTGGCCGCTTGACTGCTGCAGCAAACCCAGTCTGGACTGAGCTCTGCAGCTGGAAGAGCTTCCTAGCCTCCCCATAGGTCATACTCCCCACAGCCTTAAGTTTTTAAAGCTGTTTTCCCTCAATACATTTAGGGCACAGTGTCTAGTAGAGTGGCCACCACCACAATTGACACATGATGCCGCCTCCTTGCAGTCCGTGGCCCTCTGGCCCCACATCTCTCGCAGGCCTCCGGCCTACCACAATGGATCTTAGAGTGACCAAATTTCTGGCACTTGAAGCATCTCATAGGGTTCGGGATGTACAAATCCACCCTCACCTGGAGGTAGCCTATTTTCACTGCCGGAGGGAGAGTGGGTGTATCGAACGTTTAAAAAAAGGTGCCAGTCGCATACTTAATACCGTCGCGGGTTGAACTAACGCGGTGTAACTGAGTGACGTGTTGGGAGGCCAGGCCTTCTTGTCTGCAAATGGTTAATTTCTTTGTTGTACGATCCGTGGGCAATGTAATTCTTTCAAGATCCATGACAATTGTCTTCAAATTTGTCTACAACCTGTTCATAGTGGATATAAATGTTCAGTCTTTGAGGCAATGATAGTATGAAATATAAGCTGTTAAATGCCACAGAAATTAACCCTATGGTGTAGAACACCACTTTCTTTCTGTTCAACATCTGGCAAGATGTTTGTTTGTTTGTTTGTTTTATTTATTTAAACACGGCAATAAAAACTCGCTATCAGCCGTCAGGCTGTTTTTCAGCAAGTCCTTCTGGACATCATATGCACGGTTGAGTTTGATTAACTCTGCCTTGAGTTCAGTGGCCCAAGTTCCACTTAGTTCCATGCTGTCCTGGAAGAATTTGCCACCTTTAAATCGCCTTCCTGGAATAACTCTGAAGAGATTGGCCCTCTTGTAGGACGACACAAATTTGTTCACATCCTCCACTGTGATGCGACGGGATGGTGCTGTCTTTCCAGCCCGTTGGTCATTGTCATCTCTGAACATGTTGTCCATACTCCGACCCAGCTGACCACACAGTTTGCCTGAGTTTTGTGGCAGAAGTTCCACTTAACTCCATGCTGTCCTGGAAATCTTTTTCCTAGAATGACTCGGAAGAGATCGGCTCTCTTGTAGGATGACACAAAGACGTCATCCACCGTGACGCGACGGGATGGTGCTGTCTTTCCAGCCCGTTGCTCATTGTCATCTCCATTATTATTGATTTACATTTTACACATTCAATAATTATTTAACATGGTACCAAACTACTCAGATGTTAAATTAAAAAAATGAAATGTATTTCAGTTGGTATTTATAGACATTTCAAGTTGTTTCTTTTGAGAATGACAGAATTAGGCTGAGAACAGCTGGATCATAAAGATTCTTTTTTAGTGGGGCAGAAAAGGGAAAATAAGCATCAAACAAGGTTAATGTTTTTGTGTGGATGCACATGGAGGACAAGCTCCATATTAATGCGAGTGGAAATAGACTGGAACAATAGATACCTGCTGTGCGAAGTCGAAGCTGTAATGCATCATGCCTTCCCTCGAGCAAGGTGCATGGGGTCCCAAGTCAGCAGCCTTGTCTGCGATGCTCTTGCGGTCGGCAGCAATCTCTTCTCGGTACTTCTCCCGCTCCACCATGACGCTCCTCAGATGCTCTTCATGCTGCTGCAGCTGGTTCATCTTGTCCTCCTCCGATTGGTTGGCTGTCCTGTAGATCCTGGTGTTTGCCTGCTGGCACTTCCAGCAGAGGTCCGTCATGGGCTTGCACGTGACGATCCGTGGCAGGTACTGATTCCAGAGTTGCCTGAATGTGCTGAGCGCCATCGCACGTTCACCTGTAAAAAAACAAAAATATAAACAAAATCAAATCAAATTCTGTCTTTAGTCTTTACTGTGGTAATATTTAATTAATTTGATACAAACTGTCATTCATCCAGTCAACTTAAATACGTAATGTATTGTTATGAATCACAGCAAAAATCTATTTGTAAGAGCAACAGTTTGCCCCTTTGGAACGTGGCAAGAAGAAGCCAGTTGTTAACTGCCAAAACATAGCTTTTATGACTCTCAAAAATAGTAAATAGCTATTCAGTTCCTTTTGATTCACAACGATTTGTAATGATATTGCAGCATGACGTTGGACAAAAGCTAAAGCATATGTATTGTGTATTAGTTCATACAAAATAATTGCCTATAAACAAGTTTTTTTTAAATCTACTGCCAAGAAGTGTCAGTTATTTAATACCTTGCTCGTTCATCGCAGCTTCATACAGCTGAAGACTGAAGCCTTGGTTGCTGATGTTGGTAGGAGGCGTAGATCGGTCCTCTTGAACCCTGAAACTCGCCCAGGCAGGAAGACTGCATAGTCTTCAGCGTAGTTGCCGATGAACCGCACGGCCCGGGTGACGTCTTCTGGATAGAGGACCCTGTGTCCCTGTCTTATCCCACCAGACTTTAGGACCATTGGTAGTAGGCCTGAGTCATGTCGGAATTTTTTTGTTCCGGAATCCGGTGGTGTTGTGCCGGTCGGAATCCGGTATTCCGATAAAAAAAAATCTGCCAATGAATGATACGGAACGAACACGCACTAGAAGGTCTGCCATGGTTTCGGCAGCGCAGGCATGCAGGCCCCGCGCTGCGAGACAGGCCAACTCAACTGCCTTGACCTTGCAAGCAAGTTGCACTCTTAAAAAGTGCCAAAAAGGAACGAAAATGTCTCTTATTTTACTTACATGTTTGTATGGCTTTTAAAATAAAAAAGAGAACAATTACCTGCAAAAACAGCAACAAAAAAAAATGCGCTGATTATATCTCGAACATTTTCTAACTCGCTCGAAACTGCATGAACTGAAGCTAATACAACGACACGAATAAGTCAACACTAACTTGTATACTTTGCGTGCAGGCTATAGGGTCTATTTTCCTACGCGAGATCCATCCGCTGGGGATTTCCCCAATTCCCGGCGGATCGATCTCGCGCAAGAAAATAGACCCATAACCTGCACACAAAGTATACGAGTGATATGGCGGGCTGTGTCGGAGCATTATAGTACCGATAGAGGGCGGACTGGATGTCAACGTTTGAGAAACGTTTGATGACATAATGGTACGGCGCAGTTAGCTCTGACTGATAGCAGCTGCATGACTGTGCATTGCGGGGCGCGCCGGGCCCGGTAGCTAGCCTAGTCGATCGTAGTAGTACTCGCTAGATCGGCTTTCATATAAACGCAGCGGATTTCTTGTCGTTGTAAGTTTCATTCGACATCGTCTTTCTTGTACTTTTTTGTCATTTGTTTTCTTCTGTTAGTTTTCTACTATAAAATATGAATTTTTGAGGAAAAAGAGATTTTCCGTGATTTTCATCGGAATACCGGAATGGAGAAAACCAAACCGGAACACGCACACAACGGACGGATTCCGGTATTCCGTCCGTTCCGACCCAGGCTTAATTGGTAGCATCCCGTTCTCCCGTATCCAGAGCTTCAGATGTGCCAACTTATTGCTGCTGATCCTATGGAAAGTGGAAATAAAAAAGGGGTAATTAATAATAACATGGCTTTCTATTCATGAATAATTCCCACTTTTTAGTCTAACAGTAACAGTTGAAACTAGAAGGCCGACAAAGTCAGCATACCCACGCCTCCCATTAGCCCTGTTCTACCCCTTCGTCGGCCTCAACCCAGTCTAGATGTATTCAATATGTAAAAATGAACATCTGTTCATCTTCACATTAGTGTCGGGTCAATAATAATTATTAAATAAATAAATGTATTTTTCGGAAACTTACCAATTTCTTGGCGCTTCAAAGTTCAGATCAGCGTGTTGCAATTCAATTCCGTTCCGTATTAATTAACCCGGAATCGAAAGTACCGTACCATAACATATGGTACCGTGCGCGCGATCGCGATGCACACCTGGACTAAACTTGTTAGTTGCTGCTCGATTGGATTCAGCGAGGTTACCGTACCGCGCCTATAACGTGCAGATATTATTTAGGCACACACGTGCATTAAATACATACTCAAACTTCAAGGTTCCACAGAATTTGCAGGGGTCAACCAATCATCACCAAAATCTAATCGATTCTTCCATGTCACTATCCAAACATTCCCTGAAAATTTGGTGCAAATCCGTTCACCCGTTCTCTAGTTATCTTGTACACAAACAAACAAACAAACAAAAACAAAAACAGACAAACAAACAAACATACGGAACCCTTTACATAACCCCCTGCCGATTTCATCGGCGTGGGTAATAATACATAAAAATAATAATTAGCAAGAAAAAACATCAAGTAAATGTAAATTATCAAGTCAATTATATTTGTTTGCTCTTCAATTACGGTTACATTGTCGCTTCAAACCTCTACTAAGTACTAGAACTTTAAACATTGTTCAAATTAAATTGTAGTACAGTAAAACTAAATGAGTAAAGTCAGCAGAACTTAAGGTTATGATAAGCCAGCTGCATGCCAGTGCACTGGCCTGCCACTGCCAGTCTGCCAGTTTGTGTTTCTTGTTTCAATAGTATAAAAATAGTA
Source organism: Echinarachnius parma (assembly GCA_037951105.1). Classification (NCBI taxonomy): domain Eukaryota; kingdom Metazoa; phylum Echinodermata; class Echinoidea; order Clypeasteroida; family Echinarachniidae; genus Echinarachnius; species Echinarachnius parma. The sequence continues at coordinate 370,483 of JBAMJV010005579.1, read as the reverse complement.
GCTAGTACGATACGAGTACCCAGTGCAGTAGTAGTAGCATAATATTACAAAGTATTTTACACATGACAGAAGTACACATGAGTAGTCTTATAGAAGTAGTAATGACTTTTGTAAAGTGAAATTTTAATCTACCTGTGCATAAACTTGAACATGTTGACATATATCGCAGTGCCACAATAGTTGTACTGCGTCTTCGCCTTCTCTCTCTCCTTCTGATGGGCTCGTCGCGAACAGTTTGTCATCGGGCTCGTCTCCTTGGTCACTTGCGTAGAGTTGACCTGGCCCATAACAAGGAAATCCTTCTGGTCTCTAGTCAGTTCCAGCATATCCAGCCTATAGTTCATGACAACTTCTGGTGAAATTTGCTCCTTGCAGCGCCGTGAACACTTGCATCTCATAGGCAAGTCTCTCGGTGTTCACCGCCTCGATCTCTGGCAGCTCCTCCATCTCGCTATCGCTATCCATATCGTACAGTTCACCATCCTCATCAATGTCAACATCGGACTCTTGTGTCCGAAATCGCATCCTCTTCTTGGCTGTGCTTGCTGCAGAAATAGTTCGTCACCACAGCTCTCCAATCATCGTCCCCGGCAGCTCCCCGGAGTCCGGCGGCTGTCAGATGATCTAACGCCTCCAACACTTCTTTCTCACGCTGCATGTCCAATTTACTACGAGGTAAATTTGTTTGAAAAAAATGCCACGAAATCGAATCAAAAATATTTCGAATACGTAAAATAATAATGCTAACGATAACCTATATTTTGCTGTCGAAACTATAACCGTAAAAGGCAAAAAAATTTAATCTGTGTTGAGCGATGATACTGTATATACTGAATTTATTCTTATAAACGGTTCCTCGCTTGAACATCTGTATGCAGTTGATGGATGTGTTGGGAACTAAGACTTCTCCTCTTTGCACATCAGTGACTCTTATTCACGTTGTATGGCAGAAAAATCCATCAGTATTTCTGCACGTTCACCTTTTAGATGACAGTAACGTATCCCCGACCTTTTTGGTGACGATAATGGTTAGTTCTCGATGAGAATGGCTTTCAGTCTGTCAAGGAGGCTGTCGAATATCTCGTCGTTAGCAACTTAGCATCCAACGATTTCTTGACCTCCTGTTTACCTCCTTAGCAAACTCCTCTGCGGTCTTCTTTCCTCTCGTAGTAGTCATCACGACATGCACACAATACGATGTAGATGTTGACGTGCCTCTGTAGCTATGGGCCGTGAAAGAAGTGTCAATGCCTGCCTTTGTCAAAATGTTTTTCAGCCATCTGGCCAGCGTGGAATTGGTGACCTCTTTATGCAGCTTCCTTGTTGAAACAAAAAGTTTTGTTGCCCTGCTATCCTTGCGAAGCGACCTCGTGCGATCTCAGTACACTAATAAGGTAGACAGAACACATAACTTCATGTTCGATGGAAATGAAGATAATTCTATCGTTTGGTGAGAAATCAAGGGGAAATTTTTATCATATTTCTTATAAATGAATGCTCGGTTCAAGACAATAAATATGTATATATTCACTGTAGACAGTTGTAATGCATCTATCCCCCGGTAGTAATGCCCATATTCACTGTTGACAGTTGTAATGCGTTTATCCCCCGGTAGTAATGCCCATATTCACTGTTGACAGTTGTAATGCATCTATCCCCCGGTAGTAATGCCCATATTCACTGTTGACAGTTGTAATGCGTTTATCCCCCGGTAGTAATGCCCATATTCACTGTTGACAGTTGTAATGCGTCTATCCCCCGGTAGTAATGCCCATATTCACTGTAGACAGTTGTAATGCATCAATCCCCCGGTAGTAATGCCCATATTCACTGTTGACAGTTGTAATGCGTCTATCCCCCGGTAGTAATGCCCATATTCACTGTAGACAGTTGTAATGCGTCTATCCCCCGGTAGTAATGCCCATATTCACTGTAGACAGTTGTAATGCGTCTATCCCCCGGTAGTAATGCCCATATTCACTGTAGACAGTTGTAATGCGTCTATCCCCCGGTAGTAATGCCCATATTCACTGTAGACAGTTGTAATGCATCTATCCCCCGGTAGTAATGCCCATATTCACTGTAGACAGTTGTAATGCGTCTATCCCCCGGTAGTAATGCCCATATTCACTGTAGACAGTTGTAATGCATCAATCCCCCGGTAGTAATGCCCATATTCACTGTAGACAGTTGTAATGCGTCTATCCCCCGGTAGTAATGCCCATATTCACTGTAGACAGTTGTAATGCGTCTATCCCCCGGTAGTAATGCCCATATTCACTGTAGACAGTTGTAATGCATCTATCCCCCGGTAGTAATGCCCATATTCACTGTAGACAGTTGTAATGCGTCTATCCCCCGGTAGTAATGCCCATATTCACTGTAGACAGTTGTAATGCATCAATCCCCCGGTAGTAATGCCCATATTCACTGTAGACAGTTGTAATGCGTCTATCCCCCGGTAGTAATGCCCATATTCACTGTAGACAGTTGTAATGCGTCTATCCCCCGGTAGTAATGCCCATATTCACTGTAGACAGTTGTAATGCATCTATCCCCCGGTAGTAATGCCCATATTCACTGTAGACAGTTGTAATGCGTCTATCCCCCGGTAGTAATGCCCATATTCACTGTAGACAGTTGTAATGCATCAATCCCCCGGTAGTAATGCCCATATTCACTGTAGACAGTTGTAATGCGTCTATCCCCCGGTAGTAATGCCCATATTCACTGTTGACAGTTGTAATGCGTCTATCCCCCGGTAGTAATGCCCATATTCACTGTAGACAGTTGTAATGCATCTATCCCCCGGTAGTAATGCCCATATTCACTGTAGACAGTTGTAATGCGTCTATCCCCCGGTAGTAATGCCCATATTCACTGTAGACAGTTGTAATGCATCTATCCCCCGGTAGTAATGCCCATATTCACTGTAGACAGTTGTAATGCGTCTATCCCCCGGTAGTAATGCCCATATTCACTGTAGACAGTTGTAATGCGTCTATCCCCCGGTAGTAATGCCCATATTCACTGTAGACAGTTGTAATGCATCTATCCCCCGGTAGTAATGCCCATATTCACTGTAGACAGTTGTAATGCGTCTATCCCCCGGTAGTAATGCCCATATTCACTGTAGACAGTTGTAATGCATCAATCCCCCGGTAGTAATGCCCATATTCACTGTAGACAGTTGTAATGCGTCTATCCCCCGGTAGTAATGCCCATATTCACTGTAGACAGTTGTAATGCGTCTATCCCCCGGTAGTAATGCCCATATTCACTGTAGACAGTTGTAATGCATCTATCCCCCGGTAGTAATGCCCATATTCACTGTAGACAGTTGTAATGCGTCTATCCCCCGGTAGTAATGCCCATATTCACTGTAGACAGTTGTAATGCATCAATCCCCCGGTAGTAATGCCCATATTCACTGTAGACAGTTGTAATGCGTCTATCCCCCGGTAGTAATGCCCATATTCACTGTAGACAGTTGTAATGCGTCTATCCCCCGGTAGTAATGCCCATATTCACTGTAGACAGTTGTAATGCATCTATCCCCCGGTAGTAATGCCCATATTCACTGTAGACAGTTGTAATGCGTCTATCCCCCGGTAGTAATGCCCATATTCACTGTAGACAGTTGTAATGCATCAATCCCCCGGTAGTAATGCCCATATTCACTGTAGACAGTTGTAATGCGTCTATCCCCCGGTAGTAATGCCCATATTCACTGTTGACAGTTGTAATGCGTCTATCCCCCGGTAGTAATGCCCATATTCACTGTAGACAGTTGTAATGCATCTATCCCCCGGTAGTAATGCCCATATTCACTGTAGACAGTTGTAATGCGTCTATCCCCCGGTAGTAATGCCCATATTCACTGTAGACAGTTGTAATGCATCTATCCCCCGGTAGTAATGCCCATATTCACTGTAGACAGTTGTAATGCGTCTATCCCCCGGTAGTAATGCCCATATTCACTGTAGACAGTTGTAATGCGTCTATCCCCCGGTAGTAATGCCCATATTCACTGTAGACAATTGTAATGCGTCTATCCCCCGGTAGTAATGCCCATATTCACTGTAGACAGTTGTAATGCGTCTATCCCCCGGTAGTAATGCCCATATTCACTGTAGACAGTTGTAATGCATCTATCCCCCGGTAGTAATGCCCATATTCACTGTAGACAGTTGTAATGCGTCTATCCCCCGGTAGTAATGCCCATATTCACTGTAGACAGTTGTAATGCGTCTATCCCCCGGTAGTAATGCCCATATTCACTGTAGACAGTTGTAATGCATCTATCCCCCGGTAGTAATGCCCATATTCACTGTAGACAGTTGTAATGCGTCTATCCCCCGGTAGTAATGCCCATATTCACTGTAGACAGTTGTAATGCGTCTATCCCCCGGTAGTAATGCCCATATTCACTGTAGACAGTTGTAATGCATCTATCCCCCGGTAGTAATGCCCATATTCACTGTAGACAGTTGTAATGCGTCTATCCCCCGGTAGTAATGCCCATATTCACTGTAGACAGTTGTAATGCATCTATCCCCCGGTAGTAATGCCCATATTCACTGTAGACAGTTGTAATGCGTCTATCCCCCGGTAGTAATGCCCATATTCACTGTAGACAGTTGTAATGCGTCTATCCCCCGGTAGTAATGCCCATATTCACTGTAGACAGTTGTAATGCATCTATCCCCCGGTAGTAATGCCCATATTCACTGTAGACAGTTGTAATGCGTCTATCCCCCGGTAGTAATGCCCATATTCACTGTAGACAGTTGTAATGCATCAATCCCCCGGTAGTAATGCCCATATTCACTGTAGACAGTTGTAATGCGTCTATCCCCCGGTAGTAATGCCCATATTCACTGTAGACAGTTGTAATGCGTCTATCCCCCGGTAGTAATGCCCATATTCACTGTAGACAGTTGTAATGCGTCTATCCCCCGGTAGTAATGCCCATATTCACTGTAGACAGTTGTAATGCGTCTTATCCCCCGGTAGTAATGCCCATATTCACTGTAGACAGTTGTAATGCATCAATCCCCCGGTAGTAATGCCCATATTCACTGTAGACAGTTGTAATGCGTCTATCCCCCGGTAGTAATGCCCATATTCACTGTAGACAGTTGTAATGCGTCTATCCCCCGGTAGTAATGCCCATATTCACTGTAGACAGTTGTAATGCGTCTATCCCCCGGTAGTAATGCCCATATTCACTGTAGACAGTTGTAATGCTTCTATCCCCCGGTAGTAATGCCCATATTCACTGTAGACAGTTGTAATGCGTCTATCCCCCGGTAGTAATGCCCATATTCACTGTAGACAGTTGTAATGCGTCTATCCCCCGGTAGTAATGCCCATATTCACTGTAGACAGTTGTAATGCATCAATCCCCCGGTAGTAATGCCCATATTCACTGTAGACAGTTGTAATGCGTCTATCCCCCGGTAGTAATGCCCATATTCACTGTAGACAGTTGTAATGCGTCTATCCCCCGGTAGTAATGCCCATATTCACTGTAGACAGTTGTAATGCGTCTATCCCCCGGTAGTAATGCCCATATTCACTGTAGACAGTTGTAATGCGTCTATCCCCCGGTAGTAATGCCCATATTCACTGTAGACAGTTGTAATGCGTCTATCCCCCGGTAGTAATGCCCATATTCACTGTTGACAGTTGTAATGCGTCTATCCCCCGGTAGTAATGCCCATATTCACTGTAGACAGTTGTAATGCGTCTATCCCCCGGTAGTAATGCCCATATTCACTGTAGACAGTTGTAATGCATCTATCCCCCGGTAGTAATGCCCATATTCACTGTAGACAGTTGTAATGCGTCTATCCCCCGGTAGTAATGCCCATATTCACTGTAGACAGTTGTAATGCATCAATCCCCCGGTAGTAATGCCCATATTCACTGTAGACAGTTGTAATGCGTCTATCCCCCGGTAGTAATGCCCATATTCACTGTAGACAGTTGTAATGCGTCTATCCCCCGGTAGTAATGCCCATATTCACTGTAGACAGTTGTAATGCGTCTATCCCCCGGTAGTAATGCCCATATTCACTGTAGACAGTTGTAATGCGTCTATCCCCCGGTAGTAATGCCCATATTCACTGTAGACAGTTGTAATGCGTCTATCCCCCGGTAGTAATGCCCATATTCACTGTTGACAGTTGTAATGCGTCTATCCCCCGGTAGTAATGCCCATATTCACTGTAGACAGTTGTAATGCGTCTATCCCCCGGTAGTAATGCCCATATTCACTGTAGACAGTTGTAATGCGTCTATCCCCCGGTAGTAATGCCCATATTCACTGTTGACAGTTGTAATGCGTCTATCCCCCGGTAGTAATGCCCATATTCACTGTAGACAGTTGTAATGCGTCTATCCCCCGGTAGTAATGCCCATATTCACTGTAGACAGTTGTAATGCGTCTATCCCCCGGTAGTAATGCCCATATTCACTGTAGACAGTTGTAATGCGTCTATCCCCCGGTAGTAATGCCCATATTCACTGTAGACAGTTGTAATGCGTCTATCCCCCGGTAGTAATGCCCATATTCACTGTTGACAGTTGTAATGCGTCTATCCCCCGGTAGTAATGCCCATATTCACTGTAGACAGTTGTAATGCGTCTATCCCCCGGTAGTAATGCCCATATTCACTGTAGACAGTTGTAATGCGTCTATCCCCCGGTAGTAATGCCCATATTCACTGTAGACAGTTGTAATGCGTCTATCCCCCGGTAGTAATGCCCATATTCACTGTTAACAGTTGTAATGCGTCTATCCCCCGGTAGTAATGCCCATATTCACTGTAGACAGTTGTAATGCGTCTATCTCCCGGTAGTAATGCCCATATTCACTGTAGACAGTTGTAATGCGTCTATCCCCCGGTAGTAATGCCCATATTCACTGTAGACAGTTGTAATGCGTCTATCCCCCGGTAGTAATGCCCATATTCACTGTAGACAGTTGTAATGCGTCTATCCCCCGGTAGTAATGCCCATATTCACTGTAGACAGTTGTACTGCGTCTATCTCCCGGTAGTAATGCCCATATTCACTGTAGACAGTTGTAATGCGTCTATCCCCCGGTAGTAATGCCCATATTCACTGTAGACAGTTGTAATGCGTCTATCCCCCAGTAGTAATGCCCATATTCTAGCGGCCCCAAACCTGAATCTGATGGCCCCAAGCAAAGAAAAACAAGAGCAGTAATTCCAATATAATTTTGTGACCCAAATCTAATTTGAGTGGCTTGTTTTAAGCATTGGATGCAGTTCAAAAATATTTTCATCATACAAGTGCAATAATGGAATGCAATTTTGATTTTGTCTTTTGGCCTTTTAAAGCTGAATTTGCTCATCTCTTCCCACCATGAAGATGTCAAATAGCATGCAACTTTACGAATTGTAACATGGGACAATTGCCACACCCATCCTCCATTTTAAAGCCAAATCCTGTTTGATAATGTAAAGCGCTTAGAGATGATTATCAATCATATTAGGCGCTATATAAATCGCAAACATTATTATTATTATTTGTTTTCTGGATGTCACTATGGCCCCGTTGCCGAAAGAGATACAATTAATTGCAAGTCGGATCATGAATTCTAAATGCGCAAATCTGATTTGTTTGAAACATGCATATTTTCTGACTAGCAATCAATTGTTACTTACAATTGATTGTATCTCTTTCTGCAAGGGGGCCAGATTAGGTACCTCGTTATAATAGAGCTTGTTATAGAGAGGTTCCACTGTATTATGATATTGTTGGTAGGCTTCTCCAGCTTTGAGCATATTTTGTTTTTTCTCCAAATGTTATTGATATGATTATTTAGATAGGTTTAATTAAAGCTATTTCTTACTCATTAGCTACTGTATGTTTTTATTTGGATGTAAATATTTGAATAGGGAAGTAACTAAAGATTGAATGAAAATGTGTATTTGAAAAAAAATCATATTAGTGTTTTTACAACTAATATAAGACGGTTCTGAAAAGCTTTCTTTCCATTTGCTTAAAGGGATAGTTGAGTTTTGGTAGAGAGGGCGCTACACAAAATAATTTTTTTTGTGAGATAATGAAAAACCAAGTGTCAAATTTGAAAGAGCATACCATTTTAATGGCAGAATAAACTTTATTTGATCAAAATCGGTTCAGAAACGGCTAAAATATCAATAAATATAATAATTTGTAATAAATGTGGGGCCCCACAAGTATTCAATAATTTTGAACCAGCCGTGAAAATTTGTTTTAAAATGCTTCCTCTTTTCAAAATGTTGCAAAAGAGGTTTTTAGATAGTTGTTGATTATCTCTCTATCTAATCACTATCAGTGCTGTAGTCGAGTCCAACCTGTCCGAGTCCGAGTCCGAGTCCGAGTCCCTGGAGTCCGAGTCCGAGTCCGAGTCCGAGTCCGAGTCCGAGTCCCGGACCTCGAGTCCCGAGTCCCGGACATCCGAGTCCGAGTCCGAGTCCGAGTCCCAAGGGGAAAATCTTAATTTGCAATTCTTTTTATAACACATTAGTTTCATTATGATAAATGCCTTACAGTGAACTCTTTATAACATAAATAGTTGTCTGGTTCATTGTAAACTTCAATTTGTCAGAGAATTTATATATTTTAACTCTTCTTACTACAACAGTTATCTTCATAATAGACACCATCAAAGAAATGACAAAGGGTTATCTGCAGAAATGATTTTGGGCAATGTCAAAGGTTATTATTACAGAGTATGAGACAAATTCAATTAAACAACATTTAATGAAAAAAGTTCATAAAAAGTGTGACAGACGCCGGACAAGAATTTAGTTTATTTTTTTTCACCCTAAATTTCCCCAAAATACAGTGGATAAGGAACTGCTGCATATCTTTTCCTATTAAGGTAATTCACTGTCAAATGGATTAATGGGATATAACTTTATGTGCAAACAGTCAAGTTGCTGAAAAATAATCATTGTTAAAGTTAAGCATAAATTTCAGCAATTTTCTTATCCTTTTAAGATCACAATTTTCAGCATAAAATATAAAATATCTGAAAATTCACGTTTTGTGCCATAAACTGTCAGTTATGAACTACTGGACCCATGAGGCTAAAAGCCTAAAATGATTTTAAAATGTGGCCCATTGTAGACATTTTCATGGAATTACCACAAGTTATTACAATCAGAGTATGTCAGTACTGGAGTATATATGTATATATTATACTGATAAAGAGAAAGGGATGCTACTTCACATTTATTTTAACAAATTGAATAACAAATATTTTTGTGTATAATTGTAATGGTCGTGTGCGTTCTGCAAAATTTACATTTTGCTTGATGTTTTTTCTTTGTTGAACGATCAACAAACTCTCTATGGTCCATATACCCAAACAGTATGACACGAGAAACTGAAGACATGATTGTTGAATGACTGGTTGATTGAAGTATCAGTCAGTATGTCGATTGTTTTTCTTGTTTTTTTTCGTTATTCGTCATAGCTAGCGTGCGCGGTAGCCTAGCGCATAACCGAGGATACCGTACTACAGTACTGTACTTGCACACGTACACACGTACCGTGGTACACACATGCTTTACTGTATTGCTTAGTCGCTTCAGCTCAGGCTTTCGTAAATTAATTCACGTTCTGGCCGTAATACTTGACCGTGTCTTGCGTGTTCCTAAACATAAAACGACTAATCTCAACGTCTAGTTAGGCATATAATAGCTTGATGAGGCGATGTTACGATCATTTTCCAGAATGCCACTCAAGTGAGCAAGGTGCGCTAGAACAACAGGCTTGTATTTGCTTGCGCTGGGTAATTTTATGAACTATAAATAAACGTGGGAAAACGGAAAAAATGCCGGTCTCGTTGCCGGTCTCGGCCCGATTTTCGCCCGAGTCACGAGTCACCATTGGTCGAGTCCGAGTCCGAGACCGAGTCTTTTAGGCTCGAGTCCGAGTCCGAGTCCGAGTCCCGAGAAATACGGACTCGAGACCGGTCTCGAGTCCGAGTCCGGGCTCGAGTCCTACAGCACTGATCACTATTTCAACAAAACATCACATGCACAATATTTTGTTTAAAATGGTTTAAACAAATGCGTTTTTTTAAAGCGCCCTCTTAAGTTTAAACAGCTCTTTTTGAATGATAACAGGCATTTACTTTATTAGTCGTGAGTTCTAACTATTAGTTTGTGATGTAATGGTGCAGGTTTTGGTTACTAAAATTTAGTTTGACCAAAACTGTACTCTCTCTACCAGAACTCAACTATCCCTTTAAACTTGGGATTTATGAAAATATTGAAATTATTTTGTGCCCAATTTGAAATAAAACGTAATGGTCAGTCATCCACTTGACATGGCAGTCTTGAAATGATGCAGTGATTTAATTTGTATTTCTGGATACAACATAACAATTTTCAAACAGTCGCTGAATAACAATTTTAGATTACTACATGTCAGGGGATATCTTTTATTATTTTGCTATGTCGAATTATGTATTAGTCAAACAATTTCACTTAAACATGAATTATGTTGTTTACAGCTACAAGCTAAACTTGATAAAAGCTTATCATTGATACTCCCATGGAAACTGTTGTGCCTCAATGATTTTTTTTTTGTAATCAGTAACTTAACCACTAGATGTTCATGAAACTGAGAAATATGAATTGCTCAATTGTATGTATTTACATTTTTTAACATGTAAAAGAGTATTTTGTAAAAGTGTACTAAATGTGTTTTTGTTACTGGATTATGAGTAAAAATCTCAGTGTAATATTCCTATGCCATTTTATGTTCCTTGCATATTTAAAATGTACCATCGATCAGAGAAATCTGTGAAAAATAAACAAGTTTATATGCTAAAGTGAGAAATTAAAACAAAAGATATCAAGGTTTATATTGACTGTTTCTTGCATTTTTAATGTGTTCAAGAGTAGAGGGTGTGTGTGTTTGTTTGTGTGTGTGTGTCTGTGTGTGTGTGCATATGTTTGTTGGTGCAAGTATACATATGTTTGTGCCTGTACGTGTGTTTATGTAAAATTTTTGGTATGTGTGTGTGTGTGTGTTTATGTGGCCATGTGTGTGTTTTGTGTATGTATCCATGCTTGTGTGTGTGTGTATGTCAGTGTTTTGTTTGTATGTGTGTGTGCAGTTATGTGGGGGAGGGGGGGGGGGGGGGGGTGATTGCCAAGGAGATGGTGGAGGTAGGGCTAGAAGGGATAAGCAAAAAGTGGACACCCGTATGTGAACAAAATAATAGACAAATATTTGTATAAATTTTTCCTACCGGGGGCAAACAAAATCATCCCTCTTAATTTTGCCTCTCCTAGCGCTAGCAATGACAAGGGGAGAAAGAGATAATGGGGTGACTGGTATATCGATATTCGATATGAACATAACTATTTCAAATTTAGGTTATAAATGTATGCTTCTGGATAATCCAAGACGTAGACAATCTATTTCCTTTTAAATTTGTTGTACACTACTAACCATGGACCGTGTTAAATGGCTACATTCTGCAACCCTAAATAACAATTATCGCCACAAAAATTCAATCTCCCTCCACCAATGCTAGAAATTAACCTTTTTGCATTGTGGCCCAGTTGGGCAAGTAGATTTTTCAACTTCTAGTGGGCAGAAACTTAAATCTGGTGGCCCCAAACATAGAAAAACAACAAATTATGTTACATTAGGATCAATGAGAAAGTGGCCAGCGGGCCTATGCTAATTTTGTGCACTATATTCAATGAGGGCAAGGACAAATTAGGGGTGGGATTTTTTTTTAGTATAGCAGTTTGAAAGATGCCATGAAAAAAACATTTATTTGGCTAAAGAGGCCGCACACTGATCATGATTGCCCCTATGTTGTAATCTTTGGTCAAATTATGGGGGGGGGGGGGGGGGGGGTGAGGAGGTATTTATAGGGGGCACATGCCCAGCCCCCTAATAATTTGACAAAATCTTTTTTTCTTTTTTTGTTTGGGGGGGGGGGGGCATGTGCCCCCTATATATACCTCCTCACCCCCCCCCCCCCCCCCCCCCCCCCTCACCATGTTAAGACCACTGTACTGACTAACAACATGAACATGAAACGAGAACACAAATTTGGCAACGATTGGTAGTCGTTTTTTACTAATTGCCATCAAATAATGTGACAGCAATGTAAACAACAAAAGTAAACAATAACAAGTGTAACATCTGGGTTTGGCATCGAGACTACGTCGAGTCCACGTCAGAAGATCGGTGGCGAGGAAAGCTAAAGTTACTTATTTAAAACGTAAGTATGTATAGTTTTATAACGTTTTGATTGACTTTTATCATTGAAGATGTTTATGTAATACAAAGACATTGTAGGCAAGGCAGTAATTACATCTAAAACATGTTAGATGTGACGCTGAGCAGTTAAAAGAAAAGTTTATATAGTTGGCGTGTCGGAATTCGGACACCCAACGAAAGCCGACTCGTAATTACGTGTCCGAAATCGGACATGCTTTTCTTGGTTTGATTTTCTTGTACAAATGTATATTTGTGTTGTGTCAATAATGATGGTGATGATACATGTATATTGTATATCAGGACATTGCAGTTTGTGACTCGTCCAAGTGCGCAATTGAGTGCATGCATTTGAGTGTTGTTCCAGTTGGAGCTGTTTCAACAATTGTATTTGTAACACTATCATTTTTTATCAAGAATCAAGATCAAGAATAAAGATCAAGATTTAATTTGCAGCCATTTTGTCATTGAACTTGAACTTTGCAAGCATTGGCATTGCAGTGTGCGAAGACTTCTAAGTTCTATGCCTCTCTACTTTGTGGTAGGCACTTCAGAGTGATTACGCAATCGCGTTGACCGCTCGCTCTGCACAAGCGTTCCCATAGCCATGCACACAGAACCCCCATAGGCCCTGTATTGTAGCTCAACTGCTAGTTCCTGGCACGCTCTCGTGTGCTTTACAACATGAGGACAAAAATGACATCATGATTTCAATGTCTCTGGGGAGGGTCTTCTGATTGGTCAATTGCTATGAAACTACGTCATCATCTCAAGCTAGGTCCCTTCATCACTGGATCTGAGTCTCCAAAGTGTAGCATTTTTTGAAGCATTTTTTTCATCAAAACAAAGACTTCAAGAAGCTAGAAAATGTGCATAACATCATCAAAACTAGAAGGCCGACAAAGTCAGCATACCCACGCCTCCCATTAGCCCTGTTCTACCCCTTCGTCGGCCTCAACCCTGTTTTGCTTACCGATGCATCCTAAAAACATAGTGATCAACCGTTGAACAGAACGAGTGTATGAACTGTATGTTTATCTTAAGCGTATAAGTTTAAATTGCATGTAAATTGTCCACTTGAGAGGATCATCACCATTGTTCTGGTCATTGGGCCAGGATGTGTGCATTAATGCCATTAATTATTATTTTGCGACTGCAACTGGCGAACTGCTGTTGCTTGCGGCGCGGCAGCCCCATGGCGAGGCAGTGTACAAAATTATTGACAATGAGACTGCACACTGTTTTACTTTTGTATAATCAATCCATTTTCCCCTATTTTCCTGATTCTAACCAGTCTAGATGTATTCAATATGTAAAAATGAACATCTGTTCATCTTCACATTAGTGTCGGGTCAATAATAATTATTAAATAAATAAATGTATTTTTCGGAAACTTACCAATTTCTTGGCGCTTCAAAGTTCAGATCAGCGTGTTGCAATTCAATTCCGTTCCGTATTAATTAACCCGGAATCGAAAGTACCGTACCATAACATATGGTACCGTGCGCGCGATCGCGATGCACACCTGGACTAAACTTGTTAGTTGCTGCTCGAGATTCAGCGAGGTTACCGTACCGCGCCTATAACGTGCAGATATTATTTAGGCACACACGTGCATTAAATACATACTCAAACTTCAAGGTTCCACAGAATTTGCAGGGGTCAACCAATCATCACCAAAATCTAATCGATTCTTCCATGTCACTATCCAAACATTCCCTGAAAATTTGGTGCAAATCCGTTCACCCGTTCTCTAGTTATCTTGTACACAAACAAACAAAAAAAAAAAAAAAAAACAGACAAACAAACAAACAAACAAACAAACAAACATACGGAACCCTTTACATAACCCCCTGCCGATTTCATCGGCGTGGGTAATAACTGGAGACAAGGTATGTACATATTTAGATACCTTCTCTATCATTCTAGATCAATAACTTTTTGATTTGAGTTAATCTAAACCGAACGCGAAGCAATTTTCTATGACAATTCATAACCCAAAAATGTTTAAAATCGCAGCACGAGTGACCCCCAAATGACGGGACATTCCACTTTCGTACGGGGGTGATTGTGAATGTTATCGGCATTTTGTTTAAAATGAATTCTTTCTTGGTGTTTAACATCGGGCTAATATTATCAAAACATATAGTAGAGTCAATGAAAATAGTTTTGAATGTATTTTCAGTTAAACTTCTGAGAGATAAAAAGTGAATTTTCAGTATTTCGTCTGTTGCAATAACCCGTTCCGGATAATCAACTTGCCATTTCATTGATGTTTTTTTACAGTGATTACATGTCCGCACGATCGTTGTCTCAATCCGTCTCAACAAGAAAAATGCGTCATTCATTGTCGATGTTTTCATAATAAATTGCACTTATTACCCACGCCGATGAAATCGGCAGGGGGTTATGTAAAGGGTTCCGTATGTTTGTTTGTTTGTTTGTTTGTTTGTTTGTCTGTTTTTTTTTTTTTTTGTTTGTTTGTTTGTGTACAAGATAACTAGAGAACGGGTGAACGGATTTGCACCAAATTTTCAGGGAATGTTTGGATAGTGACATGGAAGAATCGATTAGATTTTGGTGATGATTGGTTGACCCCTGCAAATTCTGTGGAACCTTGAAGTTTGAGTATGTATTTAATGCACGTGTGTGCCTAAATAATATCTGCACGTTATAGGCGCGGTACGGTAACCTCGCTGAATCCAATCGAGCAGCAACTAACAAGTTTAGTCCAGGTGTGCATCGCGATCGCGCGCACGGTACCATATGTTATGGTACGGTACTTTCGATTCCGGGTTAATTAATACGGAACGGAATTGAATTGCAACACGCTGATCTGAACTTTGAAGCGCCAAGAAATTGGTAAGTTTCCGAAAAATACATTTATTTATTTAATAATTATTATTGACCCGACACTAATGTGAAGATGAACAGATGTTCATTTTTACATATTGAATACATCTAGACTGGTTAGAATCAGGAAAATAGGGGAAAATGGATTGATTATACAAAAGTAAAACAGTGTGCAGTCTCATTGTCAATAATTTTGTACACTGCCTCGCCATGGGGCTGCCGCGCCGCAAGCAAGCGGCCTACACCCTGGCCTAGGCATTTTCACCAAATCGTGCCTAAAACGCGCTGGTTAGCCTGCGGTAAGCAAAACAGGGTTGAGGCCGACGAAGGGGTAGAACAGGGCTAATGGGAGGCGTGGGTATGCTGACTTTTTCCTCAATGTTTTGACATCTCATGCTATAACAAAGGTGCAAACTATGGAAATATTCACTGATGTTTTGTCTGAAATGCATTTTGAACTCCAAAACACTGATTTTCTAGCACGAACGAAGAGGTAAAAAAAACTAAAATCTCGGTCCCACATGTACAATAATATGTTGTGAATAAGCCTGTGTCTGCAAATATTTTCAAATGCGTCATTTATAGTCGATGTTTTCATCATAAACTGTACTTATTTCCCGATGATGTGACATATCATGCTATAATTAAAGTGTAATCTACGTAAATATTGACCAATATTTTGTTGGGAATTTACTTTGAACTTGAAAACACTGATGATACAGGCATACAGCAAGCCTTCTTTCTTCACTTTCAGAATATATTTATTTACTTTTCGATATATTGTTGGGCTTGCTTCTTTTATCTTTACGGCCGTGAGCAGGGTAGTTTATTATATTATTAATGTAAAGCAATTTTTTTCGATATCATTATCAAGTTAATTTTAATTTGATATTATGATATTTCAATTAGTACTATACCAATGTACCTTTTTATAATAAGTAGAGACATATTAACATAAAATCAGTTATTAAATAGTCTCCTGTTTTATTTGTGTTTCCTATTTTCTCCAGGTATTTGTCCTAGGATAACTGCAAGACAACTGCAACATAATTTAGAGGGAGTTCAAGTTCTTTGTGTGCTAACGAATGGACTTGTTGCATAACAACTTTATTGTACATAATTGTTTCATGAATTATAATTCATACACACAGAGAGCAACAATAAAGCAGTGTTTAGTAAATCATTCAGAAAAAAGTATAACATGGGTTTAGTCTTAAAACTCTGAACTCGCCAATAAAACTCAATGTAATGCTTAAATCATTTCAAAAGTGGAAACTTAGTCAACAAGGTATTTTGAAATAAAAACCAGCCCAAAAGCAACTTAGGCAAATGAACTTCTGTTTGAGAATTAAAAAGTTGTTTTTAATCGATTGACAGGAGTTAAACAGAAAACAAATTTGCATAATGAAACATTGTGAAACCAAACAAAAAATCGCAAACAATGAAAGGAATTGAATTGGCAAATACTGAAGTGCCAGCAATTATATTTGTAAAATATCCACTGACAGGTGAATGGTTGAAAGCAAAACTGTAAATTAGTATGAACAAAATTGTTAGTATCAACAATCCAAAATTGTTAACAATTAACAAAATAATAAATCTAAAGGAACAACATGCATGTTTTTATGAAAAATAATGTAAAGACGACCATTGCTAACAACATTTGTCTGTGTGCCAATTACCTGAATGCAAGAGAAAAAGATAAAATAAATTAATCAAATAAAGAAAACACAAGGAATAGTAAAGATCTTCATTTATTTTTCTAAATTAGACTAACATGATTGTATGTGTTTGTGTGTGTTACATAAATATATGAGAGCTCTAATGTATAATTTCTGAACAAAGATTTGCATAAATTATCATACTAATTGACTAATTAGCATATCTAATTAATGTTTTATTACGGTTTTATTATCATCTATTATCCTTGAACATGTCTGTCAATTTTCACTAAGATTGATTATAAAGAAACGTTGAAAAACAATAAAAAAACATCAAATTTGCATAAATTATCATGCTAATTAACTAATTAGCATATCTAATTCATTTTTAATTATGGTTTTATGAACATCTATTATCCTCGACCATGTCTGCCAAATTTCACCAAGATTGGATATAAAGAAACGTTGAAAAACAATAAAATACATAAAATTTGCATAAATTATCATGCTAATTAACTAATTAGCATAGGTAATTAATTATAATTATGGTTTTATGATCATCTATTATCCTTGAACATGTCAGCCAAATTTCACCAAGATTGGATACTTGGTTTTCATTCTATCCCTGAAAAAAGATACCCATGTCCTATTGAAAGTGGTACCATCACTAAAACAATAAGAATAATAAGAATTTGACCTTTGACCTGATCAAATATTTGATGAAAATTAAATCATTGAAAAATCTGTATCTCATGAACCGTACATCCGATTTCAAAAATTCAAAGTGCATTTTGTTTCTAAAAATATAATCTAACTAATAGCAAACACCTCATTTAACAAGGAACTAAGGAAAAATATCACCTGAAATGCCTATTTGTGGGTGATTGCAAATGCCTCCAATTTGACAATGAAAAAAGCAATAACTGCTGTAAAAAAAAAAGGCGCGTACTAATGAATGGGAAAAAGACCGGGCGAACTTTGAGTTTGATGCGCCTTCTTTTTTATCGATAAAAATGAAACTATGAAAGGGTTTCAAAAATGGGACGAAATGAATCCTAGGCTAGACAGTCACATTCACATTGTCATTGAGTCATGTCTTAAAACATAAACATGTGTTCATTATTTTACAGAATATTTTGAATCAACTCATTATTATAAATCAATATATCCTATCAAACTGGTGCGATTGAAGTTAGGTGCGCAAACTTTGATGCCCCCATCATTGATGTGAAAAAGTGAGATTCAAGGTTAATTAAGCATAACTATAAGCACAATTTGGCATTCATTGATTTTTAAAAGAAACTTTATTATGAAATATATGTATGAAATATGACGACTGCAGCTCTACTTATTTAGGCTGAGCTTGATATTAGTTCTTGCCAAGATAAGAGTCGGCAAAAAATTAGCTTTTGGCTGCTAGTGTTTCGTCAAAGCCAAATTTGTCTTGCCTAGATAGATATGAGCCATACAAAATTACAGGCTACATACATTTTTATGACAACCATGTCTCTATTATACTATTGAACTTGTCACCAGGATAAAAAACATAGATTAACCTTGCATACATGTGTATTGAATATTTGGTTAATTAACCTGAAATT
This sequence comes from Echinarachnius parma, assembly GCA_037951105.1. Lineage (NCBI taxonomy): Eukaryota > Metazoa > Echinodermata > Echinoidea > Clypeasteroida > Echinarachniidae > Echinarachnius > Echinarachnius parma. The sequence goes on along the minus strand of JBAMJV010005579.1, from coordinate 352,095 downwards.
GTTCCCTTTTCCTTGGGTTTAAATCCACAGTTTTTATCTTGGGCCCAGTGAACCAGAGGCATAACTGTAGTGCATCTCAGCGTGCTACTGTAAGACATGTCGCAGGGTGCTGCATCCAACATGGAGCAGTCTCCTGCTGCAAAGTCAGGCAAGGTGAGGATTAAAGCAGCAATTATTAATTATTTTGTATTATTACTATTATCAGATTGATGATGGTGATGATAACGATTATCAACATCATCATCATCATTATCCTCATCTTCATTATCATAATCATTACATCTTCATTACATAGATGTTCATCTTCATCTTCATCATTACATCTTCATTTTCATCTTCACTTTGATTCTCTTAATCTTCATCTTCATTTCATCATCTTCATTTCATCATCACTATCACCATCACCAACAACAACAGCAACAACATCATCATGATCATAGCTTCCTTTTGCATCATTTTACTACCTATAGTGATGACTGCCAAGTCTATTCCATAGATAAATTGTTATTATTATCTCTGCTAGCATTGCTCACTAATGAAAGGGACAATATCATGGGCATCAATCTGTAATTGATACCTAGTCATCAGGGGATGATCTGTTCATTCAACCCCCCCCCCCCCTTCCCCCCTTCCCCTTCCCCCCTTCCCCCCCCTTCCCCCACATCCCCCCCCCGATGGATAGGTATTACGTAAGGATCGACACCCATGGACAGTGTGTATCACCATAGAAGGCCATAAATGGATTCATACCAAAATGGCTTATTCTTAGAATTTCTTACTTCATGTATCCTGTTCTCCATCATTGCACCTATTCATGCAAAAACTTTGATACGTATCTAGGCATGTTAATTTTGTCTTTGTTTTAAACCACCCAAATGTATATGTAGCTTCAGGCCACTGAAATTAGAAAAGTTGGTTATTAACTTGCCTGATAGGGCAATCAAGGGCAAAATTAATCTCTTGCCTAGAATATTTGTTTCAGTTCAGATCAAATAAAGCAGTTTTCACATGTGTACATCACCAGTATGTAATTTATATTTTATATCTGAAATGAGAATCGTTTTGTTAGCCCCAGCTACTTTTCAATCATGTTTTGCATTATGCTCTTTATTTATGGGGAATCTTTTCAGTTCCTTACTTTTGGCAGGGGGTGATTTGTATAAAAAAAAAAAAAAATTGGGGGGGGGGGGGGGGGAGTGTGAATGTTCTGGATCCAAATCATCACTTTCATCACCCATGGAATGATACTTTTGTGTCCTGTAGATCTTCCAGTCGTTACATAAATTGAGACTAATTTTTTAAATTGAAAACATCTATTTCATCCCTCTCTCTCCTTTTTTGTTTGTCTTCCAGCTTGAGAATCTGCCGAAAGAAGATCTCATCAAGTATGTGAAGAAACAGGCCCTCCAGGCGCAGAAGCTAAAGGCTAAGTGTGAAGGTAGGGGATCAAATGTGATTAGGATTAGGGAAAACAATATAATTTATTTGTTTCTTCAAGGGCTATTAGCAACCACTTGTTCAAAATGAAGGCTTGCCTGCCATTGTACCATGGCAATGAATAGCTGTGATGTCACTCTTTAGTACTCTGACTTAAACCATACTCACCTTTGTCATTGACTGTTATTTGGAGGGTGTCAAAAGGGTTTTAAGAATGTTATTGCGTCCAACTTTAGTGTTCCTATTCTCCTTGTGATAAATAGTTGGAGATGTATTTGCAATAGAGTACTGAAGTGTGATGTCACAGCTAGTCATTGCCATGGGTAACTGGTTCTGAACAATGTCAGGCAAGCTGTATTGGTTCACCCAAGCCTAAAATGTATCACCTAGTGGTTGTCTTCTTTTGTCCAGCTCCAACCTACTACCAAAACCTCAATTCATAGGACAAGTTGTTTATATCCATTTGTATACAAGGGTCCCGTTGCAGAAAGATATACAATCTGCATTCAACCAATCAGATTCGCGCATGTAGACCACATGATCTGACTTACGATTAATTGTAACTTACAATCGATTGTATCTCTTTCTGCAACAGGGCACAGATGTCTTAACAAAAGAATGTGGCATCATTACTTTGGTTACTGTATGGTGCACACTGCTCAGATAGCTGTACGTATCAGTTCACAGAACAACAAATTCACATCGTTAGTTACACTGGTACATTTTTATTGGATCAGAAATATTGCTGCTTCTTCAGACATGGACTTGTCTTTCTATTGATGCCTACAATCAAATGAATTGATTATCGTATCGCATAGATAGCAGCATTTCTAGATTGTTATTTTCAGCATTGATGACAAATTGTTGTCTTTGTTTCATTGTAATAATGGAGAAGTTTGTGGACAATGCTTATACCGACTCTGAAGCACATGCTCAAGGAAATGGTTCTGGAGAACTTTGCCAAGGTGCATGTAATTTTATATGATATTTTTGCATCTTGTATTATTACAAATACATTTAAGTCTGATATTGCAACTCGATCATTCCAGGCAAATGGTGCGTTGTGGTATTGGAGCGTTGATTACCAATTTTGAAAGAAACAAACATTAACTTTAGTTGAAAAATTATGCAGTTGAATTAAGTGTAGGTTTAGTTGAATTAAGTGTAGGTTTAGTTGAAAAATAGTAAGACGAACTCATGTCTTACAACCTTGTAGAGCTTGAGTTATTCCATAATTGAAAACTGCGTCTTTGGTTGCTAGGAGATGTCTTTGTCACTGCACTGTTGTATGCCAGCAAGTGGTTGTCAACATGTCCCATTTAGCGAAATCAATGTGCAATGAAGTAGGACCTAATTTCAATATGTCCCAGTTAGCGAAATCAATGTGCAATGAAGTTGGACCTAATTTCAATATGTCCCAGTTAGCGAAATCAATGTGCAATGAAGTTGGACCTAATTTCCCAATATAAAAATGTATGATTCTGTTTTACTCCCTCAGAGCTCGCCAAGAAGAATGAAGCACTTGAAGGCAAAGCTTCTTCAGAGTCCACAGATGCAGGAGGCTCCGGGGACAGGACCAAAGCACTGGAAGAATAGAAAGAAATTGTGGTTTCATTATGTCTTGGTTATGCTATGAAGCACGGGCGTAGCGACTTACGTAATACCTATTCATCAGGGGGGATGAATGAATAGATCATCCCCCCCCCCCAGTTGAATGGGTATCAATGACACGTCTACGCCCGTGCTATGAAGTGAGATGCAACATTGACACCTAGTTTTAATTATTTGGATTTATCCCTCAGAGCTCGCCAAGAAGAATGCAGCACTTGAAGGCAAAGCTTCTTCAGAGTCCACAGATGCAGGAGGCTCTGGGGACAGGACCAAAGCACTGGAAGAAGAGTTGAATGATCTGAGAGAAGAGAATGAAGGAGTGCAGGCTGCCTACAATGCTGTCCAGCAACAGCTTGCACAGGCAGCTGAGGTTCAAGAGGTATGTGTCTGTCTGTCTGTCTGTGTGTCTGTCTGTCTGTCTGTCTGTCTGTCTGTATGTGTGTGTGTTTGTTTGTTTGTGTTGTTTGTGTTGTGTATGTGTGGCTCTCTCTCTGTCTGCGTGATCTGAGAGAAGAGAATGAAGGAGTGCAGGCTGCCTACAATGCTGTCCAGCAACAGCTTGCACAGGCAGCTGAGGTGCAAGAGGTATGTGTCTGTCTGTCTGTGTGTCTGTCTGTCTGTGTGTGTGTTTGTTTGTGTTGTGTATGTGTGGCTCTCTCTCTCTGTCTGCGTGATCTGAGAGAAGAGAATGAAGGAGTGCAGGCTGCCTACAATGCTGTCCATCAACAGCTTGCACAGGCTGCTGAGGTGCAAGAGGTATGTATCTGTCTGTCTGTGTATGCATCTGTTTTATGTCTCTGTTTTTGTGTTTGCATGTTTTTTCTGTTTGTGGGTCTGTTTTTGTTTTATTTTTGTGTGTGTCTGTGTTCTGTCTCTTGTTAGGTGTGTGTTTTTCTATGTGTAGTTGAGTGTGAGTTTGTGTATGGTTTTGTTCTCTTTATCTATATGTCGTTGGGTGTGTGTATGTCTGTTGATTATCTGTTTGTTTGCCTGTATGTCATGTTTTGTGTGTGCGTGTGTGAGTGAGTGATAGTATCACATTTTCAATTCTCTATAAATACATCATGATTCAGCATTCTCTTCGAAGAAGTGCCCACGACTTGGTACGCATGACTAAAAGAACCCATGCTCTAAGCAATTTGTATAACATATCGGTTCTTTTAGTCATGCATGTCAAGTTGTGGGCACATCTTTGAAGAGAATGCCCATGATTCAATTTAAATTTATTATTATTTAATGCACAAATCTTCTCTTGTTTGCAGACATGATTAATTACATGATTGCTTAAAATATGTTCACTCTCCCCTTGTTATCAGACCCTCCAGGAGGCTCTCAATTCTGCCTCAGACCAGAGAAGTGAAGCAGAGAGATGTCAGAAAGAAGCCAAAGCAGAACTGGACAAGTCTTTAGCAAAAATGAAGGTAAATACACAACAATTGCCATGTTTTTTTGTTTGTCATTCTCTATTGCATTCATCACATTGAATAAGTGTCATTTTCCCCCTACAAAATCAAGGGATTATTATATGGGAATAGGCTTAGTACATTTTGAGATGTCAAGTAACTTTTAATTGTTTTTTGTTTTATATGTATAGCCTTGAAGAAGGTCACAATCAAGAGTACTTTCTGCCAAATCAGATGATTGTTTGATATTTATATGATCAAATCTTCTATTTATTAATATTTGTAGGCCCTTGAGGAGCAGATGCAGTGTATGGAGATGAAGGAGGAGACCATGAAGACTACATTCCAGTGTCTACAGGAGGAGCAGAAGACCTTAGCAGATGAGAACAAGGTAGGCATCTTTAATAGTTCACAGCACATACACATGTGCACGCCATGCACCCAACTTCCTGGTCGTACAGTGTGCATTGACAATGCATGGTATGACATGTCAAACGAGCCCACCAGCTATGCATTGCCTACTAAACACAACAGTGCGTACATGTGTTTCACAGCTACTTCAGAGCACAAGCAGTAGACTTCCATGAAAAGGAAAATGGCATTGGATGTATTATTTACATTGAATCGTTGGGAAAATATAATCTTTTCCAGATATAATACAGTGCAAATTTCTTTGCAAACTGAAGAAAATTCTTGAAAGTGAAGTGACCAAATCTTGTGATAAAAGCAGAATTTTTCTCAGTCATGGCAGTATCGTGCACTAGAATACCTCTTAACACATGCAAAAGTAAAAGTTGTCTATCTTCTTTAAAAATTCCTGCATTTTTCTCTTCCACAGAGTTTGAAGGAGCAGGTCGGCATTCTGACGGAGGCGCGTGACCAAACCCTTGAATCCCTCAAAGCCATGAAAAGCTCCATCTCATCGGAGGCATCCAAGGGCGATGAGACCAAGAAGCAACTTGAAGACATCTTGTCAGAAAAGGAGAACCTAAGTCAGCAATGTCTCCAGCTTCAGGAGGAACAATCCCAGACGGCGCAGGAAATGGAATCTCTGAAGTCTCGGTTAGAGTCGCTCCAGGGAGAGAGGGAAGTCCTGGAGGAAGAAGCAAGGAAGTCCAATGCTGACCTGAACAAGAGGATTGAGGAGATGGAGACGGAACGGGAGATTCTTGTCAGAGATGGGGAAGAGGCGAGACAGAACTTTGAGAACATGAAAAGGCAGCTTGAGGAAGCAGAAGAACGGTTCAAGACAGAGATTGCAGCCCTCAATCAGAGTTCAGAGGAAGCCTCAGGATCCAGTGAGCAGCTCCGTGTTCAGCTGGAAAGGATGACTGGAGATCTCATGCAGCTCTTGAAGGAGAAGGAAGAGCTGGTCGTCCAGAAGGAAGCAGTTGGAACCCAGGCAAAAGAGTTGGAGATGAAGGTGCAGGATTTGGAAGAGGAGAGAGGTAAGCTGAGCAAAGACTTTGAGGAGCTAACGCAGGAATTGACAGGACTGAGAGGTCAGTGCCAAGAACTTGAGGGTCTTAAGACAAAGCTGGAGGAGATGGGTGCTAAAATGGATTTGAGGGATCAAGAGCTCAGGGACTTGCTTCAAGGAAAGACGAAGCTGGAAAGCGACCTCAGGGATGTGTCCACTGAAAAGAGCCGACTTGTTGAAGAACTGGAATCCCTGAAGTCGGGTCAGTCGGATCTCAGTCAGGTCCTGCAGAAGCAACTGGATGATGTCTCTGCAGAGAAGACTAATCTGAAGGACAAGTGCTTGGAGCTTGAATCATCCCTGAGAAGTCTGCAGCAGGAACTTGATGCAAGAGAGACAGAACTTTCTGCAAAGGAAGCTGAACTTGAAGCAAAAGTAGCAGAACTTGGTGAACAGGACATGGCAAACAAGGATGTTGAAAGACAGATGCAGGAACTGAAGCAACAATCTGAGGAGAGGGTAGAAGGCCTGCTCAAGGAGAAAACGGCCATGGAACAATCTCTTGAAGCCACAAAGTCAGAAGTCTCCAGGTTTGAAGAGGAGGTGAAGAATCTGAGAGACGATGTTCAATCCAGGGAGAGTCGGCAGAATGCAGAGGCAAATCAAACGAGGGGCGAACTGGACAGAGTTGTCCAGGAGTTGCAGGAAGCTTTAGAGCTGAAGAACAAAGAGCTGAAGCAGCTGGAAGAAGACACAAAAACATCCCAAAGGAAGCATGAAGAAGAACTTACCAAAGAGAAAGGAGATTTTGAAAAGAGTCTCATGGCTTCTAAAGAAGCAATGGAAGAGAAAGAAGAAAGAGTAAAAGAGCTGCAAAGAGAAATCTCAAGACTGGAAGAAGTCATGGCAAGCGGTGAGAATGAAACAATCAGGGAACTGACCAGCATGAAGGAAGAACTAGAGAATGCGCTGACTGATGCTAAGGAGAAGACCAAGGAGAAAGATGAAGAGGTGAAAAATCAAATGGAAGAGATCAACAAAATAAAGGAAGAGCTGAAAACAAAAGAGGAAGAAATGAAAAGTATGGAGGAAGCGATCAATCGAGCGAAGGAAGAGCTAAAAGAGAAAGATGGAGAGATGAGGAGTGTGAAGGAGGACATGGACAGTGCCAATGAACAGCTGATGTTGATCAGGCAAGCCCATCTGGAGAGCATGCAGCAGAGTGCAGAGTACCAGCAACAGGTGCAAGAACTGAAGCAGCAAGGGCCATCGCAGGACTCTCAGGTATATTTCAGTTGGACTCATTTATTTTTTCATTGTTAAATAATCTATCTTGAGCCAAAGTGTTCCTTTTCTCCTTGTCTTGAAATGGTCAAGCTTACATATGTTTTAGAGCCCTCATAAAAATAGACACAAAGATTAAGAAATAACCAACTGATATGATTTAAAATAATGAATAACGCACAACCCAACTCGGTGCACAATAATAATAAACACTGTAATATAGTATGTAAAGTTTCTAAGAATACGATAAATTGAAAATAAATTCCAAACCTATTTGGCTAATTTATCTCGTCTTTTGTTCATATGTTGCAGGGATCAGCGCAGGAGAACCAGGAGCTGTTCCAAAAAATCAAGACCATTCAGGGAGAGAAGGATGTTCTCCAGGAAAGTCTGGAAACTCTTACAGAAGGATCCAACAAGGAGAAGGAGGAACTGCTGGAGAAGATCAGAGCTCTAGTAGGAGAAAGGGACACTCTTGGAGCCAGCCTAAGAAAAATGGAGGAGGGATCTATCCAGGAAAAACAGGAACGGTTGGAAAAAATTGCAGCCTTAGAAGGAGAAAGGGAGACCCTAGAAGCCAGTCTAAGAGACCAGGAGCAAACATCTGGCCAGGAGAAACAGGAGTTGTTGGAGAAGATCAGGACCCTAGAAGGAGAAAGGGAGACTCTTGAAGCCAGTCTAAGAGACCTGGAGCAAACGTCTGCCCAGGAGAAAGAGGAGCTCCTGGAAAAAGTCAAGGTCTTGGAAGCGGAGAAGGAGAAATATGCCGCAAACTTTGATAAGCTGAAGAAGGTGAGCCAGGCGAAGGTGCTTCAACTCCAGGAGCAGATGAAGGAGGCAAGGAGCACCAGGGAGCAGGGAGACAGCAACAGGGAGGAGACACTCAATACTCTGCAAGGTAGAGACTCTTTCATTGCAGTAAAATTATAGTAAAATCACTCAATGGGAGACAAAAACAAATAATAAGAAGTTTGCCTTTATAGACAAATGGTTGCTGAAGCATGGTCGACTATTATTCTATTCGGCAAGGATAGTGACACACGCAATAGTCATTTAACAAAAGGTTGTCCATGCATCTTTTGTAATTAAATTGTGATTTAATAATATTCACTAATTAACATTGTCAACGACCTTCCTAACCAAGTTGAAAAGTCATGATCAGAAATATTTTGAGGTACACTTATCGAGCACAGAATAAAGATTGTTTAAATTAATCTCCCTTTTTGTCCAAGATGGTTTCATTTATGTTATCCTAATTTGTTTTTTACAGATGAAGTCTCCACTTTGAATGAGACCCTGGCAGATCTGCGAGAGATCAACACCACTCTCCAGTCTAGGCTGGACAAGGTCACAGAGGAGAAGACTGCCCTCTACGACGACCTCGAGACAGCCATGCAGCAGCAAGAGGTCAGTGGCCAGAAGGAGGTCGACATGTCGCGGCAGGTCAGTGACCTGGAGGTCTTGCGCCAGAAGCTGATCAGTCAGATGCAAACCATGCAGGTAAAGGTTTACACAAACGTGACATGATTAAAGCGTGAGGTCAAAGGTCTGAAGATGGATGACCTGATGCAAAAATGTTGTGACTCCAAAGCATGTGGAGCTACAAGTTCAGCTAAGGAATGAAGCATTGATTACCATTTCATGGTTATGCATGTGGTCAAAGGTCAGAAGAAGATTGACCCGTCACGTGTTGTTAGTGACCTCAACATCAGGAGGCAGATGCAAACCATGCAGGTTGAGATTAAATTTAGGTTGTTGAATCATCACAACAGTGTCATATTGTGCTTTCACTGCTTGATGGGTGAGAATGAGAAGCAACTAATCGTTGATGTCAGTGAGGATTTTACAATGGTATTGACATGTTGTAATTATGTTTGTTTTTTAATTTCTTTTTAGACCAAGCTGGATGAGAACCTGGCCGAGAATGAGGAGCAGAAATCCAAGGTTGAACAGATGATGTCACAGAGAGACGATCTGAATGAACAGGTGACCCAGTTAAGAGAGACCATTGCTGAGCTTAACTCACAGGTAAAAGATTTCCCACTGTAAACGTAGATGCCATTTTCATCAGAAATAACTTTCATTTGCACCTTTGCTTACTGTTACTAGATTTACTGGTTTACTGGTTTTCTATCTTTTATTTTGAGATAAAAATTGATGTGGGAACCATTGACAAGATTGTTTTAATTTTCAGATGTAGCATAATTTGATTCGTGGATTGACATTTAAGTAAATGTCTGTATTGTCAAAGTTAAAATCTAATTTGAAGGAGTTTCTGCTCGATTTTTTCTTCTTTCTTGTGTACCACCTTGAATGATTTACCAATCCACTTATCAATTTATCAGATTTGTATTATTCTATGAACAAACAAATACAAGTATAACAAACTGAACATAATGATGAATAGATTAGATGACTTCTTTTTCAAATGAATCTTCTAAAAATGAGCATAGCAATCTGTTATTTTTAAAGACATTTTCAGAAGTGGACTTAATTGTTACCATCAATATTCCCAATATTTCATTTCCAGAACGGTAAGCTAGAGGAAGAGTCTGTGCAGCGATCAGCAGTGCCAAGTGAAGATACCAAACAACAGATTGGTAAGAAGTTAAGAACACGGATGGATTTGCTTTAAACAGAACTACATTGCAAAGTAAAACATGTTTAGTTCATTTGATACTATATGAAAGTATTCATGATTCAAGAACAATGAGATATTTCAACAGAACTTACTGAAAATAATAGGCTTTTAGAACATGAATTCTTAATTTTGTTAATTTCTTATCTTGGGCATCTCATCGAGAAGGCTCAGGCGCACACAATGGCCTATGCCATAAAGCAAGTTATCAAAAACTAGACATAACTCCCTTCTCACTGTTACCTGATGAAAACTAGCCTGAGGAATAATAAGATATTTACTTTCCCTACCTCAGACTCCATGCGTAGCTCAGTCAAAGAGGCAGAAGAGAAGCTACAGAAGATGAAGGCTGTGGCGCTGAAAGCCAAGAGAGAGTTGGAGCTCACCAAAAAACAGGTAGGTTGTTTTGATTGGATGATAATAGCTAATATTTTGATTTGAGACAATTTTGTACATGTATGTGGATTTACCCGTTCTGGGTGCTGTTGCAGAAAGAGATACAATCAATTGTAAGTTACAATTGATTGTAAATTAGAACATTTGCGCGTTTTAACCAATCAGATTTGCGCATTTAGAAAACATTATCGGACTTGCAATTAATTGTAACTTACAATCGATTGTTTCTCTTTCCTCAACAGGGCCTAGAACTGATTGATTGTGCTATAACATGTTCTCTCCATAGACCAATGCAGAGTATTTACGGGACCAGCCCTGAAGGGGTTAATATTGAATAGTCCTTTATTTATTTATTTATTTATTTATTATTTATTTATTTATTTTGGTATACATTTCAAACTGATCAGCAGCAGTGCTGAAAGGATCAGTGTACATTGAACATCAAAACATACATATTATAAATAATACAATATAGCAATTGTTACATTCAAATCAACATGTGTTTTACTGATTGGGAAATTCCTTGATTTTGTGTTCAGGACTCCAGCTTCCACTGGACCATGAACATGTCAAATTAATCGAGTTTGAAAACCAAACCAAATTTGTCCCTTTTGTTTTTTCTGCAGGTGGCTGCTGCATTACAAGACAAAGAGTGTGCGCATGCCAAGCTGCAGGCGCTAACAAAGCGATACGAGTCACTTGAAGCAAAGCTAGAATTATCATTTTCTTTAAATACCCATATAAGAAAAGTAATCTTCATGTTACTGGCTGAAAGTGATCAAATGCTGAAACTTTGCATGAATTTGTTTCTGTTTACAGGTGACTGCTGCATCACAAGACAGAGCATGCACAAAGTGAGCTGCAGGCGTTGTCAAAACGATGAGTCCCTTGAAGCTAAGGTTAACCTCTTCCATTCCTGTCACAAAAAGTAATCAAAAGAGACTTGTTGAAAGTGATCGGATGATGAAACTCTTTTACTTTTGTCTGCAGGTGGTTGCTGTATCGCAGGACAAGGAGCGTGCCCAAGCAGAGCTGCAGGCGCTAACCAAGCGGTATGAGTCGCTTGAAGCAAAGCTTTCGGGTAGCCACCAGCACATGGAGAACTATCAGGTCAGTGGCGTGAGAATAACTCATTACATACAGTAACTGTGTCAATGTCTTTTGGGGGATATTTTGGCACATTCGCAGAAGAAGACAGGCAGGCAACCAGGCTGGGAAATTTTAGTTGGTATTTTACTTGCCGAAAATTAATTATTACATGCGATAGGGGATTGGACAAGTACTATAGTGTCGTACCCTGATATATAGATCAATGTTATGCTGAGATGGATTTTGGTAATTTTGTTTTCGATATAACTTCCACTAGGACTGAAAGCTCTGCCCTCATTGAATTTCATTTTCGTTTTTCTTGTTTTGCAGAGCCTACATCACGAGTATGAAAAGCTGCAGGATGACATAGAAGCAAAGGCTGACAGGTAAGCCATGCCACATTGACGACCTTCCAAAAGGCTGCATTGCCTACTCATTGCTAGAAATTAACCTTTTTGCCTTGTGGCCCAATCGGGCAAGTCAAAACAAGATTGTACAAATTTGAGTGGCCCGAAACCTAAATCTGTTCAATTTTGTTTCCCGAACAGGCCAAGTAGAATTTAGGTTCAATGAAATTTGTTGGCCCGGAGCTAATTTTTAGTGGCCCCGGGCCAACGGGCCTATGCTAATTTTGAGCACTGGCCTACTATTAGAACAATGCAGCCTGCTGTCGGCGCCTACATTGTATAAACAGCTACAATTTTTACTTGCACTCATATTTCCTGCATTTTATTGTACATAAATGCATGCTTTATCACCCTTTTTGACACCTCCCGATGACACATCGGCACAAAACCATCCCAGTATAGCTTTATATAGCTGCTCCAAGGGATTACTACATGTACTAGTATGAAATGTTAATTTTTTGTATTTTGTCTCGAAGAAAGAAGGGAAGCGTTATCAGACTTTTATATGGATATTCTGAAAACTAAACAATTCTTGGGCAGGGGGTCTATGCGGAATGCATTGCGTTATTGAAATTGAATAGTCTTGAATCAATTAACAATAATGATTTAATCTGTCTTTTTTTTTAACGTACTATTTTATTTCCCAACTTTATTTCCAGAATCAAGGAACTAGAGAAACAGATAGCAGATACACAACAAGATCTCAATGTGAGTATTTGCACCTCCATTCATTTGTTTCCTTATTCCTATTTGATAATTGTGTTTCTATGTATAAAGGGATGTAGGATTCAATACATTTTAAGTAAATGACATGTTTTTATATTATATAAATTCAGGCTTATCTAAGAGTTTGATAAATGTAAGTTGGGAAATGAACCAGCCAGTGTTTCATGAAAATGAGCAGTGAACTTACTCTATACTTATTTTGGGTCCAGAACCTATCCCAGGAGTGCACCCAGACCAAGCAGCTGAAAGAGGAACTGGTCCAGCGACTAGATGTCCAGGACCGGGAATTGTAGACCCTGGAGAAGAGTCTTGCCAAGATGCGGAGCAGAGCAGTTTTTCATGAATTTGAGCCGTAAACTTATTTTTGTCTTCATACTTTCTCCTCACTAGAACCTATCCCAGGAGTGCACTCAGACCAAGCAGCTGAAGGAGGAGCTGGTCCAGAGACTAGACGTCTAGGACTGGGAGTTAAAAGTCCTGGAGAAGAGTCTTGCCAAGATGCGGTGTAGAGCATGTTATTATAAATTTGTGCCATGACCTTAATTTTTACTTAATTTGTTCTCCTCACCAGAACCTATCCCACGAGTGTACCCAGACCAAGCAGCTGAAGGAGGAGCTGGTCCAGAGACTAGACGTCCAGGACCGAGAGTTGAAGACTCTGGAGAAGAACCTCGCCGAGATAAGGAGTAGAGCAACTGTTGCTGAGACGGAGAGAGACACGGAGAAGAGGGAGAGGACGGAGAAGGAACAACAACTCAAAGAGGTTTGTTGAGCATGTTAAAAGGTTAAAAGTTTATTTATATTGATGATGATGAAGATGGTGGTGGCGGCGGCGGCGGCGGCGGCGGTGGTGGTGGTAAGGGTAATGGTAATGGTGATGGTGGTTATGGTGATGGTGATGATGGTGATGGTGGTAATGGTGATGATGATCATCATCATGATGTGGGTGGTGACAACGATTATTGTGATGACGATGATGGTGATATTGGTGGTGGTGGCGATGATCGATGATGATGAATGTTATGGATTATTAAAGGTTACAAATGTGAACTATCATACTATAATATATTCACAAATATGTTCTTTATTCTGTTTTGCACAGGCATCAGAGAGGCTAAGCTCTTTAGAGCAATCACTCAAAGTGCAGAAAGATACACACGACGGAACAACTAGAAAACTAGAGGCAGCTCTCAGGGTAAGTAATACCAATGTTTGATAATTAGATTTCTATTTTATATGACCTAAATCAACTTTGTATTGCTCCACATTTATCCACTCTCTACCTGTTTTATGAATATAATTCCTACTTGTTCTTACTTTGCCGAGATGAAGAAAGCTCAGCTACATTGCATACCTGCCAACCAGTCCGATTTTGTCGTATTTAGTCCGATTTTTTATTCAAAAAAGGGTAAAAAATCGGACGAGTACGATTTTTTAAGTCTGGAAAAAAAAAAAAAAAAAAAAAAATCTCTGAATTTTTTTTTTTTTTTTTTTCCTTTCTTTCTTTTCAAAAAGTAAATATACATGTGCATATAAATACACACATACATATTCAGTGTGGTCATATGTTGAAAAATAAGGCTAAGATAGCACAAGAGAGCATCTAGAACCCTAGAGCTGGACCCAGGCTGCAAAGGACTTCGTGCTTCGCGCATTTTCAAATGTTGGCAGGTATGACATTGACTTGCATTTGACTACATTTGCCTTTATAGCAGATAAGCAGTTTTCAGCAGATTTTAACAATTCTCCACTTCAGTTGTTTTAAACTTGAATGTTGTACATTTGGCATATGGTTATCAATTTTGTTTTGGCCGCCATAAATCTTGCCCCAACCCAAAAGTTCGTTTACAGCCCTGATTTAATATGTTTATTTTATGTTGGGTTTTATTTCTTTGCATCTGACAGGAGGCAAGCAACAGCAACATGATGGATCTGGAGATTGCAGACTATGAGAGAACGATGTCTAGTCTCAATGCAACCGTCGCTGAGAGAGACGCTTCCATCACAAACCTCAACTCAGAGGTCGACAGTCTGGAGAGAAGACTAGAGGCTATGCAGAGTGAAATCGGTAAAGAAAAGAAAACAAGTTATAAAACTATTTTGTTTAATAAGGTTGATAACCAATTTTTGAGCTATTAGACTCTCTTGTCTATGGTAATAAGAGAGAAAAGATATATAATTTTGTCTCGGAGAGATGCAAAAAAAAAAATACAAAAAGGCAATGAAACATTTGTATGAGATCTTTCATTCAATTGCACATGTTTTTTTGGTTATTGCCAGCTTTTTCTTGGCCAACATTCACTTCTAAAGAGAAGAAATGAATCATTCCAAACTTCTCTCTTCTTTTGACTCCTACTAGATGTTGGTTTTTACCAACATGGAGATGGTAAACAAACTGGGAAATAATTCTCTGTCTCGCTGTTCTTTGTTTGCAATAGTTGCTGTTGGGGAGCAACGTGATGGTGCAGAGGAACGAGCCAACAAACTGAAAGCTATGCTGGTGAAGACCAAGAAGGAGCTTGCAGATGTGAAGAAGGCTGAAAATGAGCAGCGGAGCACAGAGGCTGCCCTCTATGGCCAGGTTGAGCACCTGACCCAGCAGGCCGAGGTGTGCAAGATAGAGGAGGCTAGGATGGTGTCTGAGATGCAGAGACTCAAAGATCAGGTATTCTTCTAGTCATGTATAATTCTTTGGTTAAGTAGTTCTTATTTGGCAATTAAAAGATAATGTATACCGTACTGACCGGCGGAATTCGCCGCAGCCGCGTAAACGCCGCATGCCGACTTTGAGCATTGAAATTGAAAAAAAAAAGTGGGGAAAGGTGCGCTAGGGAAACTGGCGACAAAAAAACGGGAATAACGGCCGAAAACAAGAAAATCGGCGGGGAAAATTTGCCAAATTTAAGCAGGGAATCGGCGGCGCGTAACATTTCTCGCAATCGCGCTATTTAACTGCCATGCACACTGTATGCAAGCTACGAGTTACGATGTACCATCTCGATCAAAATGTCCGAACCGTACTCTAGTACCTACTGCACTGTACTACAGCGAACCCTGTACTACTGTGCAATGCAATGCATCCATAACGCACGTAGATCGATGGCAGGCAAGCACGGCGCTGGCAGTGGTAGTTTGTTTCGTAACTTCGAAGTTAAAAACGTATCGGATTTAGCAAATATCAGCAAAAAAGGTGAAATACTATTCTAGGCCAGGGTAAACGTAGACAATTTGGCTTTATAATGTTTTATCACGCAAAACAATACAGTGCAATACAACAAATAGTCCCACACCTGCTGAAATGTGTTGTTTTGAGGCCGTTGAAAAGTGAAAATTTGACTATTGCCGCGTACGCGCCGCACCCCAACTTTGCGGGGTTTTTTCAAGGAAAAAGTATGCGGCGATTACGCCGGTCAGTACGGTAGTCTTTAATATTGATTTTCTGGCACATTATAAGCAATGATGCTCACTCCCAACATTAAAAAAAAGAATGAAAGAAAAAGTATTGCATACTTTTCCCACGGTTTGAAATAGGAATCAATGTAATGGCTCCTATTAAATTGAATGAGAGGTTAATTTGTTATAAAATTCCTGTTGCAAACATTTTGTTGATGATTTTAAGCAGCATTCAAATATTGCTTTATACCAATATGTTCACAGCGCTGAAATTGAATTTGCAAGCCTGGCCTTGAATTTTTGTTGAATGATTAGCTACTGAAATCATGTGATGACAAGAACTGATATAAACTGTACAAAAACCCTCCAAAACAAGGACTTAAAATGTCAGGGCAGGGAAAATATTGATCAGAGGAAAACTAATTGTAATGTTATGTTAACGTTCTGATTTAATTGGTGCTCAGATGCGGACTTCAAACGAGGCCAACATGAGAACAGTGCGCAGCCTGGAACAGAAGGCCACCATGCTGCAAGAGGACCTGGATCTATCCAGGAGTGAACTGTCTGCCAGCCAGGCTGAATTTGAAGGATACAAGGTATGTTATGAGTTTTTTTTTTTTTTTTTTACCAGATAGGAGATGATATTATTTGAAGAAGTTGGTATTTAGGTCCGAGTCAAAAGTAGTGAACAAGAGAATACATAGAGAGTGAACAATTTAGAATTTCTTCCATTTTCTTTTTGAGTTTCTTTAATGAACTCCCCATGATCATGGTCTGTCCTTAGATCAATTCAAAAGCTAAGAGGTAATAATGGCCTTCAAATTCCCCTCCCATAGTCAAGAGGCTCGAGACGTGTGACAATTAGGCATATTATCTAGAGATGTGTCTCTCAGTTCTAGTGTACATTGTTGGTTGATAATGCACTGAGCGCATAAAGACTGCATCGTAATAATTGATGATGATTATTTTATTTCAGGTGCGGGTCCACAGTGTGCTGAAGCAGCAGAAGACCAGAGAGTCGCATCCCGTCTCCTCGGCGATGGACGCCGGGGAGCGAGAGGAGGCTGAGAAGGTCGTCCAGGGTCTGCGGGGGCGACTCAAGGAGGCAGGAGACAAGATGGGGGCGCTGCAGAATGAGTACGACCTCCTACAGGGGGAGCACGACCGCCTCTTGCAACGGCACAACGAGATGATGCAGGACATGGAGAACAAGGAAGGCGTGTGGAAAGAAAGGTATGAATCTTTTGTTTGTGTGTAAGGAACACAGAATACACTGTATTATAGAGCTGACTGCATGGAATAAAACATTCTATACAAATTTGTTTGTTTAGAACAGGTTATTGTTATTATACCTCAGTAAACCTTACATAAGTCAAATTCATAGGTACAGCAGAAAAAGCCCTAGGTAATTAACTGACTGTAAAAAATAAAGGGAAAACCGCTGACTGTTCATGAATGAAATTCAATACAAAGTTAATGTATGTAATTGGTTGTTGTTCTTGTATTGAAATTGAATGATAACGAACATGTTTTTTTATAATATTTAATGTCTGTCTTTCTTTTTAGATTAGAGAAGCTTCGTATGGAGAGTCATGGCAGGAATATAGAGCATACAGAAGCCATCAAGGAACTGACCGCACAGAATGAGGCTCTCACATCGTCCTTCAAGGTATGAACACTGGAATTTCTCTATTTTCATGGATTTTAATTGAGCATTTTCAGTTTGGCACATTTCAACTCGCAACAAATAGTATTTGTACGATGTGAATTTGTCTACTTTCTGATTTAAATATATAACTTATTATCCTTGAAATTTTAGTCCCAGATGCGTCAGTTGCAAGATGACCACCACCGCACCATGGAAAGCCTACAGCGCCAGCTAGAGACCACGGAGAACCAGCTGTACCGAGCCCAGCAGGAGGCCCAGCGAAGCAACAGCATCAACAGCACGCCGATCATCCCATCTAGAACACCGGTGGAGAGCAGCAAAGAGAGCCCTCTGGAGTCTGCGTTGAGGACAGTGCCAGGGGAGCGAGAACAAGCTGAGGTTGGTACAGAGCTAGCTTTATCAGTTTGTATGCTAAAGATGTGAGGAAGTTCCATGAAACAATATAGAAAGAAATAGGTCATCAGCGACAGTCTAATAAAAACTTGGAAAGAAACAAAAAATGGTTAAGACTAATTGACATACAGTGTCTGTTTATACATTTTATTTCATTTTCGGACACAGAATTACACCAGGACAAGCTCCCCTCTGTAGTATCCGATCAACACCCAACATTCAGACCCCCTTCAATCCCTCCCCTTCCAATCTGCTGATTGTCAAATTACCCCTTTTTGTCTCCGCATTCAGTTAATGGCTGACTTGATATTTGTTCTTCATTTCTCCGAATCTAGGGCATGGAGCACACAGACACTGAAATGCCGCAGAAGAAGCGCCTCGGCCTAGCGCGGATCAACACCAACATCCAAAGCCCGACTCAGACCCCCTTCCCCCCACCCCTTCTTCTCCCCCCCCCCCCCCCCTTCTCTGCACTCCTCAGTAAATGGCTGACTTGATATTTGGTTTTCATTCCTTTGATTCTAGGGCATGGAGCACACAGACACTGAAATGCCCCAGAAGAAACGCCCCGTCCTTGCACCTATCAACACCAACATCCAAAGCCCGACTCAGAACCCCCAGAGCCTCCCATTTGCCCAGCTTCTCTCCTCACCGCTAGATGACAGACAGAGCGTGGTCAGCCTGACTAGCTCTACGGCCGAGGAAGAGCATTTGAAGAATAAACTGACCGCAGCTCAGCTGAGGATTGACCACTTCACTGAGGTAAGAATCTATTCATTCCCTTTCCCGCCTTCTCCTGTCTCCCCCTCCCCTTTTTTAATTTTTAAAATATTGTTTTACTTCCTCTCACGTTTCGCGTTTCGCTTAGTCTTCCTCCACCAAAACTTTCTCTTCTTTCCCCGCCATCTCCTCCTTTTCATCCTCAACCATCTTCCAATTCCTCCTTACCCCCTTCTCTTTTTGATAACTCGGGGTAGCCTGCTTCTAATGGTATCATTGGAAACACACCCACAATCTATCCAGCTCTTCACATTCACTTTCTCCACTCCCTTTGGAGCACTCCATCACTTAACGTTAAATTGTAATCCATGGGGAAAGATAACTTCAGGAAAAACCACAGAATATTTTTTCTTTAAAGAGTGGTGGTACTAAAAAAGGATCCACTCATCGTACTCGGCGTTCATTCTCTCCACTCCCTGTGGAGCATTCCAGTACTAATGTTCTTCTCCCCTGTTCCCTCAGATCACTAGTGAGAATGAAGCGACCATCCTGCGGCTGACGGAGCAGGCTAAGGTGCTGAAAGAAGAGATCAGGCGGTTGGAACGAAACCAGCAGAGAGAGAACGCCATTGCAAATATGGAATACCTCAAGAATGTTGTCCTCAAGGTCAGTACCTCAATGTCGGTCTCAAAGTCAGATCAGTTTGAAAGTCAACTTCAAGGACATTGGTGCAATACATGTAGTGGCTGGGTTAATAGTTATGTTTGTCGAGAGAAGAGATCAGGTATCAATTAAGGACTATTGTTTGTTATTTACTAATTTTAAGCTATATTTTTATGTTTGTCTCACAGTTCATGCTTCTACCTCAGGGTGATGAGAAGGGGAGATTGATACCGGTGCTCAAGACCATGCTCAAACTCAGTGACACAGAACTCAAGCAGCTAAATACCATTGCACAAGGTAAGATTTCCATCATTTACATGTTTAAAACAAGATAGGAGAGATATACTATACAGTGGAACCTCGTTAAAAAGAGCTCTGATATAACAAAGCCATCTTAGAAGAAGGTGATTTTTCTGGTACAAGCTTTTAATATGCTTTTGTTTTTTGTTAACCCTTATATAACAAGGTAATGTTCATGGTCCTAAGGTTATTGATATAACAATGTTCCACTGAATTACGATTTTAAAACCCTTTTGGATAAACATTGGGGGAATCAAAGATTCAAAACAGCCGATACTCAATGCATGCGCAACTGAAGTTTATAATAGACGTACAGTAGCAACAATCAACATATAGAAGACCGGAAAGTCTACAGGAGGATTCCTTCTTTTCCATACCCTGATGTGATGTGATGTGATGAAACAGTTCTATAAGGGAAGGTATATTTTATCTTTGATATAGGCATGAGAGTAACGTTTACAACAAAAAAACACATTGTCATGTGCCGTCATGTGCCAAGTATTTGGTTCAAAGCAGTTAAAAATGTATGCTTACTTTTAATTTTGCATCTCAAGGGAGGAAATCCATTTGGCAAATTGTCATTGAACCATGATGTTGCCATTTGTCAATAAAAAGGGGATTGTGATGAAACTACATTTACAAAAAAGAGCAACCGTTTCCGGTAGTGCTTTCTTTATATACGTGTAACAAATTCTCAGTAAATTATGGACTCTCATGAAGTGGTACTTAAGCATAGCTATTATAATTTCTTTGTTTATTTTGTATAATTCTTCTTACAGGAGATGAAGCTGGTCAGAAGCCAGGTGCACCAGCAGGATCCTATCTCCATCGCTGGTCTGGGGGCCTGCTATAGAGCACAGAAGCTATGATGTCATACAAATCTATTTTTAGAATTTCTCAATTTGAACTTCATTTTCCAAAAGAGCATACAAAAATAATGTCCAAATATCGAAAATCAATTGAATATGTTAAGTATTGGCTGAGATATGACCATCCGAATGAATTTTATTTCGAATAGGCAATCAGTGTTATATTGCTCTGGTTCATAAATGCTCTTTCGGAAAATGAAGTTCAAATTTGAAAATTCTAAAAAATAGATTTTTGATGACGTCACACTTCACCACTCTATAGGAGTCTTGCAGTTGAGCACAAATGTTTACTATGTTCTTTCAAATACAGCCAAACCTGTCTTAGTGGCTACCTTTCTATAGTAGCCACCCTGTATAGTGGTCATCAAATGTGATTCCATGCAGAGACAAATAATGCAATAGAACTTTTATGTAGACATTACCTGTCTTTAGTGGCGGCTTTTCGTGTTTTCCTTGGGTGCTTACTATACATAGTGATTGTTACCAGTTTACAGTGAAAATGATGCTAATATTCCTTATTACCTTACTTGATCTGGAGCAGCGACAGTCAATCTGAACCTTGTGTCATGAAGATTGAATGTTTCCGTGGCTGTTACACTGGCAATAACTGGAATTTTGTGTGTGTAGCAATTTATTATTTATTGGTAGTTTTACCAACCTTTGTCATTGTAATCTATCGTGTTATGAATATAGTTAGACTTCAAGGCCTGTATTCATAAAAACCCTACTAGCTTACCTAGTTTAAACCTAGGCATATTCTAGATGATTGGGCCAAGTAAACAACACTATTATTTCTTAGTCACCAGAATTAATTATCTGGGTAAGCATTTTACCTACTTGGTTAACCCTAGTCGTCAACGAGAAGGATGTCTAGTTGAATACTTGGTCTTATCATCTAAAATAATAATAATAGCGCTTAGAGACTTTATTGCAATTTGCGCTCTATAAGTACCTATTATTATTATTATTATTATTATTATCATCTAAAATAGAATTAGAATGGAACTAACTTAGTGTGGTTTTATGAATTTGGTCCCAGATTGATATAAGATGTATCAGGAGTTATGACCAAATGCCCAATCTCCCTCATTTTCAGCTCTGTGAGATTAAAATCCAAATTTAAAACCAAAAATATACATTCATGCAAATTGTGTTGTACTGCATTATAATGTATATAATTCATATTTATTTTGTCTATATTATAGTATGTCAATATACATTTTGAATAATTTAAATGTTTGCGGTCTTCACATGTTGAAAAGATGTCAAAATCATCTGTTTTTCATTGAAAGCTCCTTGAGAGCACTCCAAAAGTAAATCATGTGTGACTTCAGTGTTTCATAACTCCAAAATTGTCATAATTTGGAGCATTTTTAGGCCACATCAGTGTATTGCCTCTGTATCGTATGTAATTTCTATTCTTTAAACTTTAAGGCCATGTTTACAAGACTATTAATATGGCTCTACATGTAATGTGTTTTATTTCTTTATTTTATAATGACTAACATTATCATATATGATTTTATTTATGTAAAGTGAAGTCCATACTTTGAGAATTGAAATTATTCAAAATCCTATTTAAAGTGTTTACATGTATTTATCTAAAAATGGTTGTCATTGGCTGCATTATTTCACAACACATACAATTATTTTATATTGTAATGGTGGCACTGACATTTTAGATACATGTTATTCCTTCTTGATACACATTTATGAAGTAATTACAGAGACACACATGAAAGACCAAAAAGTGCTATATATCACATACTATTGGGCTTTCATTTAGATACTGTGATGTTCGTGTGCTCCTACTCCAGTTATGTTTATGTTCTCCCTCTTATTCAATATATCTTTTGAGTAATATGTCTTGAGAGTAAAACACAATTTATGTTGAAGCAGTTCTTACAATCATTTTAAAGAACTTTGTCATACACATGAGACAAAGAAAAGCCTGCTTTATTTAGGAGTTGACACAGTTAATTGTTAAGATGTATACCATTAAATTGATTTACAACATAGCTGATGTTATCGTGCTGTTCTTTCAGTCAGTTTATGAATTCAGTGTCATTACTTGAGAAAACTGAATCCTGCTTTAGGAGCTAAAATTGTAAATATCTTGATTAAGTTGTTGAATACCACCGTAACAAAGGTTTTTGTGGGATTTAGTTGGGATCCTATAAGTAAGTGTAGTGCAATATGTGTATGAATCAAAACTTAGTGTTGACTGTGAAAAAGATTTATAATATTCCTGTTTGAAGCAAATTATTGAGTGATTATTATCAAGTTTAAATTGTAGGTATTGATTTTATTTCATTGTGAAATGAATCTTATAGTAACTGTATAAGTTGTATTGTCTTTACTGCATATTATTGTATAATAATACATCTGTTTTATTTCTTTTGACTACAATGCTCAAAAGATTCATAGAATCCTTAATTATGAGTGTAAACTGGAAAAGTGTAACATCATATGTATTCATAAAGGTTCTACAAATGGAATACTCGTTACTATCTGTATGTGATTTAACTGATGGAATCAAACATTGTCGACAGTCAATGTTTTATAGTTGTTTTAGATATGACCTCGGCATTGCAGGAAAAAATATTTTACAAATGAAAATTTCCCGTAAAATTTACCAACTGGTTAAGAATTTTGTTTTCCTGAAAGTTGTAGATTTCTCAAGGTGATGAAGGCAGAAAGAGGCTTTCATTTTTAGCTCATCCGGCCCGAAGGGCCCGATGAGCTTATGCCATGGCGTTGCGTCCGGCGTCCGTCCGTCCGTCCTTCCGTCCGTCCTTCCGTCCGTCCGTCCTTCCGTCCGTCCGTCCGTCCGTCCGTCCACAATTTTCAAAATGCTTCTTCTTCGTTATTTTTCAACCGATTTTGATTCTGATTGTTTCATAAGATAGGGCTAGGAGGGGGATTTAAAACTTCTACACAGAATCGTGAAATTCATTATATATGCTAATTTATGCAAATTTATTCGAAATCACAAAAAATGCTTCTTCTCCTTCATTTCTTGACCGATTTTGATTTGGTTTGCTTTATCTGGTAGAGCTAACTTTGGTACACTAAACTTCTACACAGAATTTTGAAATTTTTCTCCATTAATTAATTATGGTAATTTATGCAAATTTATTCCAAAAATCACAAAAAATGCTTCTTCTCCTTCATTTCTCGACCGATTTTGATTTGGTTTGCTTTATCTGGTAGAGCTAACTTTGGTACACTAAACTTCTACACAGAATTTTGAAATTTTTCTCCATTAATTAATTATGGTAATTTATGCAAATTTATTCCAAAAATCACAAAAAATGCTTCTTCTCCTTCATTTCTCGACCGATTTTGATTTGGTTTGCTTTATCTGGTAGAGCTAACTTTGGTACACTAAACTTCTACACAGAATTTTGAAATTTTTCTCCATTAATTAATTATGGTAATTTATGCAAATTTATTCCAAAAATCACAAAAAATGCTTCTTCTCCTTCATTTCTCGACCGATTTTGATTTGGTTTGCTTTATCTGGTAGAGCTAACTTTGGTACACTAAACTTCTACTCAGAATTTTGAAATTTTTCTCCATTAATTAATTATGGTAATTTATGCAAATTTATTCCAGAAATCACAAAAAATGCTTCTTCTCCTTCATTTCTCGACCGATTTTCATTCTGTTTGGTTTATCTAATAGGGCTAGGTTTCATAAGATAGGGCTAAGAGGGGGATTTCAAACTTCTATACAGATTCATGAAATTCATTATCTATGGTAATTTATGCAAATTATTCGAAATCACAAAAAATGCTTCTTCTCCTTCATTTCTCGACCGATTTTGATTTGGTTTGCTTTATCTGGTAGAGCTAACTTTGGTACACTAAACTGCTACACAGAATTTAGAAATTTTTCTCCATTCATTAATTATGGTAAATTTTTTATTTTTTTATTTTTTAAATTTTTTTTAATTTAATTTTTATTTATTTTTCTATTTTTATTTTTATTTTTTTTAATTTAATTTTATTTTTTGTTTGTTTGTTTGTTTTGTTTGTTTTTGTTTTTTATTTTATTTATTTTTATTTTTATTTTTATTTTTTAAATTTATTTTTTTATTTTTTTATTTTTTCCCATGTCCCTTCCAGGGCATCAAATTTTTATTTTTTGACCAGTTGAAAAGTGTACCACATGAAATTTGCGATATTTGATGTTGCGAGATGGCGGATGAGCGCTACGTCATTGACGTTCTGGTTTAACATTTAGTTTGAGTTGTAAACTTGTATTGATATATTGTTTTTTCTATGTAATTACATACAAACTATCAATCTATTTTTCTATTGATTTCTTCAAATTTCACTGAAATTAAAGTCACTTGAAAAAGAATATGCCAGTTCCATGTAGTTTTTTATTAGCAGCACATAATTCACTGCATCACATTAACATACAACAAACGATTGAACATGAGATCCGTACAACAGTTACACATTTTGAAAATTGTGTCATTAAAAAAAATACATTTATTAAATTTTCCATTTTAATACAGAAATGACTATTGTTGCAATTTATATCTTGCCTCTTGCAGGCTCGTTACTGTTGATATTTTTTAAAAAGCCTGCCGTTAAAGCCGTGTAGTGCCATTTTAGCGAAATGCAATTAAGCATGGCTGTTCTGTGGCCGTTTCATGATAATTACAGTATCAATCTGCCGATATGCGACAGTCCATGACACAGAAATGTGGAGCTGAAATGATAAAGTGTTCAAACTGCTGGTATGTAAAATCAACCATATTGACCATATAGTTTATTTACTGAATTTAAACAAGACTAGAAATATTTGTAATGATTGAAAATTCAAGGGTCTTTGTGGCTCGATGGTTGAGCACTGGTCTAGCAATCCAGAGGTCTCGGGTTCGATTCCCAGCGAAGCCCATTTTTCTTTGCTCTTTTTCAATCATAAACATTTATTTACGTTAGACATTATATACACAGTTCCATACAAGCGGAGGTCGAGAGCTGTACATGGCTCAGATCGGCGTACAGCGCATCGGTAGCTAGCTATACGCGGGTTGCAACAAAAGTGGAATGTCGAGGATTAATCCATCTCTCCGTCTCTTTTAAAGACAACAGTGATATATCTTGCTCTTGGGTTCCTTTGCAACCGTTCTCCTCTTCAACTTGAATGAAAGACAGGATTATCATCAGTGTCTTTTCAGCACCATTTCTTCTTGGTTAAGTTAAGATCGTCTTTTGGTTGCAGTTCAGGAGAGACAAAGCAGAAAAATGCATGGCCTCACCTAGCATCTGTTCAAAACATGTCTCCAAACTGAATAACCTTTCAATTCCTCTTGAACTATAAGTGTTAACCAGAGAGGGTTCGCTGCTCTTTGATCTACTATGACCCATTTCTCATGGGCACTTCCCCAACTGCATTTTGGTCACAAAATGCATATCGGGCGAGTTATTCATGCCTCTAGTCAAGGGCCATGGAGAAGACGCTTGGCTTCGATCCGTCTCTCTTCCAATGATTGTTCAAACGTTCTTGGATACCGTCACCATGACGTTTCTCTTGAATGATCAAGCAGTCCATTTCAGACACCTGCCAGGGAAGAAATGTGTGATTAAAAAAAAAGATACAATTAATATATAAAATGGCAATGTTTCACAGAGACCAAATAAGTTTCCTTAAAGAGAGAAGAAAAATCCTAAAACAATACTTTCAAAAGCTTCCAACGAGCCAAAG
The DNA here is from genome assembly GCA_037951105.1 of Echinarachnius parma. Lineage (NCBI taxonomy): Eukaryota > Metazoa > Echinodermata > Echinoidea > Clypeasteroida > Echinarachniidae > Echinarachnius > Echinarachnius parma. Next base: position 325,953 of record JBAMJV010005579.1, on the reverse strand, counting down.
TTAAATACAGACAAATATTATTTTTTTTAATCCAAAATGTGTGGCGTTTGACAATTTTAAAAAAGGAACATCGCATTTAAAAAGTTTGCAAAACTATTGACAATAAAGTTTAGTTGAGAGTTTACTTGAAAGTATATACAAGTCTACACAATTACTTCACACAATAAAATTAAGATCTTTTTGCATACCTTGTATCCAGGTGTGTGCCGAGACATTTAACACAGCAGTACCGGGCACCACATGAAGGGCAGGTATAACTAGATGGGAATGTGTGACCAAGTTAAGGAAACATGAAAATATACATCAATCATATTGAACAGGTTGTTCACAAAAGTAACTTCTTCAGAGAGTTCAATATAAGTTTAGGAGATCCAAAATTCATGTTTGGTTGGCTGTCAATCAATTCTAGATGAGAGGAGACTTTTTTCCTAGACTCTATTTCTGACAGGGTGAAAATCACTGATTTATTTTGGGGGCATAAGAATTAGAAAAATATAAACTAGTTCCTGGACTAATTACAAATATGAGAACATTTCGGTATCTGTTTACAAGAGGAACAGCACATGTAGGATAGTTTAGTGACAAAGTGAGAGTGGCAAGATTTAGATGGTTTGAACATGTTTGAAGGAGGGGGAAAGGTTTATAGGGAGAAGGATGCTTAAGTAGGGAAGTTCAATTCACTATGTCAACCCCTTACTGAGATAAGCCGAAAGGGAGAGAAGAAATCTCAATGTAAACTATAAGTGCAAAGGATATCTGCACAGTGCACATACACAGAACTTCTGCGGCATTGATGACAGGGAAGGATATATACAGGGATTGAGGGCGATTTTGCCCCTTAATTTTCAAAATAGCCCCCAGAAATCAGTAGATAGCTCCTTAAATTACCATATAGGGTAAATATGAAAAATTTTGTGATATCCATCAGATTGAAAAAGTAGCCCTCTAAAATAAAAAATATAACAAATTAATTCCTGCATTGATTGATGAGGCGTGCAGCATGTAAGGTAGTTTGGTGTTACCTTGTAATGAAATCTGCTCTTCTTGCCGGAAAGCACATATACTTTTCCTACTGGATAACAGGTTACATCTTACCTATTCAAGCAAAACCATAACTATGACCTATTACATTTTACTGGTATAATTGAAAAGGATATCCACACACGGCACAGAACTTCCTCTGTGGCATCGTTGAGGCAGGCACGCCGCACGTCAGGTAGTTTGGTGGATCACTCGTGCTCAACTGCTCCTCCTCAACCAGCGTGTGAAACGTCTTCCGGAACCTCTGCTTGAAGTGGTCCCCTCGCTTCTTCCTCTTTTTCGTGGTTGGAGCTTGGGTAAATGACAACAAAGAGGCACAAACATGTAAAAAAACAAAAAAGGGATCTCCAAGTTCAATTGCTCCTCCTCCACCAGCGTGTGAAATGTCTTCCAGAATCTCTGCTTGCTTCTTCCTCTTCTTCGTGGTTGGAGCTTGATTATATATATATGAAAAATTAGGTACTTGGGTTATATCAGCTTCACTTTACATTGGCGAAGGGTAATAATTCAAATATTTATCATATATTCTACTCAATGTTCTTAATTTCTTTATGTGAATCCAAGTAGACTTTAACAAAATGTTTTTTAAATGTCAACATACTAGGAATAGTTTCATATTCAACAGATTTAGATACTTGAAGAGAAAGACGAGCATGAACTTAAGGAATAGACAAGCCAAACAAAAATGCAAAAACTCTACTGTCTTAACGTGCATCAAACTGGAGAAGAGAGCCAACTTCATTTTGATGAGCAAATGATTAGCGAGAGTCATAAGACAATTGTTAATGACCTAAACATTACAAACAATGAACATATAAAATAACTAAAAATTATAAATTTCTACTCACAATGTTTAATTTATCATAAACATTAAAAACAATGACAATGAAAAAAAATAACTAAAAATTAAAATTTTCCACTCACTGTCTTCATTTGAATCAAACTGTGGCAGTTTCTTCTTGAGAACAACCAGGTTGGCATGAGGATCTTCCTGGAAGTTGTCCTGCTCCAAGGCCTCAAGCTGCTGGCGAAGGCGCTTAGCCCGGGTGAAACTGTCTAGCACTCGCCTCTGATTAATATCCTTCTGCCGACCTGTATGATGTAAAAAGGCTTTGGTTATACAAATATATTCATATTTCATACCAATTGTATGTCGCATTTGGAGCAGAAACATATTACCATTTTCTAGGCTTCCTGGAACTGAAAGACATTTTATTCCACGGCCACAAGCTAATTCCAAAGACTCTTGGCCCGGTTGAAAGTATCCTTTTTGTGACCTGTATGACTATGATGAAAAATAACCTTGATTATCACGAGGCAATTGTATAATATTAAGTATCTTCACAACAGTATCTGGAGCTGATAAGCAATGTTTCTGCATTTTCTATGCTACCTGAAAATGAAAGACATCATATTCCAAGGCCTTAAGCAGTAGGCAAAGACAATTAGCAGGGGTGAAAGTATCCAAGACTTCTCTGGTATATCCTTCTGGCGAGCTGTTTGATGATTAACAACTCGATTATCATAAAGCAGTTTGATAATATCTGTAAGTATTTTAACAACATCCTCTGGAGCAAATAAGAGCTTAATTCTGCCATCAGCGAAAACAATTTTTTTTTTATTTCGGGGGCTCCTTTTCGGGGGCTACTTTTCCAACTTTCGGGGGGCTACTTTTATCATCTCGGGGGCTACAAATTTCCGGGCTATTTTTCGAATTTCAGGGGCTACTATTAAGCTCTAATGCTGTAAGTGATCATCTTATAAGCATTTGATCCCGATCCAAACAGAAAATCCAACAAAAATCCCCAAAATCCCCCCCAATTTTTTTCTTCTTTTCGGGGGCTACTTTTTTTTTTTTTTTGGGGGGGGGGGGGGGGGCTCTTTTGGGCATTTCCTAAAACTGGAAGACAACCTATTCCGAGGCCTTGAGATGTTTGCGAAGGCACTTGGCCCAGGCGAAACTGTCCAGCACTCTCCGCTAGTTGATCCTTCCGGCAAGTGGCAAAAACCTGTGTGATAAAACACTTTCATTTATCAAAGGGAGCAGTTTTACAACATAAGTACCTTGTCAATTGTATCTGGGGCTAATAAGCCATTATTCTACAATACTATGCTACTTGAAACTGAAAGAAATGCACAAGCCATTAATTCCAGCACATAGCCAGCGAGCGGTACCTTTCGCGAACGATAATGTGCATGACGTCATTGATCGCGTGCGCACGCATCTCATTACGAGACTTGGCTGGCTTCTGGGTCGATTATGCATTACCATGAAAATGTGGTATCGGAGCGGTATCGGACTGGACATAGCACAGGGTTTACCCTTTTCGCTGCATTCTCTTCCCACAATTCATTTCGATGCTTACGTCATTGGCTTTCTGAACGCCCATTCTACACGTTGATACCAAATTCGATACGCGACTCTTTGGACAAAATCTTGTGAAAGAAGGTCTTTTTCACCTGCTGTTTTTCGCCAAAATGGATTTTGAGCTATTCGGGATGCCGTTTATAAGGTAAGTTTTCGATATTTCGAAAATTTTGTATGTGAATGATGATAATTTATCTGAATTCTACATACTTTTATCGATCGTTTCATACCTTTTTTCTTGTGTGCGAGTGTTGATAAAGTTGTTGACATGGACATTATGCATGGTTTTGCAGTCCCGATATACAGTAGCTATCGTCGTACTTTTTTGTGCATGCACAGTGGAGCGCTCTGGCACGTGTGCGTGGGGCGAGCCTCATAAATATTCATATGATTTTCATGCGCAAGCGCACTTCGGCTGTACCGGCGCTCGGCGAAGCGATATAATGGGAATACACGATGAATGGGACAGCGGGCTATGTGTCCAGGCATCATCAGTTTCACAATAAATACTCAACTGAACTGGTGAAATAAAAATACAGACATGAGACAAGTACAATTGTATTTTCCTGGGGTTCATATTCAAAATGTATATATAATTATCCAAATGCTGATATTAATCATGTTAAATTATTATAATTGGAGCTCTTTTTTACCACTTTTGGGGGCTTTTGAAGTTTTGGCATTGGCATTGCCATTGCGGAAGCTATCTTTGCCAGATTTAGCCTAGGACCCCATTTTAATTTTTACGACTCATTTATTTACAAATCACAATCATCATGATCATGGAAACTTTGATTTTGCAATAAATATGAAATATGTCATTATATGTCATAAATAATAATTTATACTCGAATCTGATATATCTTAAATAATGCAAGACATTCAATTAAAAACAATTGCGCCACCAGTCCCAACGTGAGCGAACGACTACAAGAACTCTACCCCGTTACTCTGGGCGCGACGTCTCTACAAATACCGCTAGCACAGTAGCTGCCGACACTTCTACATTTGGAAGTGCTCTGAAATAAATATTCTGCCCAGCATAGGAAATTTAATCTAGAAAATAGTTCAGATATGAACAAATTACCTGATTCTCTTTTCTGATCTTTCTTGCTGTCAACTGGAGGCATTTTAAGGCTTATTTTCTTCGCAACAGTTCACTCAAAAATCAAAAATTGTGCGTGTCCCGATAATGAAGTGCAAATCACAGATATTATTGCTGTGGACACTGGACATCCACCCAAAAAGAAAATTAATAGTGATAGCTTCAATTTGGTGCACTCCCGCAACACCCGGCCCCTATAATTTCGAAAACAAAGAAGAAAATACAACGTTGTCGTTTGAAGGCTTCAATAAAAACAAAAACAAAATAATCCTCACCATTTAAAATAACTCTTGTGTTTTGATGCATGATGAATGATTAAAAACACTGTCACTGTGCACCAAAATTCCCTAACATTATAAAATGTATACAAAAAGTATCCGGGGTAGAGTTTTTGTATACCAGCTCACATTGGGACTGGTGGTGATATCAATGTACCACTAATCGGAAAAAAAGTAAGAGTTAACAAATGGTTACATCCTTCCTAAGCAGTTCGTATGAATTAATCAAATGTTATTAACTGTAATAGTGTGAACCCGAAACAATTTCCCATTGAGTTGGACCAATGAATTAAATTTAATCTAATTTAATTATAGCATAATAGCGCTTCGATGTAGCAGTTGCTGACAAGTTTCAAGTAACATTTTCAACCATGACAATCAGAAACATTGTGATAATCGGAATCCAGTACATGAGCAAAGTCTATCATCCACTGATACGACATATCGCATGCAACTAAATAAATCCCGAATTTGCCTACTTCTCCATGGATAACTTTTTGTAACTTAGCATAATATTTCACCACAAATTATGCTCTTTTCGTCTAATTTTATCGACTCTATAATATTTTATACAAAAATATATGTATGAATGAATGTTTGTTAACAAGGACGATCCCGCTCTTTTTATATTCATAATTAACTTATAATACAATATACAGAAATACAAATATACGGCTAACTCTGAGTATTTTCCTTATCTCTTATATCTCTTCACTTTCTCTTAGTATTTCTAGTGGTTATCATCATAATAAATATATGCATATATATTAATATTGTTAGGGAACTGTTTTCATAATGGAAACAGACGATTTTTTCCCTCGAATGTGGGGTATTGAAAACGGACCTTCAAAACGTTCTAATAATGAAACATATGACTGTGTTCATGTAATGTATCACTCCAAGATAATCACAAGACTTGTGAATTATTCCACATTTGAATTTCATTGGGGGCTGCAGCCCAAGCCCCACCCCACCTATTCGCTAGTGGAGTATATATTTTTCAATACTAATTACCCGGACTAATTATCCAGTCAACTATATAATATGTGGAGTGGGGACATGATGAAATACTGCCGGAAATGTTATGAGAGTGTGTATTCGATCGATCGTTTGTAGTCTTGTAAAGTGCATGTATAATTGTGTTAGGAGTTGTCACCACCACCACCATCACCACCACCACCACCACCACTTCCTTACACCACCACCAAGAACTTCAACGATAACAACAAAAACAAAACACCAAATATATACCACGTCCATCACCACCATGAACACACATTTACAAGATGGAAAAAACAACCACAACAATAAAACCATCAGCAGCAGCAACAACAAGAACAAAAATAAGAACAAGAACAACAACAAAAATTCCACCACCACTACCACCACCAGTACAACCGGAGTATACTTATTTTACCATCATCATCGTCATCCCCACAACCACCACCACTACTACAGCTGCCGCTACAACTATTATCACATAACATTATGCAATGCATAATAGGCTGAAGTGGCGCTTATTACCAATGTTCATCACTTGGAAACTACAGCCATAAAAAATGCCCTGAAAAAAATTACCATGGGCACGAGTAAAGTCACTCCTAGCAACACCCTTCTCTAGCCACGACTGTAATTATTATGACCCATCTCCATCACCACCACCCTCACCACAACCAGGCACCACCAGTGCACCATTACCATCACCACCACCACCACCACCACCACCACCACCACCACAAACAACAACAACAACAACAGCAGCATCAACAACAACAACAACAACAACAACAACAACAACACTCTACTAGCACCAGCACCATATACCCAAATACTACCACCACCATCACCACAGTAGCACCATACACCTGAGTACCACCTTTACCATCACCACCTCCGATCAGCACCACCACCACCACCACTATACCTCCGCTATGGCACTACCAGAACCACCACTGACCAGTTCCTCCATAGTCCATACCCCACCACCACCTCTGCCACAACATAAAGCCTTTATGAGAACGATCTTCTCATGCCCATGAGCCGCTTGGAAGGAATGCTCCCCAGGGAGTGGAAATGGTGCACACAATGTGTGCTGCTGGTTTGCATTGTATCCTATGACCGGGGTAATAATATAATTGTAAAGCGCTTAGAGATGATTATTAATCACATTTGGCGCTATATAAATCAAAACATTATTATTATTATTCCCCGTAACCCACCAAAATTGAGCACTATAATATATTGAATATAATTGAATCTATGCACCCTAAAATTACTCTGCCTCTTTAGGCAACTTTTCTACCACTTACAACTAGCACGAAAATCACCCATCAATAACTGCACCACTGAAGCCATCTCCAGTCAGGCCACTAACCACCACCATGACCTTCCACCACCACTAGTACCACGCCCTGCCAGCACCAATATGCCCCACCTCCACCACGCCCCACCCCCACCGTTACGCAACCACCGTTACCTGTTCCACCAACAGGCTATGCATGGGTTCTCAAATTACATTACCTATGTCGAGGCAACTTTTTATCAACAATAAATGCTAACAACATCACAACAACCACCACCACCACCACCGCTTCTACCAATCGTCAATGATCAAAGGAAATTCCACCACAGGTGCTTTTTCTGCATTGCGGAAATGGTTTTGGTTTATTGTGTACAAAATGATGAGCCCCCGCTATTGGAAGAATAGATCCAGCGTTGCCATCCATTTATTACGCATTTCGCGATCGCATTCATTTCGCATTGGCATCCTATTAAAAATGGCGGAAACCATTGAAGTGCAAATACCACGTAATATCAAGGACAAGTTTGGAAGGATCGGGCGTGAACTGAATTGCTAAATATTGTTTGAGATAGAATCTGGGAATCTTAGACCGTTAGAGATAAGCAGAATATCCTTCTTGATCGTCGAAATCAGGAATAATTCATCTCTTACATCCACCGGTCGCGGCACCGGTAAATTGGTGGTAGCAGAACTGTGTATTGCAGAGTGCAGTGCATTCAGAGTGCAGTCGTAGGATCGCATCGCATGTATTGAAGCCATTTCCTACGCCAGTGTTTTGAATGAGATTGCAATTGAGACATGTAGCAGCAGTAGTATTTTCAAAGGAAATCTTTGTCTCGGAGAAAATATAACATCGTCGTCTCTCAGTTTGGATTTCTACTAACGGATATACAACCTTATAATTTCATTTGCAGTTTTATTCTGTGAATTCTTCAGCTTCAACATTGTGAACTTTACATTGTAATTACAACAAAATCAAAGACGTTTTGTTTCGTAATGAGGACACATTTACATTTTGATGAAATTATTATTTTTAGGTAGAATCTAGCAAGATAATCAAATCACAATGAGCAGGGTACCGCAAACAAGCCTCGCTACCCCACGGGTGAGTAAATTTATGAATAAATAAAAAATGTTCAGTAATTCAGATACTTCAGAATAATGACAATTTGACAATGTTCTTCTTTAATTTGACTTTGAGGCAAACAATTTTAAAATGTTAATTTTGTTCAATTGTTTGTTATTGTATCAATGGAGTCGAATATTAATATTCTTTTTATAGTGCTCTAATAAACCAAATGTTTATATACAGGTATATTATATTTAATCATTAACTATTAAAGGTATGGTGACAAGAAAACTGCCTCAAAATTGGGTTTTACTGTATCTAAGGTAGATTTTCGTGAAGATTACTAATACAAACATATTTTCCTCGTGGGAAAACCCGGTAAAATAAAAAAATCAACTTGTAAATTCTCTTTCGGAACCCCCGTAAAAAAACTGAGTCCCGGGCGAACAAAAAATGACGTCATCTTTGTGACGTCACCGGCAGGCAATCGCAGTTTAGCTCGGTCATAGACGTACACGTTGAGTACAATACTCACGTTGACACAGAGATATTATTTCCATTTGTTTCAATATTTGCAAACATTTGTTCAGGTTTATATCATGGGACGATATACACTCAGATGTGTAGCTGCATCCTGCTACAATTCATTTCTTAGCAATTCTTAAGCATTTTCAGTAAAACCTCAATTTACAAGCAAAAACGAGTTTGTTTTACAAGCAAGTCATAGGCTCTGCATGTAAACAATGCACATTCCTCCGCGTTGCGGTCTGCATGTGAAGTCATGAATCGGGTGACACGTGCGCACATTTCCGCTCTGCTATAAATGACTTTTTTTAGGAGCATGGAACGCCGATGCGTAATAAAGCAAAAAAGTTGCATGAAATTTACCTTTTTTTCCCATATTAAGGATTTCTTTGAAAAAAAGAGTGTGGTATATCAATAAAGGCACATATTTAAAGCTATAAACCTGAATCAAAGCCGGGATTGCACCCCTCCTTTAAGTATGACGCGACCAAGGTGTAAATATATCAACTTATTATTTTGATGTTACTAATTAATGTTTTTCCCAAAATATCTAGACTACAGAGCATAGAAGATATCGCAAGCGCGAGCGCCAAATTCCGGCATTTTCTACCGAGATGTGGCAACAGCATCACAAACAAAATGGATGCTCTATGCAATTGCATGGAGCATCTGTTCGTTTTGTCATGCTGAGCTGTGGGCATGTCTCATTTGTCCCGGTATAGAATGCCAAGATTGCTACTTCGAGGAAAGTAATTTAAGTACCTGAGAGCAGGGGAACTCAACCAGGGGAGGTGTTGCATAAACTGAATAGTTGCGATCAATCACAAAGCTGGGATTAATTGCAAGTAACACTGTTAGGTAAAGAAAAAATCCTGTCTCATTCTCGGATCGGTAGAATTCAAAAGTGATAACGGGATCTCGGATCGTCTCGGATCCCGGGAAAAAATATTGGAATTTGCTCTGAAAAAATGAAGCGTTGTAGACTTATCTTTCTTGTTTTATATGCCAATAATATTGACACTTTGATGCATGTACATGTATATCAATCTTGACCGAAAAATAGTTACAGACTATTCAGAATTAACTCAGTTTTGCAAGAAAAGTATTTTTTCCGAAGTAAATTGGACCTAGAAATCGATCGTTTGTTCAGTATCGCGCCACACTTTCGCGCCGACAGTCCCAGGGAGACAATTGATGGATATAATTAACGCTGGGATCCCGTCTCGTTCTCGGATTGAATAACAGCATTAATTGCAAGTCAGAAAATATGCGTATCTGAGCCAATCACATTTGCGTATGCAGAATGCCTGTACATTCAGGCGCATTTTCAGACTTGCCATTAATTACAACTTTGCGATTGGTTGCAACTCTTTATAATGCAACACCCTCCGGAGTCCGGAGGAAAGAACTCTGCAACCTTCATGCGAACATTCAAACCAGACAGTGTGTGAGCAATTGGGCCCTTAGCTTACTGCCCGCAAGGTGCAGGTTCTAGCTTTGGACATTGAAAAAATACACAGGGGCTCAATGCAATTTAGCTCCCGAATTCCCCCAAAGAGCCCCTGAAAGTCATAAAAGAGTCCCCATAAGTCATAAAAGAGTCCCCATAAAATTGTTCAATGCAAAAATTATATTAGAGTGCTATTTTCTTGCAGGCAAGTCTATAAAGTAGCCCCAGCTGCCGGTTTGCCCAGAAGAATACATTTTAATTAAAGGGTACCACCACCCAAAAATAATATTCTTATCAAAGAAAGGTAACATCTTTAGTATTCCATTCCATCAACAAGTTCACAAAAATAATGTTTCCAGAAGAAAAAAAATATAAAATTATAACGCCTCACCATTCTAAAGCATGCGTTCATGCGGTCTGAATTATGCAGACTGCTATGTGTGCGATGAATTGCAATGCGTGCAGAGCGAACAAATCGCCCGGGAATCTATTGTTTACAAACGTGCGCGTGAATAGCTGCATTGGCGCACTCGCAAATGGTTGGCCCGTATGGAACCAGTAAATAGCAGTGGTTCCGTAAGTGGTGGAAATTAATTGCTTTGTTTATGAATTACACAACCTTTTGCAAAATGTTGGGTATCTATTTGATATCACAAAACGGTACCAAAACATATAATAATGTGTTGTTCTTTGCCTGGTGGTCCCCTGCATTTGGAACTGCTATGCGTAGTACTCTGTACGATGCAAGCTAGTGGAGCCTTCAAATGTACATGTACATGTAGGTGGCTGAGCAAGTTCAATCCTTTGTCCAAGTTCCCCCACCACTATGGAACAGAGAAGGATAGTATTGTGTAGACAGTAGACAGAACAACTACAGTTCAAATTTAGCCAACATTTACGTCAAAAAGTGTGTATACATCATAATTCATCATAATGTCAAACAGAAAGCATTCATATTTTACGAAGTACTTGTGATCTAGGAGAAATTGAATAAACTATAATTGAGCTATAATTATTACTGTGCCTTTATTGTGTATTTTATTTTTAAATGATCACTAAATTATAAACATTTAGGAAGGTTCCTAAATTAGGGGCATTGCCATTTATTAACTAAAAGTCTAAATGTTTGAAACCCCATTTCATCAGTCAAAACAAATTATTGTAAAATGTATGTTGTTGTAATTTGAAAAATAATTACAGAAAATTAGGGAAATAAGGGGTTGCCAGTTTATAAGGACAAGGGTTGATTTTGTCTTGAAAATCAGTGACAGTATAGTCCAATATAAATAAAGCTGGCAACCTGACAATCTGTTGAATAGCAATGCAAGATCCAATCAATGATTACCATACATACAATTTAAATATTGAATGTAATAAGTTGATTTGATGTATTTGGGGTACAGTTTTGAGTCTGTACAATCAAAATAGTGCTCTCAGTGCATGAGCCCTGTATTAGTGGAAAAAGATATGGAGAGCTCAGGATAATTTTGTCCATGGGTTCATGGAATTTCTAAAAGAGTCCCATTAAGTTACAAAAGGCCCCAAGACCTGATGAACACTTAACAGTCATAATATTTGGTATCTTCTTCTTGTTTGTATGACTTGGCCCAGTTATTTTAAATCATATAATGTTTACATTTTGCTTGCCCCAGTATAAAATTTACTTGCCATCTTCTAGATGGGAAAAACAAAATTATCTTGTTCTGTCTGTCACTTTGGACAACTATTTAGTTGCCTGATTGCGATTGGGCAAGCAAACTAGACAATTGATGACATTTTACTTGCTGGAAATACATTTTAACTTGGCCCAGGCAAGCTGGCAAGTGCTAGTGTCGAGCCCTGTTTATAATGCAAGCCTCCACACTAACCTTTTCCTCTACTGGCCAGTCAGGCTAGTAAAAATAATGTTTTTTTAAATTTTTTTTAAAAATTTCACTTGCCCAACAGAAAATGTAATTGCACACTTCTTGATGAGTTTTACTTAAAATAAGGAATAACACAAGTGTATGTAGCTGACCAGTAATTAAGTTGCCCAATTGTGCAACCAAACTAGACCATTCATTAAATTTGACTTGCCCGACATACATTTTTAATCAGTCAAGTGTGCTAGTGTTGAGCCCTGCTTTATGTTATGGGGGCTGGCCGGCTGGGGCCCAGACCTTGGTTTGAATCAGCTGTCCCTGAGCTACTGTAGCTTTCTCTAGTGTGATGTACAATTAATATTTTCGGCTTTTGCTTACAATTGTGAGACGGTCATAAAATTGTTGTAAGTTTTGTAACCAAGATCGCATTAAAAAAATAGTATGCAACTTTTATATAAATGCATGTACAGGTATATTTGGAAATTGGAAGTTCAGTGCACTGCATGCTCTGTATACGATGAAGGGTACAGATATGTACCAAGTAAAACTGAATTAGTTTCTGTGTACAAAACACATGCACAAATATCAGACAGCAGTTTCCTTGATATCGCATGATTATTTCCTATTTTCCTTGGTCATAAATCCATAATAATTGTATAAATTCTTCATCTGGGCGTCTTTATTATCAAATCGTCACTGAAATGATTGAACTCTTTAGAATCATTCAGCCCCATTCAGTTTGTGGAATTTTTTTCTTGTAGGCAATCACATTTCACAGCTTTTTTTAATGCGTTCTATTTGTGTAGTGATAATGACAAGTTAAATAGAGGGGAATGGTTACCCTGCAAAAAGCCTGCAAGAAGTCCAAAGTCCAGGGTTCGCTACTTGTATAGTTTAGATCTAGCCTTCGTCAAAGGCTTTTTTTAAAAAACTCTGTACAAATAAGGTAATCTCAAGGGACTATTGTCTGTTTATTTTAATATCCCATATTTTATTAGTACTATCTTTGGTTAAAAACTGTTTGTAATTCATGCATACTGTACATCATGTTCTGCATACTGGCAAGTGTACAATGTACAACATGTTCGTAATTTGTTTTAAACACAGCATGAAATGTGAAGAGAGCAAATAACTACACGTTGTAATTATGTAAAAAGTTCAGTGAGTCAGTGAGTCTCCATGAGGTGTGACCAGATATAAATCAATGCCATGTCAAAACTGTTATAAACTTATATTTTTGTGTTCAAGGATGATTAATTTGATCATTATCAATTGATAGTATAGTAATTTAGTTGTGTACATTATTTTATTATGGGCTTGTACGTACAAATTTAAAACATGAACTTCCTGTAGCAAGGTTTTAATAATTTTCATTCATTTGCAGAAATTTATGAAAAAAATCCCCCCTTTAGTTAAAAAAAAAGAGAGTGATGTTAAATATAATATAGCAAAAACTTTTATAATTGGATTATTAGGGTCATATAATAGATCTACTAATTTACTTGTAATGTACAGTGCAAGAAGTCTTCTAGATGAAATTCAGAGCAAAAACAGCTTTGCTTCAGTCAGTTTCTAAACAAATATAATGTATGTACCAGTAATTTAATTTGTTGACAACCTATAAGCTTGCTTTCATTATAAATGCCTTAATAAAATTTCATTGAATTCAATAAATTGATTGTTGACCCGTTCAGGACGGACTGATTTACTACAACGTCAACATGTATTCTCCATAGACCTAAGCCCAAATCTTGACCGGGTTACAATTTGTCTTGTTTATGACTGAATGTAAGGATGGCAGCCAGATGGCTGGAATATAAACATTAAATGAAAATGCAAGATATAACAAAGTGCTTTATGTTTAAATGTATATGTTAATGAAGAATAATACCGCTGAAAACTGATCAGAATTCCTCGTCAGAGGCTAATTTTAATTCAAACTTGTATACTTGTAATAGATATTGTCCTTACATTCAGTCATAAACAAGACAAAACCACTATAAAATTCCATGAAGCAACTGGTATCAAATGGACCTAGGCTAACGATAAAATGTTTGCCTTGAAGATGTAATATGCACCTAGTGATTAAAATAAATGTTGTAATCAACTGTAATCTTTAAGGTGTTATCATTAAACATACATGTACACTGTAAATCAGTCAAAGAAAAAATATGTACTATCGTATGGATTATTACATAATGTAGAAGTACTTAACAAAACAAAAGTTAAAATAGGCCTGATGACATTTATTTTTAAACTCGACATGGACATGAGGCTAATTACCAAATTATCACTTAATGTACATTGTAAAAGAAAAAGAAAGTGAAACAAGCCCCACAAAAATAAAAAGAAGAAAAATAGGCCTGACAACAGTCATTTACAGACTAGATGTGAAAATGAGGCCATTCTGTTGTGCTCATTCTGTTATTTGTCTGTGTATTTACTCACAGCCCCACTGCATGCTGTGACTCTGAGCTCTAACGTCAACAAAGGAACTTAAAGAGACACTGGAGTATTCATAACATTCAAAGATAATTTTTTGTTTAGTTCCATGCAAATTGCAAAAGTACCTTTAATTCTGCTCTTAGAATCTAATTGCCTGCATGTTTGCATTATAATTTCACTTGAAATGTTGTGATTTCTTAATGTTTGCGAGCGACAAAAGTATTACACATTGTATCTGGCTCCCATTTCCCTGCTAACACTGTCCCATGTATTCACATCCATGTGTGTGCTGTATCAGGCATCCTGGTTATATTTAAAATATTCTATTAATTCAACATTAGTCTGCACTTTGCAGCAAAATTTGTGTGCATTGATCACAATCATCTATAGGATTTAATTTATTATAATGCATGTCAGTATGTGATTCTTGAGGAAATTTTTTCCCAACGTAATGCAATTCATCTGCATAGTAGCTTTAACGTCAACAAAGGGGTTGTGTACAGCCGATTGTCAACATTTCTATCGCAGGTATTTTGGCAATTGGTTTCGAGACCCTGATTTTCAATAACCCAGGGGAGTTTTCAAATAAAAGAGTTGATTACAATACAGGTTCTATTCACAAACGTGACATCGGCAAAAAGCAAATTACCGACACCATCAACGATGGAATTTATACAAACAAGGTGAAAATAGGTACATATTTTAGATTTTTTGGGGTACACAATGGCAGACTTCAGTCACAAAAGATTGTAATATTGAATAATGTACCCGTAGTGGTGTACATGTAGCCTACCTATTAAAGTGAAGTTAAACAAAATATATATACAACAAAAAAATATGTTAGAATTATATGATCTCACAAAGAATTCTGGGGATTAATAAGAAATGGTTCTCGACTTATATTATTAAAAAAAAAATGTTTTGACTTCATCGCGTTGAAAAATATGGACTTTTTTTTTCTTACACGGTTCCAACAAAACATAAACAAACATCAAACATAACAAGCAAATTTAACATGGCATTTCAATCACAAAATATAAACATGTTACATTTTACCTACAGTGTCTTTGTATAATTTAAAACAAAATTATCAACTTACCATTAATCTATCATTAACAAAAGCTCACTGCCATGCCAGACTTGGCGCGATGCGCTTGTACACAGTTTGTAGTTCTAAGAAGTGGATGAATTGTAAAGGGTACAGGTAACTTTCATTGCTGTACTATTAACAACTCACTGCATAGATCTGTCTGTCCTGTCCTACTGGGAAGTGAACAATTATATCATCGAGGCTGACCCCCTGAAACAACTTGTGCACTTTATTAGCTAGCCTACCTGGTTAGTGCGCATGAATTTAGTTTGGAGTTGAGGAGCACACCAGAAAACATTTAATTATTTAAACATTATTTACATAAATTTCCATAAATTATAAATGGGGCCATAACAAAATTTGGCCCAGACTTTCTTGAACATGCGGGGCTCTACAGTCAAACCCACTTGCCTGCTTGTCTGGGATTAGTAACAGTCATGAAAGGGCAAGAACAAATAAATGTTACTTTCAGTGAAATAAAATACACCTGGACTCGGGGGGCGAATTTGCCCCCGAAAATCATTAAATAGCCCCCATAAAGTTCAATGCAAAACAAATTTTAAAGTGTTATTTTCATTTAGGCAAGCTTGAAAAGTAGCCCCCCAAGAATAAATTTTTTCCCTGGTTTCTTTCCTGACTGGGCAAGTGATTATCAAAAGTTTTAATATTAACATCTGAAAAATTTGGGCAAGTGGACTTTGCTGTCGGGCAAGTAAATTGATTAATGATTGACTTGCATGACCAGGCAAGCAATACATATTTTTTTTTCCTGCAGAGTCCTGGCCTGTCCATTAGATCGAGTCTAACACCTTGTCCAATCTGACAGGGTCCCACATAACCTTGGCGTGTCGGGAGGTCTGTAGGCAGGATAGGGGGGCGAGTAAGGGGTGCAAGGTGAGGGGGGGGGGGGGCAAGGTGGGGGCAACCATGACTAGCAGGATATTGATAAATACCTTGGGAGGGGGACATGCGCCGAGGGATCCTGGGTACTCTTAGTCACGGCTACCCTGTTGCACGAACAATCGCGCCTGCTGCAATCAACCCAAAGTTGCACAGGATGAACCAATCAGCATCGAGGAATTGTAGTCTAGCGCTTCACTAGTTGGTGAATTGTGATTTTTGGTGAAGGGTCCCCGAGTTCTTAGTAAAGCATATACCCTGTCTGGTTGGTGAGGAAGGTTGCGCGTGTACGTTTTTCGTGCTAATGAGGGAATGAATATGTAACAGTTTACGCGTTATAATACATACGAAGCGAAGCTGAATGCTTGCCTTGGCAGTGTTTGCAGGAAAAGGTCCTCATACCTATTTTGTGCAAGGAATAGCTCCTTGATTTATAGTCTACTTATTCAGGGAAATATCCATGCAGGCTAGGAGGAGTAGATTAAACCAGCTTGTGACATATGAGACACAAAAATCAGTATTCTAATGGAAAATACTCTTTTGTTGAAATAAATAATAATAATATTAGTTCAATTTGTGAAATTAGCCTTCTTAGAGTGAGTCAGAGAAGCCTGGACTAGTATTGTAACTTTGTCAGCTGTAGTGAGCCTCTTAGTACCGAACCATCAAACTCAGTGCCTATCATTTGCGACTGAGTGTTTACTTTTTGGTGAATGTGGTTTGAAACAAGGACTTCCCACGTTCTGTGCTATCTCAGCCAAACGAGGGCTCTTCAAAATTCTGTGAATTATCTGGACTATTAATAGGACTACCCTGTGGAAAGAGGACTTCCTGCTTCTCTTTTTGTCTTAATGTTTAAACGATTGTTTGGTTCAAGGAATTGTTTATTTACACAACTTGGCTCCTTCTTGCTGGAATCTTTTGAGTCTCTGTGCTAGTTGCTACTGGACTGTATTGTACTAGAGGAGAGACTGCATTTCTTGCTGAACATTTTCGTTTTATTACATGTATGGAATGTATGGAATTATTTTGGAATTATCCATCATTTAGACCAAGCTTGTTTAAGTACATTCTACGCTGCTGCGTTTCATAGAAATTCACTGGTGTTGAAAAATATATCGCTCATTGCTATTCTCTGCAGAAGCAGGATTTATCAATTTAGTTGCATTGTAATGTGTGCAGCCTATAGCGATTGAATGGTGTTGGAATTAAAGCTTATTTCCCAAAATATTGGATGGTGTCATAACTTGTAACAATCTTTTTCAAGGAAGAAGTGGATAATCTCCGTAAATCCCGATGCATAAGCGATACAGCGCCCTCTGTTGTTCCGTGGGAATTGATTCTCTGCGGATCAAGGAGAATGAGAAACCATCGGCCACGATTCCGTGGGACCGCAATGGTCGGCCCAAACCCTCCCAACAGGTTTGTCACAGTACATTTTGTAGATCACGCAAGTGAAATAATGTTGCCCCCCCCGTAATCATGCATGTGCACGCCTTCCTATGGATGATATTTGTACAAATGAAATTGATATAAACACTACAGTATTGTTATGAATCCTATGACTATCTTGCTTATCTGGTTCTCGTAGGTGAAAGAGCCTTGCCTGCGAAAACTCACTGATTTGTGTGTGTAATACTCAAAGATAGAGTGGATTGGTAAGAATTCATTCAGGAAGGTTGACAAGGGAATCCACAATGTGGGAACAAAGAAGATGAATGTCATTAAGATGATAAGAAAAGAATACAAGGTCATGTATTTTCTATAAAGTTCCTTAAAATTATAGCTTGTTAATGTACTTTTTACCCACAGAACGTGAACGATTGGGAAAAGATTGTAGACACGAAGCTAGAGCGGATCGGCAAGGGTTTGTTCGGAGAGGTTTACAAGAGAATCAATTACAGCACGAAGGAGATTGTTGCCATCAAGATAACTTGCATAGTGAATGTAGTTCCTTTGAAGTTCTGTGAACATTGACAAAATTCAAGATATCAATACACCATTCTATTTTTTATTTTCCTAACCCCAGAACATGAACGCTGATCCAGAGAAGCTCTACACGAAGCTTGAGAAGATCGGCAAGGGTTCGTTCGGCGAGGTTTACAAGGGAATCGATAACCGCACGAAGGAGATCGTTGCCATCAAGATCATCGATCTAGAAGAGGCAGAGGATGAGATTGAAGACATCCAGCAGGAGATCACAGTCCTGAGTCAGTGCGACTCGCCGTTCGTCACGAAGTACCATGGATCCTACCTCAAGGTGGGTCATTTATTTCAATTGAAAGACTTTTGTAATTGAAGTGAAAGAAAAGTTCTTGATAAACTTCATTTTAACTTTTTTCTTTAAAAATTGTATGTAATAAAAAAAAAGAAGAAACAGTTCTGAGGCAGAAATGATTGTGACTCTTCAGAATGATTGTCAATTAGTGCACAACTACACACCATAATTGTTACATGTATTTTCCCCCTTAGATTTTAATGTGCAGATTTATTAGCAAACATGATTCTGAAGTTCAAGTATTGAGGTAGAAACGATATTGGCACTTCAGGATCCGTGTCAATTAGAGCGCTGGTCATAATCTGACAGCTTGCTGTAGGCAAGGTCACCGATGTCATTCTCAATTTCTTGCATTAATCCCACCTTCATACAGTTACAAGCTAATTACTGCCAGACCCAATTAATTGTATGCTAACAGTGTACTACATGTATGTGTATACTGCGCAATGAAATAATAAACAAGGGATTGGGTCAATATCTAGCTTTATAAATAATACAAAATACCAAAAGGAGGGAGCCCAGGGAAATCATGAGAGAGCCCCTGAAAGTATTATGTGAAATATCATTTGATATCCTTCAGATTGAAAAAGTAGCCCCCTAAAATTAGAAATGAACTATTTCCTTGGCCCCTATATATTGTCATAAACTGTAAGGGAAAACATATTACAAAGTGTCAGTGCGATGGAATCATGGAAGCAAGCTTGACAAGTAGTCCATATCCCCCAAAACAAAACAAAACAAAACAACAAAATTTAAATTTGTTCCTACATAGGTAATGCTTTCGGGGCAAAGCAGGAGTATACTTAGCAATTCTATTGTGAATGAATGAAAGAAAAACAGGGTCCAATATTTATAACATACACTTGCCGCACTTGCTGCACTGGGACTAAAATAATGTCAGCGCTGTCATTCTCAATTTCTTGCATTAATCCCACCTACACACAGTTGCAAGCTAATTACTGCCAGACCCAATTAATTGTGTACTAACAGTACCACAAGTCTACATGAATGCCTATTATCCTGTGATCAATATGATACACAGGAGTTTTGGGTGATATAGCTGACAAATAAGGAACAAACAAAGCCCCTGAAAATCATAAAAGAGCCCCTTAATTTGTCACAGAGTTCAATGAAAAAAAAAGAAAAAGAATATTAATGAAATGGATGCAAGCTTGAAAGGTATTCTTCCCTCCTCAAAAACAAAAATGATATCGGGTATTTCTTTGGGCAAAGCAGCATTATACTAAAGCCCTCTGCAGACAGAGCCGACTCGACCCGATTCGACTGGTTTTCATTCCGATCGGCTCAGTTTTCAGTGCCTCGCGACACACACTTTGCCAGTCGAGAGGCAGTCGGATGCCAGTTGGGGCCGATTCAACACGATAAATCTGCTCCGACCGACCGGGCTCAACTCTAGCCTGATTGAAACCAGTCGGATCGGGTCGAGTCGGCTCTGTCTGCGCCGGGCTTAAGAAATTTGAAATGTGAATGAATACAGGGCTCAAAATAACATGCACTACATACAGTAAGGTAAGGGTACTATAAATGCAGCGCTGTCATTCTAAATTTCTTGAATTAATCCCACCTCTACTGACTACCCATTTATAAGCTAATTAATGTCAGACCTCATTAATTGTGTGCTTGCTAGTCTGTTTTTACAGTTGTACTAGTTGTACTGTCCTACGAGGTACCGTTTTTTTAAGCAAGCAGTAAACATTGTACAATGAGTACTATACCTACAGGGCCTTGAGTTCTATAATTATTTTCAGGCCAAAATGAGCTTGTTTCAATTAGTTAACCTTTCTTATATATGATGTAAATAAAGTACAGTACTTAGAACTATAGAAATTAATATCATATCCTATTTTGTGGAAATTATGAACAAATTTTTACTTCTGGCAATTCGGTATGCGTATTGCTGATCCAAAAATGTGAACAAATACACTGGGACTCATGTTGATTTATAATGTATCCTACAAAATGCTAAAAAAGATTTGAAAACAAATTTTCCCCCTCATATTAATTATATCCAATATTATTTTACTGCACGTACAAATTTACAATGTACCACTAGCGTGGTTATCGAGAAATTTCTTTTGTCCAGTCTGGCTGTACTATGAATCTAGTTCATACCCCCTGAACAAAAGAAATAGCTGGCATGAAGGCGATGCTAGAAATTTGTATTTTTACTTTATGGCCCAGTCTGGCAAGTAAAATAATATCTTCGTACATTTTATGGCCCAAGTTTAGTGGACATAGACAAAGAAAATGATTAGGTCAGGCTTTTTTCATTGATCATTTTGGCAAATAAAATTAACATGAAATGTTAGTGGCCAGAAGCTAATTTTTGGTAGCCCCCTTTCTGTGTCAGTGCTAATTTTAGGCCCTGACATGGTTATACTGTCAATAAAATGCTGTACATGACTACATGTATCGTTGTACATGTATGCCAGTGAAAACAAAAACATGGGGGCTCAGGGTACATAAGCTCCCGAATTGCCAAAAAAAGCCCCCTTAAATTTGCCAGGGGGTCAAAGCAAAACACATTTTAGAGTGCTATTTCATGCAGGCAAGCTTGAAAAGTGGCCCCCCCCCAAGTAAATATTATTTCCCCTGCAGTGTACACACTAGCGTCTTTTCGCACGGCGACGCAAGTGCTGAGGACGGGGTATTTAAATGAGCTGTGAGCGTCTCCGTACTCTGGCTACCGTCGCGATCTATTGCAGTTTCGCAGTGAAGAATACACAGAACGTCTCCTTGCTCGAGTGACCAAGCGCGCTGATTGGCTAACCCCACTGACCTCTGGCTGACCCATTGAAGTAAGGGCTTACCACCACCGATCTACACTGCTCCGTAGTAGCTGTACACAGAACGCTATTTCGGCCAACTACCGTCGTAGGTTTGGACGCTACGCGGAAATTTTCGCTCTGAGTGCGACCCCCCGCTAAGATTAGCGTTGTAGAAGGCCGCGTCGCCGGTTGCGAAAAGACGCTATTACAATTTTAGTCTAGAGCTTCTAACAAAAAATCAGATTACTGATAACTGAGATTTTTCCCCTGAAGTATATATAATATAGGTGTTACAAGTACATCCTGTTGCTGAAGTTGTGAAAGGTACATTGTAAGTTGACCTTTTCATTGTATAGAGTGACTAGGCGTCCCTATCAATCATGCAGGGATCATCTGTTGAACACATCTTATGTATTAATACATTGCATGTCTATCTGACCCTGCCCTTGGTTCCTGTATGGGTCAACAACCATGAAATTATGGGGCCATTCACACCCCCTTTAATTGTTGACTTTAATTAATTCATGGAGCAGAGCAATGAGTGATTATTTTTTTTATAGGACTATTACTCTTCCAAGAAATATGATTTGACTTAGTGGACCTTTAACTTTGATTATTAATATGGGTGATGAACCATTACATGGTGGGACTCGTTCACACTCAGAATAATACCAAACAATTCATACCCACATTCATGCAAGATTTGTAATATGATTCTTCTTCAAGCAATGTTCAGTATTTGAATCTAGACTGATATCTGCTGTGTACAGCTAGATTCTGAAAAAGTAAATATGATTCAATACAAATTTGTTATCTTACTAGCCCAATGGCCTCTAGGCACTAGCCAAGGAACAAAAAGTAGTTAGCGAAAACACAAGATCCGAATCAAATGACAGTGTAAACCATACTATTACCATATTTTCATTTTCACATTCAAATACTAAAAACCTCATGATTCATGATGTTGTGTCATGTTACATGAACATGACATCATAAATTATTGATTGATAAATTTATTAATTTATCTTGTAAAATTGTCTGGAGGAGGAGCTGAAAATACCTTTTGCTTCAGCACCTCCATGGGGGTGTATCACAAAGATCCTAAGTTGAACTTAACTCTAAAGTTGGACTAAACTATAATGGAAAGCCATTTGTAGCCTTGGAATACAATAATATTCCAAAGCAAAACAACTAGAATTTTAGACTGCTCATAAATGTTCCATCAAGAACATGAAATCTCCTTGATAATAGAAAATATTATCATACTTAGAATCAACATTTGATGCCTTTAAAATCACTTTATCACATTTTTTTCAAAGGAACTAACAGTAACAGCTTTCCGTACTTTTTAAGTCCAACTTAGAGTTAAGTTCAACTTAGGATCTTTGTGAAACACCATCCATGTCACTTGCAGGCAGCCTGCGAGTCACTACAAAATATCACACATCATGGTTTATCTAACATTAGCGGGTAACCTGTAACCTTCATCAAATATGTGCACAAGGAGTTGTATTTGTGTATTACACGTTGAATGTGTTTCATTTGTATCCATTATGCCTGATGGTCTCTCTTCACATTGGCTGTGTGTACACATGATCATTTTCATAAAATAAAAAAAATACAGTATACTGTTCGCAAAACTTTGAAAATGTGAGAAAAAATTATAATTTTGATGGCGAAGTTATAATTTTGATGGCAAAGTTATAGAAATCGGGTACATTTTCTTGGATGGCTACAGATGTTTGTTTTTTTAGTGCACTTGAAATCTTGAAAATAAGGGTGTTTTTTAAGGCAAACGAACTAGAAAATGTGGAAGTATGGTGGTTCCTCAATATTTTGATCCAAATTATTGTATTACCAAATAGACCTTGTGTCAATCTATAAACAATGCAGGTATTGTTATTTTTCCTTACGATTTGGAATTCAAGTACAAATTGTGGAAATTATTATATTTTAGTGGTTGTTCCTCATTTTTTCTGATCCAAAATATATGACCAGTTTGGCATACCTGCAATATCACTCATTAGACATCACATGTGTACCCCCTTGTGTCAATAGCCTGTGTGGCTTTATTCTTCAGGCTTGATTCACTGTAAACAATGAAGAGACATGACCCTGCCCAAAGTACAAATAACTTCAGGCTTTCGAAACAATTCATAGAATGATGACTATTCACTTGCAGTCCAGACTCTGAAGTAGACTGTTAAAGGCCCGGTCACACCGGATAGCGTAAACGGATGCCCGACGGAGAGCAACATTTTATATTCGTTGGTCTCTGTTGGTATGCGTATCTTATCCGTTCCTAGTCAGGCGATGTACGTTGTTCTATCCGGTGGAATGTTTTGTGCATGAAGCAATGGAGACAACTTTCACCACCGGATCATTTGATTTTGCAAATTTTCGATTCGTCGGGCATCCGTTTGCGCTATCTGTTGATATGTGACCGGGCCTTAAATGCCGAGTTCATGCATGGTAGGTCGTTTGTGACTTCCAAGTATACAGTACATGTCTCCATAGTTGCATGAATATTGCATGATTTTTTTTTTCTAGGTCTTCTAGTTCTATTCTTGGCTGGTAGAAAGACTTCTTAGAAATAAACACTGAATTGAAACTTCACTTTGTGGGAGAGGGACTATTTTCATGTTCTCTCTTTTAAAAATGATTTTGTTTTAGTTAAAAAGGCTACAAATATATTTGTTTATAAAATATATAGATATCTATTACCTATGAAGAGAAACTAAATTGGCAACAATAACATGTTCTTATTGAACAATTATGATTCAACTAGCCCAACAACTAACCTAGCATTTAAAAGACATTCATGCTCACAATTAGCACTGGCCCACCAGTCCTGGGCCACCAAAAATGAACTGTGGCCACCAAAATGGTGTAAATATTGATTATTATTTTTGTATTTTTTAATTTATTTTGTATTTATTTATTTTATTTATTTATTAATTAATTTATGTATTTATATATTATTTATTTATTTATTTAATATGATTATTATTATTATTTTTTATTTTTTATTTATTTATTTATTTATTTTTTGTTTTTGTTTTGGGGGGAGCTCCAAATTATGATTTTGGGCAAGCAACATTTTATATTAGACAGCTAACTCTATTCTAGAGTTCTCTATTCTGTAGTTGCCCTACTGGACCAACAGGAAAAAGAAAGAAGGTTAATTTCTTGCATTGTTATAAAAAGGGATCAATTCTTGTATTCGGTGGGCAGTGAGGCAGGGCTAATTCTACCCTCTACTCTATGAGCCTTGTGATCTGGGTGTGTCCCACTTCCCAATGCATGTACAACAAAAACAGGTTGTAAACATACAGCGCTATGTAATGCACTGGCATTGTATAGCCTCGCTGGTATTGTATAGCCTTGGCTGGCTGGCCTGGTGCATTCATTACACATCTTGCCATTCATTGTGTGAACAAAAAGTCGCACGCACCTAGTCTTGCTGGCAGACTGGTTAATACAATTTTGCACAACCAAATTTTACCAATTAGAAAATTATCCTTTGTGATTGAATAGTGAATGAAAATGCATGGACAGCACAAATAATAAGAAAATAGGTTGATGCTTTTAATCATGCCTTTAAATGTGCAAAGAGTGAACAATGGTATTATTGCTTTCGTCCATTTTTTTCATACCCTTCATTTATTCAAACTTTCGGGTTTTTTTTTTTATCAGGGTAAATATATATTTTATTTATGTATTCATTTATTTGTTTATTTATTTATTAAGTTCTCTTTGCATTTTGCCATAGGCTTGACCCTTCTTCTGTGTCTTTGACAAATTCACACGCACCTTATTTGTATACATTGAAACAAAATGTATGTATACACTCCTTGGATTGAGAAAATAAAATTGTAAAATAAAATTAAAAGAGAGACCCTATATTTAAGATAATATGAGGACAAATCTATTTACACTCTTCCTTTTGCTGGTTCATTGTCATGAATGCATTGTTTAAAACAATTTACAGGGTCATGAATTGAGAAGAATAAATACAAAGATGAAAGGAAGACATTCAAGAGATAACATCTAGTTCTAAGAGGACATTTACAATTGTATTCATGTACCATACATTTTTAGCTCACCTGAGCCAAAGGCTCAAGTGAGCTATTGTGATCGCTTTTTGTCCGTCGTCCGTCGTCCGTCGTCCGTCGTGCGTCGTGCGTCGTCTGTCGTCCGTCGTCTGTCGTCCGTCGTGCGTCGTCCGTCGTCCGTAAACTTTTTACATTTTCATCTTCTTCTCCAGAACCAATGATCGGATTCCAACCAAACTTGGCAGGAATCATATTTAGGGGTAGAGGAACCAAAGTTGCTAAAATGGTGGGCGTGGCCCCCAGGGGGGCCCTGGGGGAGGGCACCAAATGTAAAAAATATGTAAATTTTAAACATCTTCTTCTCAAGATCCAGAAGTATGACAGACCTGATATTTCATATTTAGATGCCTCTATTGATGAAGAATGAAAGTTGTTCACAAGATTTTTGTGGGTGGTCCCATAAGGGCCCTGTGGGCGTAACAGTTTTTTTGGGGGCCCTACCATAGTAAATATACATTTTCATCTTCTTCTCCAGAATCAATGATTAGATTCCAACCAAACATGGCAGGAATCATCCTTAGGGGTAGAGGAATCGAAGTTGCTAAAATGGTGGGCGTGGCCCTCAGGGGGGCCCTGGGGGACGGCACCAAGTGTAAAAAATATGTTAATTTTAAATATCTTCTTCTCAAGATCCAGAAGTATGACAGACCTGATATTTCATATTTAGATGCCTCTATTGATGAAGAATGAAAGTTGTTCACAAGATTTTTGTGGGTGGCCCCATAAGGGTCCTGTGGGCGTAACAGTTTTTTGGGGGGTCCTACCATAGGAAATATACATTTTCATCTTCTTCTCCAGAATCAATGATTAGATTCCAACCAAATATGGCAGGAATCATCTTTAGGGATAGAGGAACCAAAGTTGCTAAAATGGTGGGCGTGGCCCCCAGGGGGGCCCTGGAGGAGGGCACCAAGTGTAAAAAATATGTAAATTTTAAACATCTTCTTCTCAAGATCCAGAAGTATGACAGACCTGATATTTCATATGTAGATGCCTCTATTGATGAAGAATGAAAGTTGTTCACAAGATGTTTTTGGGTGGCCCCATAAGGGCCCTGTGGGGGTAACATTTTTTGGGGGGCCCTACCATAGGAAATATGCATTTTCATCTTCTTCTCAAGAACCAATGATTGGATTCCAACCAAACTTGACAGGAATCATCCTTAGGGGTAGAGGAACAAAATGTGCTATAATGGTGTGTCCCAAAACAAAATTTCTTTTTTTTAGAAAGTAGGGGGTGCGCCTTATACACAAGTGTGCCGTACACACAGAGATTTACGGTAAATGACAATGCAAGTTGTCATATCGCAGAATGGCCCTATAGGGTCCCTATGTGAGTGGGGTTAATATGCTGAAGTGGTCAGTGGCTGGTGAAATGTGTTAAGCTTTGTCTTATATGTGTGTCTGTCTTTTTTTATGATTCACCCAAACATTATGGTAAATCATAATGTTAGGTACAGGGGATCAAAAGTTATTGATTAAATAGTACATCACATTATAGATTTTGGCATGATTTCAACTGATTTAATATCTTCTGAGGGTGCCAGAGAGAACATGCGCCAGATGTGAATTGATTGACCTCAGGTGAGCGTCGTGCCCCCCTGGGGCTCTTGTCTTTTAGGGTTTACTGGTGCATTGCCATAAGAACACTGTACAGTGCAAATATTTGGGTTGCATTGACTTGCAACATTTCACCTTTTGATCTTAGCCAATAGCCCGGTCACATATAATCAACGGATTGCGTAAACGGACGTCAAACGGAGAGCTAAATTTTCGATCCGTTCGTCTCCGTTCGTATGCGTTTCTTGTCCGTTCCTTGTCCGGTGATGTACGTTGTTCTATGTTTTGTACATGAAGCAATGGAGACGACTTTCATCACCGGATAATTTCATTTCGCAAATTTTCTATTCGTTGGGCATTCGTTTCCGCTATCCGTTGATATCTGACCGGGCCATTAGTAGCTAACCTTTATTTTAAAATATATATGTCATGGGAAAACCATGTTTTAGAACTCAGTTCCTAATTGAGTAAATGTATCTTACATTAAATATTAAAGGGGACCACCACGCAAAGATCAACACAGGCTAATATGTTTTGGTACCGTTGTTTGATATTAAATAGATGTTCAACACTTTGAAAAAGGTTGTGTAATTCATTTAACAATACAATTATCACCAATACTTATGGGGCCATTATGGCCTCATGGTTCTAGTGTATGCGCAAAATGTCTGTGAGTGCGCCAATTACGTCTACGTTTGGAGACAATAGAACTACGGAAGACGCGTAAGTCCTAGCCAATAGATAGGTTTTCTTCTGCAGACCCATGAACAAGTACTTTAGTGTGGTGATGAGTTTTTCGATTATATGTTGTCTGGAAATATATTTTTCTGAACTTGGTGGAATTGACTGCTAAATACCTTTCATTTATAAGAATATAATTTTTGGGTGTTGGTTCCCTTTAAGCAACATACTTCATCGCTGGCAAAACATTTGTGACATTTTATTGAATTGAATTTATTTAATTACATTGCATACTTTTAAATTTCCTAGGATTAGGAATAAATTAGAATTTTGATTTTTTTTCTCAAAACTGCATGATTTCTTAAAAAAAAGAAAAGAAATGGTGAATCACAAATAAGATTCAGTTGTTACACATCTTTTGTAAGGATTCACTTCAATGAATCAAAATAGTTAAGATAAAGATGATGAAAGCTCACACCCAGACCAGATATTTCCATGACGCGTCCTGTACAGTGAATATCATAGAGATTCATTTCTATAGTGTGCAGTGAAGTTAGCAGACAGTCTATTTAATGCATGGTAGACTACTCAGAAGTATGGATAAAGGGCGTGCTGCGCTAGCTGTGCATTAGAGCTTACTCGATCTTCATTGTTGTACATGTATGCACTTTCAATCTAATGTTATTGCTGACTCACCCATTACACACAAAGCACTCAGAGTGCACAGAATTTGTTTTTTTCTGATAAAGTTACGATTCCCTTGTATTACATGTATGATCATAAATTGTACAGACATATAGTTACAGTAGTTCATTTTCATATGGAGTTCATTTCAGTCCTTTTTTTTGGACAATGTTATTTTATCTCAGCCCAGGCAATTAGACAAATATTTTATGACATTTTTTTCTTCCAAAATTAAATTATCAATTGAAATGTTAATAAAGGAAAATAATCTGGAAGTATGTTAGTGCCTTGAATACAATTGATCTGTAGCATGTATGAATCCTGAAATAACAATTCATTATAAGTCAAACAGACCTACATAAAACCCCAAACCAACAAAAAACACAGACCCATTGTACTTTCTTGGTAAGTGGTCACAATATGTTTGGCCATGCCCAGTATGACGTCAAACTACTGGCAGCCAATGTCTATTTTTATCCTGAATTACAACAATTTGAATTATAGAGCTACTTGTATTTAGGCCACAGCACAAGTCGTTTTCCGTGATCTTTAGAATTGTTTAAAACCAAAACTTGGATGGCCTCAATGTAGGAATTAATTTGTAATTTTAGGGGGCTACTTTTTTAATCTGATGGATATCGCAAAATACTTCACATAATAACCTATGATAATTTTAGGGGCTATCTACTGATTTCAGGAGGCTATTTTGAAAATTAGGAGGCAAAATCGCCCTCAGCCCCCTTACATTTCCTACCCTGCATGGCCTCCATGATAAGAGCACTAAAGGATAATAAATAGTTGTAACATTTCATTTTGGTTGCCCCAGTTGAAACATGAGTGACTAAATATATAATGCCTATTTAGATAATGAAAAGCATTTTTTTTTTTTTACACAAAGATGAATTATTTTTGTATTCTTACACATGTATACAAAATTCACATAAAGAGAATGCATAGTATTGGTTATGTATTTCCTGTTTCCTTTTCAGATGTGGTCGTATGCAAATTGAAATAATTTGAAATACAATTGATTCAATTCTTACTAATTTGACCGGGAAAAACCCAAGTAGGAAATTATGATGAATTTGGAATGTGGTTGGGCTTTTTATGATGCATAATGATCATAGTCTATTTCACTGCATACTTGTAATCAATGGGTTGTTGGTTGTGTTCAGAAAAGAGCTTTACTGAAAATAATACAAGTGGAAAATTCTAATTTAGGTAATTGCCTGCGATACATCTTTTTTTCCCACCGACTGTGTGAAAGCACTAGACATTCATTTTCTCCTAGTGGGTATGTGGCCTGATCATTCAGGTTGGTAAAATTAAAGTGAAATCAGTAAAGTGTCCAACTCCATGAAAATTACTTGGAGCTTCCACATTTCTCGTCTACCGTGTTGTTTTGCTTATGGTAAGAGAAGAATAAAATAGGGTTAGATTTTTTTAAATGCCCCTTTAGTATGACGATATCTATCGTTGATAATCATTCAGCTCAAAAGCGTTAATGAACGGTCATAAACCTCATACACGTTATACAGTAATTCGTTGTAAAAGCTGACGCAAATTTTGGCCTTTTTAACCAGGAAAGCAGTGTTCTTTTTCAATGAAACTTTCACACATCATTCGGACATATCTTACAACTATTTTAGTATAGGATTGAAGTCTCAATTGTAATTTTGGGCAATATCTGACACTATACAGGTGCACCTTTAAGTACAAGACACTGTTTTTGGTAGCTTAAATTAAATATTCAGTGGAAAACACTGGACAATCTTTGATATATGCCTCTAGAGTTTAGAATCAAACAAGACTTGGCTAATTTTGAGTCCTACATATTCACACTTATCTATCTAAATTAATAATTTAGGTTTCATGCATGTACATGTACATGGATAAATCAAAATCATATCACATTTTATCTGCAAGCCATTGGCAGTGGCTATGGCTATCAGGCGAGTGTCAACTCATTCCCTGCTAAATTTTGAAATCCCCATTATAGTCAGTACAGGGCCTACCAGGTTCCTGTAGGCAATGGGTTGATCACGGGCACCCTGCCATAATTTCAGATACAATTATGAAATCAAATTTTAAGGGAACTTTAAGTTTTCAGTGTGAAGTCTGCCTGCATTAGAATCTAGCAAATGTTGCTTTAATTCAACTATCTGAGCTAAAATTATCAGTGGCTCTTTAATGATTGTAGGACCTTTTTAGCATTTAGGGACTAAATCAGAGTTTTTTTTTTTTTTTTGTTTACTGTTGTTTATTTCTGTCACTGCATCATTTCCCAGAACAGGAAATGTCAGGGGTATGGGAGGTACCATAAGACTCCCCAAGGCAGTCAAAGATCAGAGTGCATGTTGATGATATGTAGCCACACCTATACAACAGGGATATGATTATATGATACTGTGTAGATTGAGCGATTAAGAAATCTTCTGTCCATACCCAACCATAGCCGTATGCATAGCATAGGAGGCAGGGGGGGGGGGGGGGGGAGGGTCTGTGGAAGCCCCCCTTTGAGTTTTGAAAATGGCAATATTCGGGCAAAACGCACCTGAAATTCATGCAAATGATGTCATATTCATACGCAAAATCATGTCGTATTCGGGCAAATCCATGTCTCGGGTAAAATCATATAATATTCGGGCAAAATAATATTACGTTCGAGCAGTGCCATGTTATTTTGGGGCAAAACCGTCTGATATTCGGGCAAAATCTTTTTTTGGGGGGGGGGGACTGAACAATTTTGTGAAAATTCAAAAATTCAGGCAAAATATCTCGGCTCCCCCTAAGAAGAACGTGCCAACCCCCAAAATACTTTTTATTTCATGAGGGCTATTTTTTTAATTTAGAAAGAAAAATCGCCCCCTTGTAAATGGTCACGAGGGCTATTTTGGGGTTCAGTTCAAATTTTTTTTCAGACACTTGCTAAATGCAGCAGGAAGCTATACAAGTAGTCCTTGAAAATACTACTTTTGTTTCCCCTGAGTCTGTGTTGTACTACAATAATGATAAGACTGGTGATAGGAAGTATAATAATTTTCTGAAGTACATGTAGCTATTCCTTGTCATGGTTACTGGTTCTAAACAATGTCAGGTAAGCCAAATATTTGTTATATAGCGGTTGCTTTTTAAATCTATGGCAATCGGCCAGCTCCAACCCATTATCAAAAGCCCAAATAAAAGGATAAGTTGCTTAAAACCATCGCTTTGAAATAACAAAAGAACGTGAATAATTCTAGTGCTTTATATGGTCTCAGACCTGGCCTTGGCTCTGACATTTCTCATTGTTACGATTCCTTGCTTGAGTAAAGCTTGTGACCCGCTTCGGCGATCTCCTGACGTAGGGAAAAGAATTATGGTACCAACATATTTCCAGGGAGAGTAGCCAAGCGGTTGTATGGGTCTTTATTCTTTCTGTTTGCACGACCGTGATTTGATAGCTTTGTTTAGACAATTCGACTTCACATGCTAATCGCTGTTATGTTTTCAAGGATATAAGGCATCTTACATTGAGAAAGAACTTCTGATATCAAGATATTCCCAGGGAAAGCAGCCAAGCGTTTGTATGGGTTTTATTGATTTTATTTGCTTGGCCATGATTCAATTTATATTATAAGCGTTGTTGTGATAATTCAACTTCTAGATGATAATCGTTGTTATGTATTCAAGAGTTTAAGGCGGCAGTGATAACAATAGAGAGATTTTTCACATTGTGAGTTAATTGTTTCCATGGCTTTGAAGAATGTGTAACCAATTTGATCTCTATGCAGCCTATACAGTTTACCCTAGTCACTCCAGCAAGATGGAACCCAAATCGACAAATTCTGGTTGTTCAGGATGATATCAATTTGATGTCGGCCAAATGTATGATCGGTCTTACACTGGTCTTTATTCCACGCCCGAATTGAGTGTATGTTCGGTATTGACACGTCAGAGATGCACAGCCTGACCGAATCTGAACCCAAACACCAGATCAAACCCAAACCGACACCAAACCAAACCCAAATCAATGGATTCGGGGTGGTGTCCATGACATTGGTTTCAGTTCGCTATGTTATCGGGTTGCTGTTGGGCTCGATGTGGTTTGGATTCAGACTCCCACATTTGTTGGAGTGATTCATTTTGAGTGCATGTGAAATAATCCACTTCGACTCGAGACCAAACAATTCTATCGTTCTCCCAAATCTTACAATAGGATGTGACCAAATCGACATCACCCTGAACGGGCTGCATTTGTCTGTTTGGGTTTGATTTGGCAGTGTGACTGGGCCTACTTTTGGCTTCAACCCATTGTATCCAGAGACAATTGGTTTTGGTAATTCAGTTATATTTGCCATTGATCCCAGTCTGAGATAATAGTTTTCTAGTCTAGTGGAAGCATCATGGTCCGTAGGTTCAGGATCTTGTCGTTTACAAGGGTGTGGGGGTTCAAGTTCTAGTTCTACTACGCCCAAATGGCCTGAATTTGACTATCATTGGGGAAAATCAAAGCCATTTTTCTCACTCACCGAGTGTTTGTTTTAGTGCTGTAATTAACAGCCCATGTGTACATGACAATCTCTGAGTTAATCTGAACTTCAGCAGTTTGTCTTATTCTGTTTATGGACTCAAATTTGAAGCTTGGCCAGGCACAAGTGGGTAAATTCAAAGCTATTTTTCTCGCTCACTGAGTGTTTATTTTGGCTGTAAATAACATCCCATGTGTACATGACAATCCCTGAAAGTACACAGTGACTGATGTTTATAGTAAGTCAGTCAAGGTCAAGGCTACTCGGCCTACGCTATCTTTGTTCAATGACAGAAATGTAAATGTACATGTAAATAAAAGAATTATATATATGCAGTTGTGACATTGTGAAAATTGTATGCATCCTAAACATCAAACGCATAAAAGAATAAACAACAGATGACAGTTAGTGGTCAAAATTGTTGGTATTTGGATTCAATGATGTCAAAACCAGTATTTTCAAGGCAATGAAATGTATCAACAATTGACAGTACATATCAAGTAAAATGTATGTCTTTAGTTATGCATCTAATGGCACAATGTCAAGTACCAAATTCAACAGCTCCATACTGTAAAGGGGGTGTGTGGGGGGGGGGGGGGGGGGGGGGCGATGACCCCCTTTCATGTCCCTACAGTCCCTCCCCTCGGTCACTTATTTGCTCCCTCAGAATATCCTCCCCCCACTTTTGAGAAGCTGCTATCGCCCTTGGTGTTTCTTGTGCTTCGTTTTCACATAAGATAGATAGTGATACATCATTGGAACTAGCAAACTACAGTTGATAGACAAGATTTGCATCACCATGATTTGAAATACTTATAGATCGTGTTTGTTTCTTTTCTTTCCTTACCAGTGTAACTAGGCATACAACCAGCCCTAGACATCCTGAAGTAGGGTCAATAAATCATACATGTACACCTAGATGCTAAGTCGCGATAGATAGATTTCTTTAACAGGGTAAAAGAGCCCCTGTAAATTTGCATAGAGTTCAATGCAAAACAAATTTTAGAGTGTCATTTTCATGCAGGCAAGCTTGAAAAGTAGCCCCTGAAAAATAAATATTAGTTTTTTCCCTGGTTCATAGATGAGATCAACCTCTCCATGAATTATTTGTTAACTTTCTAAGTTGCCAAATATACTCAAGATTCTAAATATTATATTAATTTCATTGTATTTTCCTATCTTTATGCAGGGAACAAAACTATGGATCATCAAGGAATATTTGAGTGCAGGGTCAGCATTGGCAAGATCAACATCTCCACTAGCTAATTATATCAATATATACTTTGCTAAGTCACCAAATGTTATTCTAAATATTATATTAATTGTATTTTCCTATCTTTATGCAGGGAACAAAACTATGGATCATCATGGAATACCTTGGGGGAGGGTCAGCCCTGGACCTACTCAAGCCAGGGTCAATAGACGAGATCTACATCTCCACCATCCTCCGGGAGGTCATCAAGGGCCTAGACTACCTCCACAGCGAGAAGAAAATACACAGGGATATCAAAGGTAAATATGACCGGCCACAAGGGGCAACATACTTTCAATCAGGACTACAATATATGTATTAAATGCATGCCATGTTTTTTTTGTTGCAGTTTATTTTGTCTCCTTGTATGAGGTCTCTAGTTTTGTACAGAGATATCAAATGTAAATATGACCGATCACAAGGGGCAAAATTCTTGTAATTATACAGTTTGTGTAATGTATGCTATGGATTTTTTTTCTGTTGCAGTTTATTTTTTGTCCCCTTGTATGAGGTCTCAGGTTTTTAGTGTGGCTTATACAAATAATTTGGGTAATACAGATATTTTAGGTACGTGTATACAAATTGTGACCATTCCTTGATACAGTAGTTTTTATTATGAGTCTCTACAAGCAAGATTAGAGATAGACGTACAAAAGTGAAGTAAACTAAAACTAAAACTAAAACATGAATCTTTCCAGAAGATTTATAATGCCAGTTACTACCCCAAAGACCTGCCAAATTGAATCTTAATTCCCAGACCACTTAGTGGAGATTCTAATAATCATGTCAAATTGTCTTCAGCCAAGGAGATGAGACATGCTATGAGACATGCTATGAGACATGAGAGGCAAGGTCAATTGAATTGAATCAATAACATGTTTTTCTTGGGGGCAATTCTTCAATCATCTAGGGGGAAAATCACTTAAGGGTTTCATCTTGAGTCTGTGATTAACCAAAAAAACAGCACTCTGAAAATTGCTTTTCATTGAAATCAATAATTTTCAGAAGATCAACTCTGAAAATGGGTTTTCATTGAATTTTATAAATTTAGGAAGCTTTTAAGAATATTTTGAGGGGACTTCTTTCAGGCATTTTGGGGGATGAATTGCCTTTATAAGCCCCTGTATATTTTCACTGGGATCATCCGTAGGGAAATCAATTTCAGAAGCGTTCACTTTATTAGCTTAATGGGCAAAGGAGTCAACCTTCTCCAATCAATGTTTTTTTGCCAGTCAAATGAAGCAAAAGTAACTGTAATCGTCAGATTTAAAGGGAAGCCAAAGGCTTGCAGTTACTGTTACTGATAATTCCTGTCATTTCTAGTGGTATATTTCCTCTTGGGTTTATTCACTAATAAAGGATATAAACAATATTTTTCAGACCACTTTCATCTGCTTTGTGAGTGTCTGACCATTAGAGGCTACCATGTTTTTCAACGGTACATCATGAAACGTCATCTGAGTATGCACTAACAAATGCAGCTTATGTAACCACTGACATAGCAGCAGACTCAACAATAGCATTCTCCTAAAATACCTTAAATTAAAGAACTATATAATCAGTCATGTCATGTCCCTTTCTCTCTGTATTTTATTTTAGCTGCAAATGTGTTACTATCAGAGAACGGTGATGTGAAGTTAGCTGACTTTGGTGTCGCAGCTCAACTCACAGAAACACAAATCAATAGGAATACATTGCATTCGTGTTCCAAATGAGTTTGGTAATCCCTTATTATTTTGTTGTTTTTCCCCTGAATTTTCCCAAATCCAGCTGCAAATGTATTACTATCAGAGAACGGTGATGTGAAGCTAGCTGACTTTGGTGTTGCGGGTCAACTCACAGAAACACAGATCAAGAGGAATACGTTTGTAGGCACACCGTTCTGGATGGCACCGGAAGTCATTAAACAGTCAGCGTACGACTCAAAAGTAAGTACTAAGAGGATTTTTAGCTCAGGATTGTTCATCAGAGTTTCTGTCAGAGTTGGAGCAAAAATAACCAATCACTTTAACTCTATTGCCTATGGGATCCTAGTGGGTCAGTCTGTGGGGATTTCAGAATCTAGTAGGGAACCTGTTAACCTTGTTTTAGTTGAAGGTACTGTAAAAGCCCTTTAAACCTTATGGTACATCTGTTAATATTTTCATAGTAAGGGATGCAGTGCATGCGATACAGAAAGCTGATTTTGTTTATGAAGCTTGAGAGGCAAATACTGTGCTCTAAGTCTAACCCTCATTGTATGTCAGGCCTCATACCTCATACTGCTTTAAGGGATTGTTTACAAGATAGATGATGTTCACTTTGAACCCATTGCCTATAGATGAGATAGATATAAAGGGAAAGTTAGATGGACTAGTTAATCTAGACTGTTCATATTTTCATAGTAAGGGATGTACTGCGTGTGATACGCTCTGCAGGATGGGAGGTTGTTTTTGTTATGAAGCTTGTGGGACAAACATTGTGATCTGATCCCCATTGTAAGTCAGGCCTCATACGTCATACTGTTTTAAGAGATTGTTTACAAGATGAGATTGTTTACAAGATAGATGATAGGTCAGCTTTAACCCATTGCCTAAACTTCATGTACAATTGATTGAAAGCCCTTTTAACCATGTACATATATATTTGATTATTTGTTCATATTTTCATAGCAAGTGGCACACAGCACCAATACAGAGAGTTGTTTTTGTTTTTGTTTTATTTAGCTTGTGAGACAAACATACGTCAAACCTCTTACCTCACACTGTTATTGCATTGCGTTACAAAATGTTGTTATATTTGGTAGCCCATCCGGGCCAGTGGAATTCAGAATCAATGATTTAGGTGACCCGTAGCTAATTTGTATTGGCCATGGGCCAGCAGGCCCGTGCTAGCTAAAACCCCTTTTTAATTGGAGAACTTGTTTTCTACCTCGCTTTTACCCGAGTAGGATTTCGTGGAGGTCGGGTCGTAAAAGGGTCGTAAAATACGCCGCGATAGGTTGTGCAGCGTTTTAATCAAAAGTGTTTCTCTGAGTCACACGGGTAGGTTACTATAGCAACCGCACCTCTCTCATCATGCGACCAGCTGGCGTGACATGTGCTAATCGGCGCGCGCTGGTATACGTTAGCGGGAAATTGTTTACATTTTTTACGGCCATGACGTCCTCTACCCGGGTAACATTCTGCGCGCTTTTTAATACAATGTTTATCAGCTTAACATCCTGGTAACGTCTGGACGTTACCGCGCTATTACCCTAGCCCGACTAGGTCGAATCCTACCGCGCTGTTGTCAGGATGTTACCCTGATCGGACCTTTTTAATACAAACGCGGTAGAATGTCATCCTGACAACGTCTGGACGTTACCGCGACTATTTTCCTCAATTAAAAAGGGGTTTAATACATGTATGAGGATGTGCTCCATCAATGTGACATGTGTTGTGGATGCAAGAGTGGAATTTGATTTAGAATTGCCTCCATGTATTATTGATGGTCGGATACTAACGGTTAACCTTTTGACTGTGCAGTACTAATTACAATGCATTTGTGACCACCCCCAGCATACCATACTCCCCCACAATAACATGAAGTCATTTGACACCCCTGTTATGCATCCATGCTTGTTAACACGGAATGAGGGGGGGGGGGGGGGGAAGCATGTTCCCCCACATTTGAAGAGGAGGGGATAAAGTGTAACTTTTACCCCCCCCCCCCCCCCCCCCCCCTCTCGTTTTCATATTAAATTACATACAGTATGTATTTGATTCCATAGCTTGCACTTTTATAAAGTAACATTTCTGTCTTGGGTACATGCACCAGATCGTACAATTTCAATTAACAACAAATGCGAAAGCTCCTTTCTAATGTAGGGGAGAGGGGCACCCTTTCCCATACTTTTGAGAAGTTGTCGACCCTCTTGAATGACATTGAGATCCATGTATTAGAGATTGTAGTGCGCGGGGATCTTAGAACCTGTCCGAACGTCGTAACTAGTCTAGTTCGTGCGACTGCATAACAGTGAGCCATTTTGTATTTTGCACTGTGTTCGAGGCGTTGGTCTGATTAACGAATCCGAACTACCTTTAATACACAGTCCTTTAAATACCATCTCCTACATACCATACTCCCCCATAAAACATGTGCAATAAATATTGTCATGCATGGGGGTTGTAGAACTGTCCAAACATCATAAGAATTAGCAGAGGCGCATTGGCCCAGTGCCACTAATAGTTAGCTTCGGGCCACCAAATTTAATTGATGTTTTTTTTGTTGGGGCCACCAGATAAAAGGTTTCGGGCTCATAGAATCTGAAAAATCTTGTTTCTACAACACGGTCTATTACCAGCCCCCGCCCCTTCATACCATACCATACTCCCCAGTAATAACACATGATAATTTGAGATCCCTGTAATGCAAGAAGCAATGCAGGGAACAGCTGGAAAGCCTGTTGACATATATTGTATATCATGTGAATATGATCCATACAGGAAAGGCTGCAGGCTCCAGCCAGGATAGTGCACTCTGTGAACCTATGCACTCTTAAAGGGACTTATTAACATTGTCCATCTATCCTCAAAATCCAATTAGAGTTCTAGCGGTTCCCTCATACCTGGTTGTATTTGTAAACAATAAAAGCGTGAGACAGTTTTCTGTTTTTCAAATTTTCCTTTCGTTAAAGTAGCTGAGCGAAGAAATATCACAAAATATCACAAAATAGACAAATTATACATGTACGGGAAGCTTACACCAACCAGAACACAAATCATCTGCTCTTAAGTCTTGAAATATCAATGAAACGCGATAAGAAGCGTGTTTCCAAGACACTTCTCAGAACTTCTATATGGCTTGAAACGGGAATTACCGAGTACGGATTAATGACGTCACACGTGCGAGTCCCCCGCCTAGAGCGTAGAGCGAGACGTATACAACTGTGTATTAAAACCCTCACAAGAAGTTCCGCAATTCAAGTTTGAGCGTTTATATCTCTCATGTTACTTTATTACCGTTCATGAGTTTGATATGATTGGGAGGCTTGTATTCCCCATTTTAAACTGATATGACATTTGCCATGAATATGTTATCATGGAATGCGCATGACACCCGAATATGGGGCAAAGTCAAAAGTAAAATGTTGCAAAATGCATTGATAAAACAACAGGGTACACTCCTTTTGCTGTGAGAACGGTGTTATGAATGATGTTCAGTCGGTCATGCGTGAATGTCAATGGCGTTTTATCATTTTTTTTGAGGATGAAATATACCTTTATTATTTTGAGGTGGTGCAATAACGATTGTGTATGTTGTTAGGAAGATGTAGTGTGTTTTATTGACTGATTGAGAAATTATCATTATGTTTGACCATATTAATACTTTTTGCAAGATTTCACTTTTTGACTTTGTAATGCACATTCCATGATAAAAAATGTCATATTATTGTGAAGGGGCGAATACAAGCTTTCCAATGGTAACACATTTATGAACGGTAATAAAGTAATAAGGGAGATATGAACGCTCAAACTTGAATTGCGGAACTTTTTGTGACGGTTTATAATCCTGACTTCACATGACACGAATTTACGCCAGCTGATGATGAAAGTGGAATACAAATCTCTCGAAAACAGCTAATTACATTTTATTATTGCGTATAAAGAATATTCTATTATATGATATTGAATCATGCAAATAGATTTGTCTACCCTTCTATGTCGTGTAATTTCCCGATATGTTTTCGTAAACATGTTAGCCTGGCAGCTAGCGCAGAGTGATTGTTGGTGACTATAGTTCAGGTTATGTTACAACATGATGGTGAATCTTGAGCATACCTTTGCATTTGTTGATGTCATGCAGTTCAAATAACCGTGCATATATGTAATTAATATTCGCAAGTAAATAGTACTAGTAGTAGAAGTCTTTTTAGTGACTTTACTGAAGAATGAATTAATGGTATTTTCCGTCTCGTCCTCTTCATTCTGTCCCTCCTACATCCCCATCATCATCATCATAATCAAAATTATCATCATCATCATCACTATCACTATACCAATGACATTATATTTTGTGGAGCTGTTTACATCAACTTTGATGTCTACATTTAGTAGCAGTTCCTCCTGAAGACCAGGCATTGTGATGAGAATACTTAGCGTTCGGGTGGTATATATACACATACACCTACAGTACACAAAGCCCACGGGCTTGGCCGAGCGCTCTCATGCGCTCTTCACACGTGTGACGTCATTAATCGTACCCCCACACAGCGGGCTGACCAAGGGCGAATAACGGGTCGAAATTTCATCACTTTAGATAGCAGATTAATCAATTCTGTGACAATTTTTGACAAATATATATGAATTATTAGGAAGAATGTAACATTTCCTTTGCGATGATGCCAAAATTATTTAGGTTACAAGCATTTTTAAACCTTCGCTCAGGTACTTTAAAAAGATATTTACGATTGAAGATGTTAAATTATCCACTGGACCGCGAAAACCGTGTACAAAGTGAGTGCAATGAGGTAGTGATTCACTTTGCATTTTTGCTCATTACTCGGCCATATAATGTCCATTTAACTTGACATTTTCACACAACACCCAGTAGACATATCAGATAACAATAATCATCAACCACTCATCACATGTCAACAAAGTTACTAGATCCCTTTAAAGTAGTAAAGTACAGTTCTGAAAATGTATCCCCCCAAACCATCAAAATCATCTAAATGGTAAAGGTTATAGCACATGAAAACCGTCATGATGTGGTAAAAACTCTGAATTCTGTTTTCTTCATAATTTAATGGTAGGCGAGCTCGAAAAGTAGCCCCTTCAAAATAAATTTTATTTCATTCCTGGTTAAAATACACCACGCAATGTATATATTCTTATTTATTGTTGATTAATAAATATGTACCTGCATCTAAGCTCCATGGGTGGATACAAGAAACTTGATATGGAAATGCACATCCTGGTACTGATTTGAGCATGCCAGACACTGACTTGCCAGAGCAGGGCTCAACGCTAATAATTGCCCAGGGTGTAGAGCCCTTTGCTAGAGGTTCATTGGAACCTCGTTATAGTGCGGTTGTTGGAAATATCTCCATTACTGGTCTCCCAG
The DNA here is from genome assembly GCA_037951105.1 of Echinarachnius parma. NCBI lineage: Eukaryota > Metazoa > Echinodermata > Echinoidea > Clypeasteroida > Echinarachniidae > Echinarachnius > Echinarachnius parma. The sequence continues at coordinate 284,563 of JBAMJV010005579.1, read as the reverse complement.
CCTTCAAAATCTGTGCTCATGTTTACCTTATAATTTTTATTTTATTTTATTTTAATTTATTTATTTTAAATTTTTAATTAATTAATTAATTAATTTTATTAATTTATTAATTTATTTTTATTTAATTAATTAATTTATGTATTATTTATTTATTATCATTATTATTTATTTATTTATTTATTTATTTTATTTATTTATGTATGTATTATTTATTTATTATTATTTATTTATTTATTTATTTATTTATTTATTTATTATTATTATTTTTTTTTGGGGGGGGGGGGGGGGGGGGTCTTGTTCACTCCGTAATTTGTTATTTTTTCTTGTATATTATTTCTTTGCTATTTGAGTTGCAGTTAACCAATAGATTAGTCTTCCGGAGCCCCTTTTAAACTCTGGTGGGCTATTGTTCACATCTGCATAAAAAAAACAAAAAAAACAAAACTGACTTTGGGACCATGTAAATTACATTGCTATATCGTGTATCTTGTTATATATCAGGATAGATTAAACAAGAAAAGAATATGAAGAGATGGGACCAGCAAAATTACCTTGATATATTACAGGGTTTAGTTTTGGCATATAGAGCCTCTTCATATAACAAGGTTGTAGCAGAGCTAGACTCAAGCATGTCGTTTATGAATTCAAGCCCACACTGTATGTACATAAGGTATGTGCAAATATATGAATGCATTAAATAATTTTGATCTGTTCAAAGTACATGCGCAAACATACTTAAACCGTGAAAGAGAAAGCATGATTCTGTCGTCAGCACAATATTTTTGATAATAATGAAAGCTTGAATTTATTATAATCTGAAGTGAAAGCAGAGCATGGGAATACCAAACATTATTGACAAGTTGATTCTAAAAAAGCAGACTTTTCATAGAAAAAAAAATGTTTTTTTTCCTCCAAATTTTGTGATCTGAATTAATTTTATGTCATGTGATTCAAATCGTGTTCATTATCAAACTCGTTTTCCAGGAATTATTATTATTATTATTTATTTGATTCTCATGGTAAACTGAATTTCCATATTCTTAAATCTGAATCCATTTTCTGTCACGTTAATGAGATCCTGTTCAATATTGACTTTATAAAACTAGGAACTTGTATTGATTAATTTATTCATTTCATATTGTGAGGCACTCTGCACCTTTCCAAAGGGAATTTCCCTATCTTTTGCCACACATGGAAGTATGTGTCCTCATTTGAAATACATGTAAAAGTGCACAGTGGTGTAGCAATAAGGACAATTGGACATGCCCACCAATAATCCTTTAAAAAATGAAGAAGTACACGGTCCTAAAGTGTACTCGCCAAAAATGTGCGTGCCCCCGATTAGTTCGACTATGATACACCTATAAAAGTACAGTCATGTTTACAATGTTCCGCACTGCAATAATGCTTGCATGGGCGTCGATATGCAGGCATTCCTTTTCTTTCCATATGAGGGGAAGAGACATAAGGTCATAAGAGGTCATTCAACTGAACAAAAGAATTCTTTCACAAGTCGACGCCTATGAATTATGCACTATTGTATTAATTAAAGTGACTCATTAACTTCAAAATATTTTTCCAAAAGTGATATTTGACTTTGAGACTTCAATCATATACCAATACCATTGTTTATTCTTCTGAAACATGTATGAAAGTTTCATAGAAAAATTACACTGTTTACCTAGTGAAAATTGGTGTAAGATTTTATCACCTACTGCCGACTGATTTTTATAACAGTAAAAAAACTTGTTTTGAACGCTTTTCTAATTCAATTCACAACAAGGGAGACATAAATCAAAACCCAGTTCATTCTTCTGTTACCACAAGCCAAACAACAAGGTACAAGAGAAATGTGAAAGTATCAAGATAAATGTGAAAGTATCAAGTGATTTTGGTTTAATTTTACAAAGTCCAAAGATCTCTTTAAGAGAAGAGAAGTGTGACCAAGTGTGGGGGTGTTTATTAAAGTTATTGTGTGATAACATCTGATGACATTGACAATATAATTATGGAAAGATCAAACATACATGTGCAAATATACAGTGCAATGCTTGAATGCAAGAGATCCCAAACTAAATGCATGCCTGTGATTTGAGACTTTATGCTATTAGGTCAGTGATGCCATGACTCACAAAATATTGGTGACAATTTAAAGGGATCAAGTAACTATGTTGACATGTATGTCAGGGATCGACACGAGCACTTGCCCTATTGCCCGGGGCAAGTTCAAATTGATAACGGACAAGCTAAATTCCATAATGGTCTAGTTTGGTTGCCCGATCAGGCAACTAAATAATTGTCCAACTAAGAGAGAAAAAATGTAATTTCTTATGTGTAAATCTCATCCAAAAGTACTAGAAAGAACGGTACTGACTATGTGTACAATGTTATAAAGTGCATTCTATGTACAACACAAAATGGTGCTGATATGTTGTACAATATGCTGCCTGCATATTTTCAAGGACTCCTTGGTATTATTGACAGAATGTTTCCAGTAAAGAAACCTCATTGACATTTTGTTTTTCGAGCATTAAAAAAAAAACCATGGGGGCTCTGGGCCTTCTCTTTGCAAATGATACTGACATTGTGTAAAATTATGTTCTATAGTATGCAGTTCTTCACACTACACAATGCACGCATATATAGTTTTAACATTTTTTACATGAAAACCTCTGTGATATTTCGAGGCGACCTATAAGATTTTCCTTTGCAAATGCTATGCCCTTGCCATTTGTTCAAGCAGTATATATAGAGCCCTAACATCTGGAGGATTGCCCAATCTAACAGCCTGTAAACGTGTTAAATAGGTGTCAGGGTGCTAACCCATTTTCTCAAATGTGTGACAAAAGAATGTTGATTTAGTCATAAACAATAAGAAATAGAGAGTACATTTCTCCATTGTCATTTGGAGCATGAATTGAGAAATCAATGATCAGATCCTAACAAAAGAGCGTTAGCACCTTTTCAGTAAAGCCCGGCGCAGACAGAGCCGACTCGACCCGACCCGACTGGTTTCAATTAGGCTAGAGTTGGGCCCAGTCGGTCGGAGCAGATTTATCTTGTTGAATCGGCCCCAACTGGCATCCGACTGTCTCTCAACTGGCAAAATGTGTGTCGCGAGACACTGAAAACTGAGCCGATCGGAATGACAACCAGTCGAGTCGGCTCTGTCTGCGCCGGGCATTAGATGGACTGTTACATAGTGCAGAGGCAGAATTTTCTGCTTGTGTTCAAATAATGCATCATCAATTATGTGTGTAGAATGTGTACATTGCTTTTGAGCCTACTTTTGAAACGTGTTGATAGAATGTTTGCACCTTTTTTAGTTAAGTTTACTCAAAGGCTTAATGTTCGGCATTATCAGGGGAAAATACATTTGGAAAATCTGCCACAAAAATGTTCACACCTTTGCTGTTAAATTTTGTTACATAAAGAGGCAACATTTTCTGTTTGATCAGATGAATACATTGTGCATTCTGAATTCCTTGCTGGGCTTAGAATGGTGCATCTAAACCCAACTTTAAAGGGATCTAGTAACTTTGTTGACATAAAAACTGATGAATTGCATGGTAAATGAATGTCATATGAAAGAGTAATGAGCTCAGATACAGGCAGATATGTGGTCCCTGGGCATCATGGCCATTGAGTTAGCAAAGGGGGTACCCCCTAACTCGGACCTGCACCCCATGAGGGTCCTCTTATCCCAAAGAATAGTTAATCATCTATGAATTGTTAACAGATTATTAATTGATTATTCAATTCAGTATATTTGGCATGTTTATGTTTTTTTTCTTTAATCCTGTCTACAGGCCGACATGTGGTCCCTAGGTATCACAGCCATCGAGTAAGCAAAAGGAGAACCCCCGAACTCATCCCAAAGAAAAAATAATAATCTATGAATTGTAATTTATAGATAGTTTATTGATAATTCCATTCAATATGATTTTCATGCTTTGTTTTTCTCAAATCCTTTCTGCAGGCCGATATGTGGTCGCTAGGTATTACGGTCATCGAGTTAGCAAAGGGGGAACCCCCTTAATTCGGACCTGCATCACATGCGGGTCCTGTTTCTCATCCCAAATAATATCTATGTATTATAGTGTACATTAGAAGTAAATGATTAATTATTCATTTCAATATGATTTTCATGAACATTTTGTTTGTTTTCTTAATTTCCTTTGTACAGGCTGACATGTGGTCCCTAGGCATCACGGCCATCGAGTTAGCAAAGGGGGAACCCCCAAACTCAGACCTGCATCCCATGAGGGTCCTATTTCTCATCCCAAAGAACAACCCGCCCACGCTAGAGGGCAGCTACTCAAAGAACTTCAAGGACTTTGTCGCAATGTGCCTCAATAAGGACCCCAGACATGTAAGTATGGCAGGCAAAAAGGGGAAAAGATAGTAATTAGCTAAAAGGATCAAACTTGTACATAGGTAGTAAAAAGAGAATACAAATGTTGAAGATTTTCAATTGTAGAATATCCATTGAACAGCCGGGTTAAGCCACTAAAAGAACTTCAAGGACTTTGTCGCAATGTGCCTCAATCAGGACCCCAGACATGTAAGTATGGCAGGCCAAAAAGGGAAAAGATAGTAATTAGCAACAAATGTTGAAGATTTTCAATTGTAAAACATCCATTGAACAGCCTGGTTAAGCCACTAAAAGAACTTCAAGGACTTTGTCGCAATGTGCCTCAATCAGGACCCCAGACATGTAAGTATGGCAGGCCAAAAAGGGAAAAGATAGTAATTAGCAACAAATGTTGAAGATTTTCAATTGTAAAACATCCATTGAACAGCCTGGTTAAGCCACTAAAAGAACTTCAAGGACTTTGTCGCAATATGCCTCAATCAGGACCCCAGACATGTAAGTATGGCAGGCCAAAAAGGGAAAAGATAGTAATTAGCAACAAATGTTGAAGATTTTCAATTGTAAAACATCCATTGAACAGCCTGGTTAAGCCACTAAAAGAACTTCAAGGACTTTGTCGCAATATGCCCCAATAAGGACCCCAGATATGTAATCATGGCCCGCCAACATGGGAAACTTTAACAGTTAGCAATATTGATCAAACTTGTATTTGGGTAGTAAAAATGGAATACAAGTGTCGAGGATTTTTAATTGTAGATCATCTATTGAATAGCCTTGTTGGTGGACAGCTCCTAAAAGAACTTCCAAGGACTTTGTCGACATGTGCCTCAATAAGGACCCTACTCTAATGTGATTAGACCATAAATTAAATTGAATGCACATATCATAATTTTGAATTATATAAGTTAATGAGTTTGATTTAGTACATTGAATAAAAAATAGATTTGTCATGTCAAAGATGCAATTTAACCCAGGGTAAGAGTAAACCCACTGTTTACAATCTTGGCATATATGCCAACGCCGACGGAGTCAATATTATTTGAAATCTGCACATGCTAGTGTCGTACTTATTGTGTGACATAATATTACCACTGGATTGAACCTTACCCTTTGCTCAAACTATCGTAAACAGTATATTATGTATCAGTCCTCACACAGCTAAGTTGGATCTGTTACATGAAAAAGCAAACAAGATATTATGTAGCATGGTTAGCACCCTTTAAAATATTTACTTTATCCATACTTACGTAGCTATGTGGAATCGGTTACATGTAAAAGCAAACAAGATATTAGGTAGCAAGGTTAGCCTAATTCAGAATATTAATTTCCATGTTTATCAGAAGTAGGAGGTCCACTTAATGTTATGGTCTAGTTAAAGCATATTGGAAAAAAAGACTATAATGTGAATCATATATTTCACATTATAGTGTTTTTATTCCTTTCAGGACTGGTCCCAAAATAGAGAATGCATGTATACCAAAGATTAACAGAGCTCGCAGTGCAATGGGCACAAACAAATACATGTGTATATACTAGGTGTATTAACCCGTTCCCTTTGAGTTTCTGAAAACTCCACACACTTTTTACACAACACACCCGGTTCCCGTAGTCATGGGGTTAAGACAATTAGATGTTAATTGTTTGAAACTAATGATTAATCATCTATAGATCTCACTTCCTTTTCTTAATAAGAGTGAAAGCTAAACTTATGTGTAAACATGTGCACTGTATATCAGTACCTTTTAGAATACACAGTAACCATGTGAGACATGTATCCATGTTGACACACTTACCCAGTTACCTTGGAAATAGAGTTGCCACACTTCTTTGTCCGTGGCAAAAGGTATGGTAGGAAATGATTACAACACAAGATGGAAGTAATGTGTTCATGAGTTTCGCTCATTTAGTTTTGCCCTTTTCCTTTTTGCTTTGTAATCTTGGGATTGTAATAAACAGTTTTCTTTGTCTAAGGTAGAGAGGAAATCTTCAAAAGTATTGTAGGAACTAGGAAGGGGAAAAAGCGATTATATCAGTCCAACAGCAATTACTGTTTTTATGCAACACAGTGAGGACAAGCACTATTATCTTTGTTGTGTACAAACAAAGAACCTTGCAATTTGTCTGATAGCATCACCTTGGCCCGTATTCTACTAAATTAGTTCGGCCTAAAGTGTTAATTAAGTGTAGGCTAACCTCCGACTAAGTTGATAACTTTAGTCTGGACTAACATTTCGTATTCTGGTAAACCTGTTTATGTCTATAACTAAGCCAGCCTAAAATGATCAGTTTGCAGGTGTAACTTATCTGAGGTGTGGACTAAAGTGTGGATTAGTTAGTCCAAGGTTATCAACTTAGTCCAGCCTAAGTTGATAGATTTAGTAGAATATCACTTTATGTGTCCACTTGTAGATGCTTTGTACCTGGTTATCTTGGGAAATTGGTTGTCCCTTTGCTTTGTCTTTTATGGCAGAGAGGAACATGTCAATAGTATCTTAGGAAGTGACAGCAAAATCAGATTTAGATGTAAGTTTTGATTCAACCACAATTGCAAAACAATGATGACAAACAAGTAATTTCTCTGCCTACAGACAAAAAATGCAAACATGTGATCAATCTTTCAGATAGCATCATACCTGTAGTCACTTTCACATGGGTGTCTTGGGAATAAAGTTGCCACGTGTATTTGTCTTTGGCAAAGTGAGAAGGTATCATAGGAAGTAACCACAAAATGAGATGAAAGGAATTAAATTGTCAGTTTCAATTCATTCAAATAAATAAGGCATTTACTGAAAAACAGTTATGACAAACAATAATTTCTCTGCCTACAGACAAAAAACACAAACATGTGATCTGTCGGACATTTGTGTATACCTGTAGTCACTTTCACGTAGCTTTCTTGGGAGTAATGTTGCCACATGTATTTGTCTATAGTCACTTTCACATAAATGTATTGGGAATAAAGTTGCCACATGTATTTGTCTTTGGCAAAGTGAGAAGGTATCATAGGAAGTAACCACAAAATGAGATGAAAGGAATTACATTGTCAGTTTTAATTCATTCAAATAGATAAGGCATTTAATGAAACACAGTTATGGCAAACAATAATTTCTCTGCCTACAGACAAAAAACACACAAACATGTGTATACCTGTAGTCACTTTCACGTAGCTATCTTGGGAGTAATGTTGCCACATGTATTTGTCTATGGCAAATCGAGAAGGTATCATAGGAAGTAACCACACAATGAGATGAAAGGAATTAAATTGTCAGTTGCCATTTATTCAAATAAATAAGTCATTTAATGCAACACAGTTATGGTAAACTATAATTTCTCCAACTAGAGATTATAGGACACCATATGGTCTTTTAGATAGAATCAACCTGTCCTTACCTGTAGTCACGTTAACCTGGGTTTCATGGGAATAATGTTTCCGCATTTCTTTGTCTTTGGCAAAGCGAGAAGTTATCGTAGGATGTAACCGCGAAATGAGGTTAAATCTTACCGCATACAAGACTAGTCTTGAGTGTTCACTTCTCAGAAAAAAATAAATGTCAATACCCATAGATATCAGTTCCACCAAACAATTAAGTGCTTTAACGCATCTTTATCATGAGGAGCAGTAATTGTTCTGTGTATGACCATGTTATATCTTGCAGATAGCATCACTACCTCCAGACAGTTTTGATACGCTATCTTGGGAATATGGTTGTCACATTTCTTCGTCTTTGGCAATTTTGAGAGGATTATAGTCTAGGTGATAGCAGAATTGAAAAAAAATGGTTGTACGTGTCCACGGGCGTAGACATGACATTGATACCCATTCAAGTGGGGGGGATGATCTATTCATTCATCGGATTACATCCCCCCCAGTTGAATAGGTATTACGTAACTCGCTACGCCCGTGTACGTGTCAATTCAACCAACATGAAAGTGAGACACTGCATCACATGATGTAATGAGTGTTTGAGATGAAATCAGTGTCATTCACTTTCTGTCTCATAGTCTTGGGAATACAGCTGCCACCATGCTTTGTCTGTGGTAAATATGAAAAGGTAACTTCAGAATTTGTTGTAAGGGTTGCATTAAAGAGATACAATCGATTGCAAGTTACAATTAATTGTAAGTCAGACGATTTGCGCGTTTCAACCACTCAGATTTGCGCATTTAGAACACATGATCTGATTTACAATTAATTGTATCTCGTTCTGCAACGGGGCCCAGGTGATAGCACAATCAAAGAAATTGTTATACATTTCAATTTAACCAACATGAAAGTGAGACACTGCATCACATGATGTAATGAGTGTTTGAGATGAAATCAGTGTCATTCACTTTCTGTCTCATAGTCTTGGGAATACAGCTGCCACCATGCTTTGTCTGTGGTAAATATGAAAAGGTAACTTAGGAAATAAGGAACAGCTTTAGATAGGAAAAGTAAGGACATTTCATGAAGAGCAAATGAAGAACTACAGTCAAACCTGCAAACCTGTCTAAAGCCCGGCGCAGACAGAGCCGACTCTACCCGATCCGACTGGTTTTCAGTCAGGCTAGAGTCAGTTTCGCTCAGTCGGAGCCGATCCAACATGTTGAATCGGCCTTGAATGACCTCCGATTGGCACTTGACTGAAAAAACTGGAGTCCTGATGCAGCACATACTGAGTTAATCAGGCTGAAAACCAGTCGTGGCCACCTGTCTATAGCAGCCAACCTGACTATATAAAGGCCACCAAAAGTGGTCCCCTGCAGACAAAATCAATGTTATTGAACCTGTCTAGATAGAGGCCACCTGTCTACTGTGTCCACTTTTCTTGTTTCCCTTGGGTGGTCACTATACACAACTTTGACTGTATACTGCAGGGGCAGCACAATTAAACATGGCAAGAGATACAATTTGTTGAGGTTGTCAGAGCATTCAGGAACATGTCTTAATTGTTGATTGGGTACGGAGGATATATGAGGCGAAATCAAATTATCCTGCCTTCCCCTCGGGGGCTCTCAAAGTTGTTTGTGAAGATCATAATCTATTCCCAACTTGAATCTCTGTATTGCAATCTTCTGAAATGTACCTGAAAATTGAGAGATGTTGGTGCATTCCCTTGCCATTTTTATTTATGATATGATCAAAAGTGATTTTTATTCATGTCCCGTCACAATTTTTGGGGGAACTTCTAAAAGCGTCTTGAAAAAGATCGTCCAAATAAGACAGAAAAAAATATTGCGCCATTATTCCAAAATCAATTTTCTTATGATGATGATAACAATTTGATAATATTGTTTTAAGATTCATCTTATTGTTTAATTGTTGTAATTTCTTTTTTTCAAATAGGACTGACAGCCAAAGAGCTGCTCAATTACCAGGGGGGTGTTTCACACAGATTCTAAGTTGAACTTACGTGTAACTCTATTAAGTTGGACTTAACTATCATGGACAGCCATTTGTAGCCTTGGAATACAATCTATTCAAAGGCAACAAATCAAGAATTTTATACTTTTCATAAATGTTGCATCAGGTACATGAAATCTCCTTGATAATAGAAAATATTTTACAACAATTTTTCAAAGATACTAATGGCTTCCCATACTTAAGTCCAACTTAGAGTTAAGTTCAACTTAGGATCTTTGTGAAATGCCACCCTGTTCATCAAAACTGCCTAGAGATTGTCTGCCTCACAAAAGTCCTTGTAATAATCAACATTCTTTTAATCAGATTATGGTTAAATTATTGTTGTATTCTTAGACATTTGTTAACGTAATTATATTTTGATATTTTTCTTGTTTCAAACAGCCGCCGACAGCCAAAGAGTTGCTGAAGCACCGGTTCATCAAGACAGCAAAGAGAACTTTGGTCGCAATTTCTTTTCTTTTCTTTTCTTTTCTTTTCTTTTATGAGCAACATATTTTTAACCAGGTAATAAGATAACTATGTCTATAACTTATAACCCATATTTATTGTAATTTGTTCAATCTTTATTGTTTAAACAGCGGCTGACAGCCAAAGAGTTGCTGAAGCACCGATTCATCAAGACCGCAAAGAAAATGCCATACCTCACTGAGGTGATTGAACGCTACAAGAGATGGCCGGCTGACGACGTCTCAGATCCAGAGGATAATGACTTTTCTGATTGATTAAGTTAACATTCTTTTAATAAGATTATGATAATTGTTTTATCTCATTACCTCTATTCATAATGGTATTATTTTTTAATTGTTTCCTTTCAAACAGCGGCCGACAGCCAAAGAGTTGCTGAGGCACCGATTCATCAAGACCGCAAAGAAAACGCCATACCTCACCGAGCTGATCGAGCGCTACAAGAGATGGCGGGCCGAGGGGAATGATGTCGACTCGGATCCAGAGGACAATAACTTGTGAGTATTATACAGTTAAACCTGTCTATAGTCACCACCTAAGGGATACAATAAAATTGACCACTGTAGACAGGTGACCTCTATAGACAGGTTCCATCACACTGTTTTCTCCGCAAGGGATAACTTTTGATGGTCACTATAGGCACGTTGACTGCTATAGACAGGTTTGACTGTATAAAGACTTATTTGGGTATTAACTCCTCGACTTATGGGAAACGGGTGGGTTGTGTACACAGTCTATTGGGATTTCAGAAACCTTGGTGTCTATTGTACCATAAATCTCCGTGTATAAGACGCACTTTTTTCCATCAGAATAATTTCAAAGTCTTTTACACAGGTACAGCAAAAAATAAATAAATAAAAGTCCTGTTGAATGCGTATAACACTGGTATAGGGCATTCTGACAGGAGCTTGCTGTCAAATGTAGCATTCATCAACATATACCTTTTTCTCACATAAAAAATATTGGTTAGTAAAAAAATTGCAAGTTTATTGAGCAGTAACACTGCTGCTAATGAATATTCATACATTCGTGAGCAGCAGTACTCATTAAATATGCAATTAGTTGTCAGTAAATTTAGTAAATTGCATATTTAATGAGCATTATGAATATTCATGAGCAGCAGTGTTACTGCTCAATAAATGTGCAATTTTTGTATTAACTACTATTTTTTATGTGAGGAAATGTATATGTTGATGAATGCTACGCCCTAGACCAGTGATAAGCATTCCAACAGCACTACAGGGTGTCTAAAAAAAAAAAAAATACACAGAGATTTACGGTAGATGGTGCAGTAAAAACTCAAAACATGACCTTTCTACCATGTTACCTGTTATGGTGGATTTGAGTGAGCATTTATTTTCTTTTGACCTGTAGACAGTGTAATAATTAAAATGACTTTGCAATGACCCGAATATCCCTTTAATATCCTCCCTGCACGACATGTATTTGTATTAATATTAATGTCAGAAACTGAAACCGTGTGTATGTGATATAAAAACTTATTTGGGTGTGTGTTGGTTGCTTAGAGACATGTGATTCAGTGAAATAGAACAAGGGATTTAATTATAGTGTTTGCTTCACTGCATAGTCTGTGGTATTTGTTTTCAAAATCACTTCCTTCTTTTTAATACTGTGTTCATTTAATAGTACCATTTTTATTTTGTAATGCTATTAAACAAAAATTACATGGGCAGCTGAAGAATAGAATGCAAGTTCAGTACATTCAACTTTGCACAAATCATATCAATTGGGATTGCTTAGATTCAGGTAGATTTCAATTTGGGAAGAAAAAAACAATAGAAATAACAAGGATCCACAATACACTTTCTTCTTTGCTAATATTCAAGTTGTGCAAATTCAAAGAAGGCACAGTGGACTACTGTACTTTAGAAGAAAAAAAAAAAAACAATTATTGAAACAATAAACATAAGTTTAAAAATGTATAAATATTTGTAGTAATAAAATAATAATAATGGTGGCTACATTATATAGCGCACATTCCGTCTTTCGATGCTCACGGTGCATCACTATTATTACCCCGGTCATAGGATACATACTGCAATCAATCCAGCACTCAAAGCGCACATTGTCCACTCCCTGGGGAGCATTCCAGCCAGACAACCTCGTAGGTACACCCAGTGCTAAGTAACTCCTTTCCATCATTCCGAGTACCCATTTAACACACATGGGTCGAGAGCAGCAAATGTGGATAAATTTTCTTACTGAAGGAAAATTGCGATGGGCATACCTTCGGGACCTCACCAATTGGAAGGCACGCGCTCTACCAATCTTGCCACACCACACCACACCAGATTTTACATTCATTGCTCTCCCTTAGCCTAGGGAAAGACGACATGCACGACTTTGGGTTTGGTACTCTGAAGCACAATCCGTACATTCCCAGCAAAACAAACAGACTCTTGTTAGATCTGTGTTTACTCTCCTGTAGTCTTGTAAATACCCAATATACTATATTCATTCTTATTTACTTTGTTATTATTCTGTTTATCTTCCTAAGCCCCGGTGAGACGCTAGGGAAAGACGACATGCCTAAGTTTGATTTTGACACTCTGAGGCACAATCCGTACATTCCCAGCGACATACCAGCAGAACCGGTCCCCAATAACGTCCCCAAACGCCAGCCCAAGTCAGAATCCATTCAGACCCTCTTCGCACCTATCTTCAAAGATGTAAGTAGAATTATATTTTTCCTGAAGAATGTCATTTAGGGTTCTTTTTAAAGAAGAACATCAACTGTACACCATTTTTCTGATAATGATTGAAACATGTAGCTAATGTATGTAGTGGGTCCTTCCTAAGACCACCACCTTTCCAAGAAGGAATATTTGATGTAATGCCCTAGTCAGGAGTCCATTCAGTCCCTCTTTGCACTCCTCCTCAAAGATGTAAGTAGAATACAAATTTTCCTGAAGAAGGTCAGTTAGGGTTCTTTTTAAAGAAGACATGTCAAAGAACTCCATTTTTCTGACAATGATTGAATCATGTAGCTGTGTAGTGGGTCCTTCCTAAGACCACCACCTTTCCAAGAAGGAATATTTGATGTAATGCCCTAGTCAGGAGTCCATTCAGTCCCTCTTTGCACTCCTCCTCAAAGATGTAATGGAATCAAGATATTTCTGAAGAAGGTAATTTTCTCCTTTTTTTTAAAGGAGAAGGACATACTCATTGCTAAATGTGACAGGCTAAACCCTGCACTCGACGGTGAAAATCAAAATGTAGATTCTCAAACAACTAGAAAGGCCTCATCACAAGCTTTCATTTGATGCTTTGTTTTAACAAATTAGTCAATAATTGTCGAAGATAGGATTGTTTCAATTTTACAATCTTAAAGGCATATATGCGTGGGTTATAAAGGGTAGTCAGCAAATTCCAACTCGACTCCACCGTAATCTCTCGAGGTAAACTCACGATATGTGTTGGATCGATCGAAGAGCGGTGCTTCGAAATATCTGAACACGGGCCTTCTTATGAAATTGCATGCAGCAAGAATTTCTCACGCTGTCACCTAAGACATCAAACAGCGGCGCTTTGAAGTATTTGCGGTTAAGCGTGTTACGTGATATCTTCAAAACATGAATTACCGACAAGTGCCGGGTTTTGCTATAGCCGGTCACAAATGTTACGATCATCAAGCAAAGTTTAGTTATGAGTGAGCCTTTTTTCAAAAAGGATCGTAAATTATCTTCTTCAGAGGTGACACTATCAATTAGATTTTTGTTTGTCATAAACCTCATACATGTCATACAGTATGACATGTATGAGGTTTATGACCGTTTATTAACGCTCTTGAGCTGAATGATTATCAATGATAGATATCGTCATACTAAAGGGGCATTTGAAAAAATCTAACCTTATTTTATTCTTCTCTTACCATAAGCTAAACAACACAGTAGAAGAGAAACGAGGAAGCTCCAAGTAATTTTCGTGGAGTTTGACACTTTACAGGCATCCCTTTAACCATTTTATATGTTCTGTTTTTGATTGCCCAGATTAAGACGAAGAACGATGGGTTAGGCAGCTCCATCGATGAGCTACGGAAGAGCTTTGACATGGCGGAGGAGTCAAGTCCAGGCATCTGTGATCGATTAGTCTCTCAGATACTTTCAAGAGTAGAAAGGTAAGATCAATAATAGTAATGATAATAATAATAATGATAATAATTTAGTCCAGTATTTGTATTGCATCATCAATCTGGAAGATCTATTTCAAGGTGCATCATTCTATATGGTATATTATACCCTGGCTGTAGCCGAGCTGCCTTGCAGGTGCATCAAGCATTTCAAGGAATCGATCCCTGCCAGGTACCCATTTAGGACACCAGGGGAGTGTTTCACAAAGATCCTAAGTTGAACTTAACTCTAAGTTGGACTTAAAAAGTATGGTAAGCCATTTGTAACCTTGTAATTAAAAATATTTAAAAGCAAACATGCAAGTATTTTAGACTTTCATAAATTTTACATGAAGAACATGAAATCTCTTTGATAATAGAAAAATATTAGTGATTTGAAACAACACATTTTATGCCCTTTAAAAGGACTTTAATAATTTTTTTTCTCACAGAAACCAGCGGCTTTCCATACTTTTAAAGTCCAACTTAGAGTTAAGTTCAACTTAGGATCTTTGTGAACAACACATGTGGATAAAGTGCCTTGCTGCAAGACACACCCATCTGAGATGATAATTGATATGCATTTGTCAAAGTCTCCCGTTTCATAAAACACTTGCAATTGTTGTAAGCGTCCAGTTATTGTAATTATTAGGTCAACAGCCAACTAGCATGGAGCATTTCAGCTGTTGCCATGGTAGTTACAATAATTGGACAATTGCAAGTGTTTTATGAAACGGGGAACAGGCCTGAGATAATGTGGCCCACACTGGTCAATAGTCGATTTTGCATTCTCCATAGAGTCTATGCAGGGCCCAACAGGTTAATAAAGAGTATTTTTATGACAACTGTAATAGATTAGTGTCTTAGATACTGTCAAGAGTAGAAAGGTGAGACATTAACTTTGCAAGGGACTTGTTAGATGCAACTTAACCAAACCTATAAATGCCATCAAATGCTATAAATGCCAGTAAGATTGTGATCAATGTGATTTATGCATGAATTTATAGTGGCGTTTGATCGTAAAGTTGTGATTGATTTCTGAGATGTAATTAAATGCAATTTAACGATTTTAGGCAGCAGATTACAGATTTTGTGGTGATCTACATTTGTATTGATAGTCACAAATATATTTGTATTTACTTAAATGGCACCATCAGTCCCTGAATTTGTCATCAGAAAACAAAAAAATTGAGGATAGAATGACCAACAAAATGTAACTTGATATCTTATGTGAATCATTTGCCGAGGACGAATGAAATATGATATTTAATACAAATTTCAGTAATCTTGAATCTTTTTGCCGTTGTCTGATTAACCACTGTATTGTTTTTTACATTATATAGTGATTTTTCTGTATTTTGTTCACTCACACATTTTTTCTTACTTTTGTTCTCCCCCGCTTTTCTTTCTCCAGTCCACCAAGACAAACTGGTTCCAAAGCAGGACCACACTAACGCTTTCATCAGCTCGTGTCGCCCGTGGCAACCGTGCAAATATGACTGCACTTTCAATGGACTACTACTCGTAATACTACTATTATTATTATTATATATAGCAAGGAAGGGAATGCTTACTCCTAACACCTACATTTAACCTAGCTTTCGTCTGATCTACTGTAGTTAGGCAACCGTGCAAATCTCAAGAATCTCATGCTTTTGCGATGAACTTCTTGTATACCACAGCAATGATGGAAAAGTGAAAACTACGAATATGATAGCTAGGCCAAAAGGATGGATTCAGATGCACCTAGAAGGTGGACTGCGTATGTTATATAGCGACAAAGGAGTTTGTCAGTAGGTCATTCAACGTCACGGGTGGAGAAGGAGATTTTTTTTCTATGCCATCAACACCATTAGTTATTAGCATGGTAAAGTGTGTTGGTTCAAAGCTGAGCAGTTTAATTGAATCAGGATGAGTCTGCGATGGTTACAGATGAACAAAGTCCAACAAGGGAGATATATATTTGCGTCGAAATATTCTAGAGAACTACTAGCTGGTTCTGATGTATCTATTTGAGGATCAGTTCTGCATACAGGGAAAGAGAGTTGAGATTAACAAGCCAAGCCACGCCTAGCCGAATCGATTCAAGCCGATTTGCAAAGCCAAATTGCCAAGATGATTCCCACAGAGCCCTAAGACAAGTCGGTTGAGCTGAGCCGAATCGAGCTTAATAGCCGATATGCCAATCTGAGCTGATCTGAGCTGAGCCGAGCTGAGCCATTTTAACTGTGATGCGGAATGGGTACGGTTCATGTCTGCATTTGGTTTCTACGTGGCTTTCAAACTTTGAACATGATTATGTCGGAATTCTCTACTAAACGTGCCCACGACATTGCATGCATGACAAAAAGAACAGATGCTCTATGCAATTTGAATGGAGCATCCATTCTTTTTGTCATGCATGCGCAAGCCGCGGGCATGCTTTAGTAGAGAATGCCATTATGTCTGAAGTATGACTTTGTGCCCTCAATCGACGCTGTATAGAATGACTGATATGTGTTTTCACATGGTATGTGTCATGTGTGCATTCCCTAATTTGCAGATGTAGTCACATTGCACTCTTTGTGAGATAAAAACGCAGTCATTTGTGAGCCTTTGTTTTGTGAAAGAGGCAGGCTATGATTTTCGAATGGTTAGGATGTTGGTCTTATGTGATACATAACTTTATTAAAGAAAAAGCTTGCATTTTTATTTCTTTTGTGAAATGGACCCTGGTCCCAAGGATTATAATTTAAAGTGTGCTGCAAATTTCTTTTTTGAACAGTGCCTTTAAAAGGAAGAGAAAAAAACAAAACACGCAAATTAAGTCGGGATAAAGATCATGATATTTGCTCATAATTTGTTTGCAACTGTATGAAAGCCTGTGTTTTGCTAATGAAAATTAATCGAACATTTCACATGCTTTTCTTCTTTATTGAAAAGTTTGCATCACATGTACTAGAGAAAGAAATAAAGTTTGGTTTAATTTTGCAATATCACCATGCAAAGGAAAGAGGATAAAGGAGCAACATAGTTTAAGGATAAGGGTTTGTTTTGAATAATACATTTTGAGTGGAACTAATAAAGTGACAGAACAGAGCTCTATTTTGTATTTTTGCTGGGAAAGAAAAAACAGAAGGAAATCAGTGAGAAAAGCAGAAAAAGAAATTCATGGTTCAAAGGAGGAAAGTTGAAAATAAGATAGTTTGGATGGAAAAAGAAATAGGGGTCCAAGGCACTCAAATTGCTCTCCTTACAACCCATACTACATGTACCTTTTTATACCAGGATAATACATAGCTAGAAACTTTTAACACCATTTTCAAGTTTTTCATTGCAATTGTTCTAGTCCGACGACTACATGAATGCTATATTATCATAGCATAGGTGCAGTGCATTCTCCATGTGTAACATAATTGTTTTGACATAACTATATATATATCTATATTCTATATTTTTACATGCAATTTCTTATGCCATTTTACTAGTTAGATCTTTCTGCTTATTTTTCTCTTTTTGTTTTCAATTTTTGATGTGATAAAATTATTTTATAACAATCTAGACTTTATTTTCCCTCATTATTTTTCTCTAAATTGCTTCTTTGTATGAAGTTGATTCTCGCTTTTGTCATTAAAAAAAAATAAAAATGGATGACTAATTTCAGAAGAGTACATCTGGTCCAGTGGTTCGTTATTGAGACTCATAATTTGAGAGTTGTGGGTCCAATGCCTGCCGGGTTTATGTTTGTCCTAACTAGAGGACCCGTGCCTGTATGTACTGGCACGTGACGCGTGGTACACAAAACATCGCGATCAATCTGGCCTCGACGCTTCCTGGTCTAGCGCCCCCACTCGAAAAGAAATACACAGTTTATTTTGAGATCCTTCCACAATCATCCAGGCTCAAAATGGCCCCAAAATCAACTTCCATTTGATGTAATTTGATACCCTTCGACCATTACCTCCCTAAAGGTAGTAGCAATCATCACCTGAAAGGTGAGGGTCATACCTCAAGGCATGGCGATTTGCATAGACGGACAGACAGAGTCTCCTCTTTTAGTAGTATAGATAGACAGTGCATTATTCCTATTTTGTATGCATCAACCCAAACTTTTGTATAGAAAGCATTGAATTTGCAACAATGGAATGTAAGGTCTGGAATTAGCAAGAAACCTCCATGAAAAGTGATATCCAGACATTTTTTTTTTTTTTTGCTTGAGCGAGAATTCAGGATTAGGCTTCCAAGTTTGTTAGTAAAAATATTTAGTCCTTTCCTATGTGGGAAAAAAAATGCTTGTCTCTTTTAGCTACCTTTCTATTTGTGTGTTATGCAGGGAGAAATTTGTTCAGAGTATTTATTGTCTTTGTTTGTTTCTGTGTCACGCATTTGCGCAGCACCATGATCCGTATATTGGAGGAAAAAAGATTGCGCGAGGTATTTATAGTCTTTATCGTTTTTTGTGTCCTGCTTTTGTGCAACGTCTAGATATATGTTTTTTTTAGTGATGGTATCTTGTTTGGATGTTGCTCTTGTAAGTTATGGTTTCCATGGTTTCCACAGTGCGGAAAAAAATACACATTTGTGTTTGTTTATTTCACATCTGAGATGCAATAACCACTGGCATATATTGGCAAAAAGGTATTTTTGTTTAATGATCTTTATTACATGGATCAAAAAAAGAAAACAAATCTGATTTCATTAAAAAAACAGAAGCACACTTTTCATTTTATTATGAAAATAATGATAAGATACTTCGATACCTGAACAACTTTTGAACATTTTTGAAAATTCTCTATGTACTTGCATTAAATGTGTTTGTACATAATATCTTTCAAAAGTCTTGATAGTCGCAAGTGCTCTGGGGGGTGTTTCACAAAGATTCTAAGTTGAACTTAACTCTAAGTTGGACTAAAAAAGTATGGAAAGCCACTAGTTTCTTTGAAAAAATGCTGTAAAAGTCCCTTTTCAAAGGCATAAAATGTTGATTCAAATTATTATTTTTTTCTATTATCAAGGAGATTTTATGTTCTTGATGCAACATTTATGAAAAGCTTATAATTCTTGTTTTTTTCTTTTGAATATATTGTATTTCAAGGCTACAAATGGCTTTCCATAATAGTTAGGTCCAACTTAGAGTGAAGTTCAACTTAGGATCTTTGTGAAACACCCCCAGCTCTTAGTTACCTAAGGTGCAAGTATCCTGTATATTGGATTGAGCTTTTGTCTCTAGATATGAGGGATGTGGGTTCAATTCCCAACCACGGCACATGTGTCCTTCAGCAAGGCACTTATCTATAATTGCTGCTCTCAACCCCAAGAGAAATAAATGGGGACCTAACAGGAATTCATTCCTTTAAATGCTAGATGTGCATTATCTGGACAGCTAGGCTAAAGCCAGGGTAATAATGGTGCATAGTGAAGCAATGTGAAATGTTATACATTTTATATATTATTACTATTAGCTCATCTTGGCTAAGATAATTTATCATTGCTATTTATCCGAGTTTTTTCCTACTTTCATTTGTTTACTTTGCATGAAACTGTGGATCAGTGGATAAGAGTAAAAAAGAAATGATATAGAATTTACCGAAAGAAAACAAAATGGGACATAATAACCATATATAATTGAAGTGTACAAGAATATCAATATTGTATTAATATTTGTAGTAAAGTATGTATTTTGTCTCCTGCTAATTGATCATGTCAGAGTTGTTTGTACATGTATGAATGAAAATTAAATGTGCTGCTTTGTATGTTTTTTAACAAATTATAATGTTATGTGTCAGGTATTTGTCTTTTGTCTGTTTGAAATATTACATTCTAATATCCAAGACAGGACTTGTATGCAAATGAGTATGTACATTTATGATTCAACCAAAAGAAAAGAAGATGAATAAATAATTGTGCTTGAGAGTCGCCTATTTTGTATTGAGTATAAAACACTTTTTTAACATATTTAACAATATTTGATACGTGGTTGTGTAAATTATGGTTACTAACTCTGCATCTTAAAACAGTCAGTTGTTTCTGTAGACATATGTTATAGAGAGTACCGAAGTGTGACATTACAGCTATTTATCACCATAGGTAATGGTTCTAAACAATGTCAGGCAAGCCAAACATGTGTTATCTAGCGATCCGTATAATGGAGGTATAATGGTACCCATTTATACGCCTGAGTAGAGAGCAGCAATGTGGATGTAATGTCGAGTCTAAAGTCGAGCGCAATAACCTATCCTGCCCACGATGCACCTCGGAAGGTCAAGTTGTCTAGAACCATAGCTATGGGATAACAAATAGAATGCAAGATTATCACTTCGGTACTTCCGTTATTTTTCTTTTTCATTGGTCAGTGCGTGTTAGGAATTAATCCATGTCGTACAGTAGTTGTAGAAGACTTTTTATACATACATAATGCCATGGGAGCATGGAGCATGGATGTTTGATAATCGGCAGAATGTTTTTGCCGAGAGAAAAACTAATGATATTTTATTTGAATACTAATTTAAATGTGTATTGCAATACATATTCATGTATTGTGCATTATGTCCCCCGCCCCCCTTTTCAGGAATCCTTCACTTTGGATTTGCTGAAAACAATAATATGATTTATTTCATATTAGAGTGTATCACAAAACACGTTTGTGCATTGTGTATCATATAATTCCCCCCTTATTTTCCATTGAAATATATTGAATTTAATGAGAATAACATGAAATATACAAGTGTATTTCATTTCATTTTTAGACTATACTGCAATTCATGTACAGGCTTATGATATAAATTTGATATAAACCCCCTTATTCGATGGAGTCCATAATATTTAGCTGTCTCTTTAAATACGTAACATGCATTTTGTCCTAACTGATGTCCATGTAATTATCATCTCTCTTCATCTGCAGGGAAAAAATATAATAAAACTGTAATGGTTGACACTTTACATTTGTTCTTAAATGCTTTTAAAGAAGAAAAGATGATGCTTTAAATTATACAGCACAATGCTTCATGAGTTGGATTTTATATGTTATCTATTATACTGTTATTCCTAGTTTTCTAATAAAAAAAAAAGAAGAGATACAGTGAAGAAATTTTTTTTTGACAGATAACTTTGTCCATATATACCTCCTCTTTGATTAGTCTATTTCTTATTACACAGTATTCATTTCATTGTATTTATTCTTTATTGTTTATAAAATAAGTTTGTTAGATATCTAATAAAGGGATAATTGGTATTACCCATTTTTTTGTAGGGTTACTTTATGTAACATTTTAAAACCATCAAAGTTGGTATTTATAAAGTGCTTTTTAATCAGTGCCTAAGGCCCACATATTTGTGGTTTGGTAGTCCTACACTTAAACAAGAAGAAGACTAGTTATGTGAAGTGTCCAGGAAGAAAGAACATAAATTCCTCTATTTTTAGAGCCCTATTTTGTTACTCTACCTGCTTTAGTTATTTTTTAATGATTTTTATTATTGCGTAAATCACTATAATTTAGCAAAATCTTTAAATTGGCAATACATTGTGATATTTTAAAAACAGATATTCGCGTTCAAATTGGCAACTATGCGGCAAAGTTATTTCTTATTTGTCTTAAATTGCAATTACTAAATATTGTCCACCTAGTTTTATGTCATTAATAGATCGACAAAATTTAGGAGTTGCCAATTTGTAGAGGAAAACAATGATCAATTTTGCCTTAAAATAGCTCTCGTCCTTGATGGGTTAAACAGAATGTAGGAACTGAACTAGTATTTTTCACTGGTTACTCGGTCGTTTGGTGAAATGGCAAACCAGCATATTGTGCACATCATCATCTCCCCAGGGAGCATACATACTGATATGTACATGTTTTAATGCCATGTGCTTTCTGTGGCTTGGTATTGAGAAAGATTCTTATTCTTTAATATTTTGTTTTGTTTTTGTGCATGGGTAGTCATAGATACTCCATGTATCATGCATATGTCATTAGTAAAAAGTACTACAGGGAAACCCTGTTATAACGAGCTCGCTTATAACGAGGTACCGTTTATAACGAGAATCCTTTGGTCCCGATTTAAATGTTTGTTATTAATTCGCCCGTTTATAACGAGGTACCGCTTATAACGAGGTAAATTTGATAGTCCCGAGTACCTCGTTATAACGGGGTTTCCCTGTATGACCTCTAACAAGCATACACACTTTCCTATTAGTTTTATATACAGAAGTGAAGAAATATGAGCGTGGACAATGTGGTCAAACCCGTCTATAAAGACAGGTTATAGAGAAGCGGTCTTTATACACAGGTGATCTTTATATATTTGTAGTATGAAGGTGGAAAGACCCCAACCTGCTTATAAAGACCACTCAATTGATATACATGTATAGAAGTGGTCTTTATAGACAGATTGTCTTTATACACAGGTATATTATGTAGTTGCAAATAAAATGAGGTTAATTTACCAGGTTGCTTGCATATTGGAATTGGGAAGAGAAACTAACATTAATTGTGGACTTATGTATTATTATTATTATTGTCATATTATTTGCATATCAACATTTTGTTGTAAT
Organism: Echinarachnius parma; assembly: GCA_037951105.1. NCBI lineage: Eukaryota > Metazoa > Echinodermata > Echinoidea > Clypeasteroida > Echinarachniidae > Echinarachnius > Echinarachnius parma. Next base: position 261,663 of record JBAMJV010005579.1, on the reverse strand, counting down.
ATCTTGTACCCAAGACCACAGTAGGGTGTTTCACTAAAATAGATTTTTAGTGTTTAGTAAAACATCCCAGAGACCTATAAAGCTTAAAAAAAAATGATTGTAGATTTAAGGATCGTCTCTAGAAATGTGACTACTATAAAGCGTCATCTTGAGTTTGTAACCATATATAATAAATCAGTATTTTTTTTCCCTGTTTTTTTTCTCATGAGTATCATCATAATGTATGTAGTTAAAAGAAAAGCATTGTAATTATTTTTGTCAAGAATTGTTATGTACAAATGAAAGAATTGACGATGAAACTTTAACAAGCTTGTTTTGAGTTCTTATTTCTTGTATTATCAGTGTGAAGTATTTTGCGGTGATTAAATATGGATGCTATAATTATGTAGGAGTAGGGCCACTCATTAGTGAAACTTCTATAATCAGTATCTGGACAGTAATGATAATCATACCCATCATAATATCACTATCAACATAATCATCACCGTTGCCACCATCACCACATCATAATCAATAATGTATTGATAATTGTATTGGTACTACATGAATTAATTGGATGGATGAATGAATGGATGAATGAATGCAAGAATGAACACAATGTGTGTCTGTTTTCCCTACATACAGAATAAAAAATGACACAAACAATTAGTTTTTCATTATCGTATCTCAAATCTTATTTACAATATATTTTATATATATATAACATACTATTCACAAGATGTTACTGTCAATTCATCATTGTCAAATAAGAAGGCATTTCATATGTTTTTTTTACATATTTACATGAAATATTAACATTAGCAGTAAGCACACACTATTTGAATGCATACAGTATATGTGTATACATATCTGATCTTAGTTCAAAAGGCAACTGATTCTACATGTATTCTTGAATATAGAAATTACATATATTCACATGTATAAATTTTCCATTCAAACAGCTAAACCTCATAACTAAATATGAATTATGCATATTGAATACAATGCAAGACACATCTGCATAGAGCTTCTCGATATGAATTAAATATGAATACAGTATGAAAGTTTAGATTAGAAGACACCAATATACCAAAGTAAAGTCATCAATCCCATTAAAACATGGGATTAGAAACATAGCTCCAGGACGGAATGAAAGAAAGTATCCAGGCCAAAGGCACAGAAACAGGGAAAGAGAATCCACTACATAATACAAAGCAGCAATGCTGATATAAAGTAGCTTGAATCTTTAGACAAAATCATGAAACTAAAGCCCTCCGCACACAGAGTCGACGCGACCCGATCTGACTGGTTTTCAGTCAGGCTAGAGAAGGTTTCGCTTAGTTGTAGCCGATTCAACATGTTGAATCGGCCTCGAATGATCTCCGACTGGCTCTTGACCGGCAAAATAGGAGTCCTGAGGCAACGTATACTGAGCTGAACCCACTGAAAACCAGTCGGATCGGGTCGAGTCGGCTCTGTGTGCGGAGGGTTTTACAGACAACAGAACCTCCAGTATTTTGAGTGAGCTGCTACATGTATGTGTAGCAAATGTTTGCATAGTGATTAGGTAGAATCATAACAACATCAAGGATCATCATTTTCTCAGTCGAAGACAAAAATATTCAAGGTGTTTAGATCAGAGTACATATTATGTAATACATTTCATAATCATGAAAAGCGGTGCTCAAGTTGATCATTTACGATTCTTAAAATGCATAATTCAAACATCCATACTCTAAACATCCATTTTTATAATCCTAATAGTCGTAAGCAGGTTCAATAGTCACAGAGAAAATATGGATTTGTATTTTGTATATCTGGACCAAGATTTTGAAGCAACCTCCATTACAAATTATTACTTATTGAGCATGAAGGCAAACAATAATCAATGAAATTGGTTGAAAAAATGGGAGGACGGATTTAAATTTGACAGAAGAAATGAAAAACAGAAACATGAGGGCATGTTTTGCTTATAGGCACATTCTAGAATGACAATTTACATTAAGAAAATCACTCAACCCACATCTCATTCTCTTTCTTTTTGAAAATGTTCATTGTATCATGTCTGATAATACAGATCATCAGCAGTACCTCAATCCTCAAGGCGCTGTATTGTCTTTATCACCTCATTAAATGGTTTTATTCATACTATGAATATTACCCTAATCATCTCATGATTACACACTTACAATCAATCTGCTGTGATACAAGCTTTGGAAAAATACTTCCTTTAAGTCACTTTCTTAGTCCTTACAGCATTTGACAATATCTGTCTGTCTTTGGGCACTATTCTTGTCTCCGATCCTGTCTTCTGCCCATCTATTCATCTTTCAGCTACTGATAATAAACAAAAAACCTCTTGGCTTAATAAAAACTGAACCTTAAAACCTTGAGCAAATGTACAATTTATGTTTATTTTCAAAATTATAGATTATTTTAGCTTCCGGCTGAATAGATACTATGCATGGTTCTGGAATGAGTACTTATCAACCAAAAAGCCTTTCTAGAAAGCTTTGAGCTTCTGGCAATTACCAAAACAATAACGCATACATACAACACAAACTTTTGTTCTTTTTCCGTTGTTTTACACAACTTTGATTTCTTTTGATACTTTTTTTTATTTGAAAACCAATTACATTATTTAGCTTCTTGCTGTCTTGAGACTGCAGTTCTCGACTGGGTGTTGGGCTTGGTTGGAGATGCTGCCGTCAGCTTGCGATCAATCTGGTCGAGGTCTTCGATCATCGCTGTAATAGCGGCTTCCTCCTCTTGCTTGTCTTTCTCAGAGGCTTTGCGCACCTTGCTGTATTTGTTCTGAATCTGAAAATGCAAGAAAGGAAACAGCGCATTGGGAAATTAGAAGTTAAATCATAACGATTCCTATTCCATGAACATTGTTTTAATTGATTGTCCTCATTATACTTTACTATTAACTTTATTATGACATGTTCATTGACATCTAATTCAAGTCATATTCACCTATGAGCATATTATTAATTATTAGCCTTATCATCACTATCCTCATCGTGATCGAAGTCATCGTCACCAACGCCATCCCTATCATGATTGTTGGCTTCATCATCTTAATATTCACAGTATTCATCTTCAGTACTGTCATCATCACCACCATTACCATCATCATTGTCATCGTCAAAGTCATCTTAACCTAGATAAATAAGTACCTCTTCCAGAAGCCTTACGACCTGGAGGAATTCACTCATCTTGTCCCTGTCACCACAACATAACCATCATCTTCATCATCATAGACATCTTTGCTGTCATCATCATTATAACGTAGATGAATATTTACCTCTTCCAGAAGCTTTGCGACCTGGGGGAATTCCCTCATCTTGTCCTTCTCAGCCAGGATGTCTGCCAGGTTCGATTCCACGTACGTGTCTCTGTTCTTCATGTCATCCAGGATGTCAGCCAGCCTCTCAGCCTTGTCCTTGTGTGGTGGCTTGTCCGGGAACTTGGGCTGAACAAAGGAAAGAGAAAAGAATTTGATAATTAAATAAATATTGAATTATTATTATCATTAGCTGGGTTTTATGAGGTTACACTCATTTTTAAAGGTTCAATTCAACATATGTGTCTCTGTTGTTCCATCTTATCTAGGATGCCAGCCTTTTCTTTATAGAGGTGCTTGTCCCGGAACTTGGACCGATAAAAAGGAAAAGGAAAAAGGATTTAATTAAAATGCAAAAACAGACAAAACATGTGTACGGTGACCACCTGAGGAAAATGGGAAAAGTGGCTTCTCGTAGGCAGATTTCATAGCATTGTTTTCCTTTGCAAGGTATCACACCACTTTTGGTTGGCACTAAGACAGGTTTTGGCTGAATAAGCTGGATGTTTTGTAAGGTAAGGTTACATTTTGTCAGGTTGAATGAAACAAACATGCCTCTGGACCTCAAGTATCTCCTAGTCTCCAAGCTATTCCTTATGAGATGGCTTCCACATCTGACCCCATAACCCTACAGCCATGCTTCGTCTTCAACAATAAAAGCATACATTTCATGACAAAATGTCTTGTACCTTCTGATATGGCTTGAAAGGCTTCTGCACCCGCTGTAGCTCCACTTTGTTCTCTCCGTACGTGGTCCCGTGCCGGAGCGCCAACTTCAACGAGCGCAAGTTGCTCTGGATGTCTGGCGCGGTATACACCTCTGGGTCATCTGGCACATCGTAGAAGATCTCGTAACCTTTGAACTTCTGCGGCACACCAATGGAATAGGCTGCGCTGTCCACGCGGGGCTTCCGCGACCGGGATTTGTCCGAGGGCTTGGCGTCTGACGGCGGTTTGGGGACGGGTTGTGGTCGTTGTGGCTGAGAAATCTCGTCTTCTGGATGCTCATCAACCTGGAAGAATAGGTGGTGACAGAAATATTTGTGAATACAAGCATGAGAGTGATTATAATTAGTGGTAAGCAAAAGATTGGCTTCTGAAATTGGTCTGAGGAGAGGCTGGTGAAGACCCCTCGTATTTATGCTTTACTCCAATATCTAGGAACAAAAATTATTCTCTCACACTATATCATGATTCAGGAAGCTTTAACATACAACACAGAGACCTCAATAGTGAACAGATTTTACGTTAATCCTATTGAAATATTGCATATGGAGCATTATGCTACTATCATTTTGGAGTTAACCCAGGCAAAACTGATTGAATGGAATTTTCGGGACTATAAACTGAAAGGAGCAGTCACTTTACCTGTGTAAGGAAAACTGGCTCGTCTGCCGCTTTGTCCTTCGGCTTCTTCTCTCTACTCTTCTCTTTTCTCAACTCCTCTTCCTCGTCCGACCCTCCAAAGCTCTGCTCCGTCCAGGACTTGGTCCTCTCGAAACGCTGCTCCTGACGATCATCATCATCATGATCTGCATCTGCAGTGTTCCTGGCCTGGCTGTGCTTGATGGGAGGTAGGGGCTGGGAGGATGGGCGGGTCAGGTCTTCTGCGGAGAGGGGGACGGAGCCCTTTGGCGGAGGGGTTTGGGAGGTGGATGGAAGAGCCTGTCTGGGGTCCGGGGATGATGCCTCCAGCATCAGTTGCAGGGGTTTCTTGGGGATGGGCGGGACGATCTCAGCAACCTGCAACAAGGTAAAGAGAGAGGGATGATACAACACGACTTGTTAAACCAGAATGAATTTCATTAAATACTGAATCTTGTGCAAACTGATAATTAGATGTCAATGCTTTCAGCAATTTCAGGTTAGCCCATTTACTTCAACAAGAGTCCTTCTTTTTCAAGCATCTTCCAGAATCTTTCACTAGAATTCCTTAACTTCTCTTTCATATGCGACAATTACCTGTTAAATTTGGTTTTGAAAAAGTAGGACAGTAAATTTGCAATTTTCAATAAAATAGGACAGTTTGGACCAGACACAATTTTCTAACACTTTTGGAGAAAACCCTCCTATTGTGTAGAATGAGAAAATACTGCAGCAAAATAACTAACTTCATTGAAATGAGAGAATTACTCAAAGGCAAGAATTGTCATTACCTTTCTGTGTGGCTTATTGGGGACCTTCACTGGTGGTTTCGGATTAGCGCTTGGCTTCTTTCTGACCATGTTGATTCCCAGCCGGTCCGATAGATACCGTTTGAGGAGGGGAGGGTCCCCGCTGTTCTGGGTTGTGAGGGGGTTGTTGTGTATGATCAGCTCTTGTAACATGGGCCAGGCTGCCACAGCTAGTAGGCTCTCCTCATCAGCAATCTGTGTAAAGATAAAAAATCAATGTTTGATCTAAGCAATACTTTGAAAGAGGAGCCAAGGAAGTGATCTACCTCTACGCCTTTCAACTATCACTCAACAGGGCCCTGGTTTTGACCTGCAAGCTTTTCTTTATGTTCAAGCAGGATGATCTATTAATCACCCCCCAACTAATGGAAATTTCAGAAATATATTTTGTAAGGTACAGGTCAGAAAGACCAAGTGGTGTCTTAATGCTGAAGTAGGATGCAGATGTTGGCCATAAATGTTTTTTTTGGAACCTAAATTTGTTAGTCATTGAGTATGAATACTCGGTGAACTTTTACCACAATCATTACATTTGTTTTGTCACATTGTTAGTCATTCTTCACATTTTTATCATGGCATATACTGCTAATGACAAATAAATGAATACAATTTAATTGTAAAAAAACAAAAAACAGCACTGCACAATAATGTCCACATGAACTCAGTGCAATGACTCAACTCCCCTAGGAACATTCTCGCCTGGCAAATACATTATTGTAAGCTAGACTCAGTGAGTTGAGCTCTGGAAATGGTGATGGCAACTGCTTCTATAACCAGTGTTTCAATACAAACAAACACACAAACAAACAAACACACAAACAAACAAACACACATACATACATACACACAGCCAGCTAAATAAATTAGCAAACCAACAATACAACAAAGTCAGATACCTACCTTATTGTAAGCCAGGCTGAGTGAGTTGAGCTCTGGAAATGGTGGTGGCAACTGCTTCTATAACCAGTGTTTCAATACAAACAAACACAAACAAACCTTTTCCAAACAAAAATATACACAGCCAGCCAAATAAATTAACAAACAAACAATACAACAAAGTCAGAAACATACCTTATTGTAAGCCAGGCTGAGTGAGTTGAGCTCTGGGAATGGGGGTGGTAACTTTTCTAGGTCGCCAAGAATGTTTGAGACATCCATGAGGTCACTCTCCTCCTCGATATCTGCCAGGAGGAGCGATGGTGCATCGGACAACGTTCCTTTGCCTGCCAAAAGAAACAACATTGAATTAATATTGATAACAATAGTAATAATCTATCAGCATATGGGCCTTTCCATGCTAAGTGGGTACTTCTGTGATGAAAATATGGACAAAATAATTTGTAACCCTGGGGTGATAACATTTCTGCTATTGCTTGCCTGATATCTATATTTTATATTTTTATGACAGAAAAGATAACTGCATTTACTTGCTAACCTTGCCAGGGTTCTAATGTTTGGCATGTATGAGGAGTGAACGTATGTAACACTGGACAGAATTTGTAAGTTAAAGTTTCCCCTGACATGCTATTAACCTGTATATGTAATGTCTATTGATGTGACAGTTACTGCAATCGATAAAACACCAAGTGAAAAGTTGTATCTCAAACTTTTGATGTGATTTTTTTTTTTTTTTTTGCTTTTCATGAATTAGTTGTTCTAGATTTGAATAAATGTGTGATTTGCGTACACTGTTGAATAATTTTTTTTTAGAGAAATGTGAATTGTGCATACCTTTTTGATTTGGTGTCCTTTGGTGTCACCATTTACTGGGTACTTACACTTTTCCAACACTAAAACACTTTTAAAAATACATATTACTGTTGATGCATGTTATGACACAATAAGGAACGTATGTAACGGCTGGACAGACCAGACAACTGTATGTTTCTTTAAGTCATATTTCTGAAAAGAAACATATACTTCCATAAGATCTGAAAATGCTAACAAGCTCCATTTATTTGACATAGAATGTATACACATATGGCAAGTGTGGATAGTAAATTTTTTTTATTTTTTAATTGTCTTGTCCAGCCAATGTTACGTACGTTCACCATCTATAACTACATGTATCTTAAGAAGCAAAAAAGTGAATCATCTATGCATACTGTTGAATTCAAAATTACTAAGATAAAAATCTATTTGCAAAAGTCTGAAATATCTGTAAGATAGATTTGATTTTATGAAATTTAATTCAGAAATTTTCGGTCCTGCGTGCGTACGTGACACTCGCGCTTCCATCCAAGGTGAACGTACGCACAGAGTGGACAGAATTTCGATGGTTCCGTGTAGCTCACATGGTATCGATGATAAGTGATTGGCTATCGCGTAGACAGACAATGGAGGTACCCGGCTCACTCGGCCGCGATGCGGGTATTCACTGCACTGGCTCCATGACCGATACTTGTTGTTGTAATGCAATGTTACGTACGTTCGCGAGGTGGACAGATAATTGCAGTGGGATTTTCATTTATATTTTAGTGCAATTTCGTGTTTGTTTGGGCGTATGTTTCGTGGTCAGAATTTTGAACTTCAATGAGAAGATTTTCAGAAACCACAAAAGTGCTAATGAGTCATTGTAGTTAAAAAGCAAATTCACTTGGAACGTACGTAACGGGGGTGGACAGAATCTCCCATTCATTTTGAGAGATTTTCAACTCACTCATTCCCTCTCTTTTTAGCTCGATTGCACAACAAAATATCAATGCCATAATCCATCCACATCAGAAGCTCTCACTAAAACTTCAAACATAGATCTCTTGGCAGAAATAATATTTGCAAAGATCTCCCAAGTCAGACAGCTCACAATTAAATTCTGTAACGTCACATTTTAGATTATTTTGCACCAAAGAAAGGATCACAACACATTTATATGAAGGTATTAGTGCATCAAATTGTCTTTTTTAAATTTATATACTTCAATCAATGAACTGATAAACAAAGAAAGCCACAGGGTAAACATTTTATTTACATAAAGAAATCTGTTCACTCCATATATAGAAGTACCCCTTTACCGTGGAAATGCCCATATACATATCAAGAATTGGGATTCAAAAAAAGGTATTTCTCTGGGCCTACGATAGATAGAAGTTATTTGAATTCAAAATATAATGTACATGGGCCAATAAAAAATGAGGTTCAGGCCAATAAAACATTTATATGTCAAATTCAGAGATGCCAACCTTCACAAACCAAAAAAAGTATTCTGAGAGGTAAAAAACAGTATTTTGAACCTCAAAAAAAGTATTTTCAGAGCTGCCAACCTTTTTGCTGTGCGAATTGGCTTTGCAAAAAAACATATTTTTTCGCAAAGCCAATTCGCACAGCAAAAATACCCTTTACGCGCGCGTTAATATAAAAGTTGGTTCGGTCGATCACACCAGCGTTTGTATGAGTTTGTTCGGTTTATTTGTGTTATATTTAAAATATGTATCTGGAGTAATAGTTAATCAGGGTTCAACGTAAATTTTGTTGCCGTTTTCTGATCGTTTCTATAGCGAGTACAAAAAAAAAAAAAAACACATATATATTTTTTCTTCTTTTTTTCAAGAAAACATTTGTTATTAGGGGAAAACGTACTGCCGTATTTTGCGTGAAAAAACGTAACAAATACGGCAAAAACGGAACGGTTGGCATCTCTGCAAATTGTACTTGCCAAACCAAGCAGTGTTCTAAAAGTTTTTCTTTGATTGGGGCTACCCAATTCCAGTTTCGAGCCATCACAAAATTGCAATGTCTTGATATTTTTCCTACACCAATGAAAAATGGTAATTTCCAGCATTGGAAATTAAAAGATTGCAAATGAAGCCAACTTTAGGAAATACCATGCTCACTGCCTTCACTCCACCTCTCTTGATCTTAGATCCCACCCTTCTCCTTACTCTTGGCTGACCGTGGTTGCCCCTTCCCCCTTGATTTTGTACTAGCATTCAAGGTTACGAGATCAAATATTTTGGGAATTTTATAAAACAAAGAATTGACCATGCATGCTCACTACTTTTTGTACTAGTTAGCATCGAAGGAAAAGACAGAGAAGTTTCAGAGAGATTTATGAAACAATTTACCTTGTTCACTGCTTTCACTCCGCCCCTCCTGATCCTGATCCCCCTTCCTAGATCCTCCCTTCTTCTTGCTCCTGGCTGACCGTGGGCGCCCCTTCCCCCTCGTGGTGGATGAAGGGGACTCTGTCCTGCTATCAACGGCTATCAGGTGACCGCTCAGGGCCTTGAGGTGGGGGACCGAGGCAATTTCATTGCGGTCCAGGTTGAGTTGTCTCAGTCTGCAAAGAAATAAACAAGAACAAAATATTACAATTATTTACTATTTAAAAAGATCTTTTTTAAATTTCTAAGACAAGTTATGGTCATGCGCATGATGTATGCATCCTGCTATTAAAGTCTATTAGATGACCGCTAATAAGGGCTTTGAGGTGGAGTACTGAGGCAATTACGTTACAAGATCGAGTAATTGTTGCAGCATGCAAAGAAAAAAAAAAAGATAGTTTAGTATCAACTTTCTAATCGTAATATAATTTTGCATCTTGCCTAGGTATTTGTTTTCCTTTTTAAATGCTTACACTGCAATCTGATGACCACTATAAGAGCCTTGAGGTGGGGTACGGAGGTTTTTAATTTTTTTTTTATAAAGAATGACTTATAGGTTATAGAGAATTTAAGCCATCTTTTTTCCTGCCTGCCAACTTTGGGAAGTCCCTCAGAGGTGCATGTTATTTACTTGCAATGTTAGGTTAATTTTTGTTCATATTTTGCATATTGCTATTATTTGTTAAAATTTGAATTAAATGCTAAATTAAAAACAATAGAATATACTGAAAACATTTATTCATTTATTATTCAAATGACCACAAAGGGTTAGGTGAAACCCCCAAAAGGATATAGCTCTAGTATGTATTTAAAATGCGTGATGATAATTAATAAAAGTACAGTCACCCTTTGGAAAAAAATTAGAATTACAAAAAAAATTAGACAAAAATGTCCCCCACTATCTTTGCACACAGAAGGGGCAAGTTAATTTGTGTGTTTTGTTCTACATATTGCTGTTGTTTGTTTGAATTTAAATTATATAAAAAACACCATAATATATATAATAGTACATTTCTTCAGTCATATGACCGCAAAGTGTGAGGTGAAATTTAGGTTAAAGGGATAGTTGAGTTCTGGTAAGGAGAGTACAGTTTTAGTGAAACTGAATTTTAGTAACCAAAACCTGCATCATTACATTACAAACTAATAGTTATAACTAGAAAGGAACACAAAATTACAAATGACGTAGTAAAGATCATGTTATCATTCAAAAAGAGCCTTTAAAACGTAAGAGGGCGCTCTCTAAACACTCATCGGTTTTAACCATTTTGAATAAAATATTGTGCATGTGATGCTTTGTTGAAATAGTGATTAGATAGAGAAATAACCAACAACTATTTAAATACCTATTTTGTAACTTTTTGAAAAGAGGAAGCATTTTTTTGAATTGTTAACGGCTGGTTCAAAATTCTCTAATAAACCCGGGGCCCCGGGTTTATTACAAATTGTTATATTTATGGATATTTCAGCCGTTTCTGAACCGATTTTGATCAAACAAAGATGATTTTATTGTTTAAATATTATGCTCTTTCAAATTTTACACTCAGATTTTCATTACCTCACAAACCAATTAAGTAGTCTAGCGCCCTCTCTACCAAAACTCAACCTTCCCTTTAAACCTAAAAATATGATGGCCACGATTGGTTACAAATTATAGTTAACTTTTGACAATGGCACTAGTCTGTATTTAAAATGTTTGATGATAATTAATGAAAAGTACAGTCACCCTTTGGATGAAAAGAAAACAAAATAAAAAAAGCAAATATAGAAAATAAATTAAAACAAAACATTAATACAAACATTTGAATAATGCACATAAACATAACTACAGTTTCATTTCAATTAAAGTGTTGTAATGTTAAGTAAATGTCCCCCACTATCTTTAAACACAAAAGGAATTAATAGCACATGAGATTACATCTAGCTGTGCATTAACTAATAACAGGCATCACTGACCTAATTCTGGCTATCAGTATTTTAAAATCAACTTTTGTAAACAAAATGAATAAATAAAAAAATAAAAAATAAATGGGGGAGTGGGGGAGAGAAGCCAATGAAATAATCAAGGAATTATTTGTATGAGTGCCCCACACAGTGTCAATAGAACTATTTAAATGAAAAGCTTGTGAAAATAAAATAGCAATACAATAGTTCATATTTACCCCACAGGTTTATACAACGCGACCCTTTTTGGGAGCTCCTATTGTGGTAATGTTTTTGTTTTGGTACGGGCTTTGTCAGAGTATACCCCCTCGAGCGCTGCCACATATGAGTAACTTCACACAATAGATACATGACTGGGTGCGCAGGACCTAACTTGCTATGTCCTTGTACCCTACCCCCCTGGGCCATGCAGTAATTATCTCCCGAACTACAACAGAATAGTTTGTATTGCGCCTTTCAGTCAACCAAGCACATATCAATCTAAACAATCATCTACAGGGGGGCCGATGTTTTCGTGCGCAGTGCAGTGCAGGGGACTTACCTGTGCAAAGTTTTAATTACGACGCAATGACGCTTCACGGAGAGAAGATAAAGGTGCAGGGCGTTACTAATTTCGCGCTAATATTTGTAGTCATGAAAGAATTAAACAAAACCGTTTGTGGTGTAACAAATTTTGTGCTTAGTTGTTCTTTGTGAAAGAAGTACTACATGGTTTGCGGCGTTGCTAATTTTGTGGTTTGTTGTAATTTTGGAACTGATGTCCCTTCCAAAGATGCGATCATTTGGTATGAATTAAAAGCATGTTTGTCTGTCGCATACAAAAGCCCACCCCAAACAAGCCTTTTATGATCTCAATTTACCGCCAAAAATAACGTCTGGCCATTAAGAGGGAAGTTTAAGGCCATACTGCAGCTACCCTTTTATCTCATTACACAATTTCCACAAACAAAATGTTTGGGCATGATCAATAAAGGTATATACATATACACGTGAGGAAATATACAGGTCTTTCAGATAATACAAGAGTAGATAGAATATAGCTCCTAACTTGGCAAAAACCTGGCTAGATATTAACCTTTTAGCTCCAATTTTTTAAAATTTCATAAACAGATCAGCTTTTTATTCCTGATGGCCCAGCTGGACAGGTCCAATTGAGACTTATACAAATATTGAGGCCACTGAGTGGACGGTTATTCATCTTTGAGCCCTAGCTGGTATAAAATTTGTTGAAACTTACTTTCTGATGCCGGCCAGACTAGCGAATATGGCAAGATCATGCAGTAGATTGTCGTCAAGGTGCAGGATTTCTAACTTGGAGAACCTGGGTATCCGACTCGATTCATTGTCACTGCAAAATGAGAAAGAATTATAGTGAGAATTTAATAAAATTAAATGATACATTGCAAACAAGTTGATGTGACACAGGAAACAAGAAAAGATTACCAATCACAAAGTACTCAAAATATTTTATAAGTACACACTATGTACTAAATCGACATCTAACTATATTACCAAATTATTTTGTTAACATTGTTCACATCATGGATAAAGTTCATATTATCATTCAATTTGTGAAATGCTACAACTTCAGTATAACCACTTTATGTAGAGGTACTTGCTTAATCTAACAGCCAATCAACATTAACTTATAACTACAACATACTGTGTACCCAATTAAACCCATTCTTGTCCTCACAAACCTTATCCTAAACTTGAACTTATTCTAAAACTTATGCAACACCCAAAACTATACCCTAATCTAACATTTGTATCCCTTTATTCATAACCAATTTCAAGCAGAGTGAATGTTAGCAGAGAAGATCTCCCGTCATTGATGAAGGATCCAGTTGAGAGCGGCAGGCAACTAAGGGGCTGACATCAACAGTAATTGAGCTTTTCAGAAATGAACAAATTACTGATGAGACCAGCCCTCACTTGCATGCCATGTATCAGGTTCAAGCTGACTCCAGTGATGCCAAGTGTTGGTAGAGCGCTATAAGGGCCTGTAATCCGGAAATGGCTGATTCAAAGTAACCTCCGATCAGGGCCATCATCTTTGCTTCCCCATGTACCACTTTTACAAATAAATTATAAATAGCAAGTTGACTCCAGCGATTCTTTGTGTAGGTAAAGCGCTCGAAGGGTAATTAGGAAATTGCTGGATCAAACCCTGGGTCAGCCCATGTGCTTTGCTTCTACTTGTACTATTTTTTTTACAAATATATTAACCTCTTCCCTACTGAGTGACCATCTGTTCTTAATAAACACATTCCATAACTGAAATCTACCTTGTGCATACATGAATAGATACTATATCGGGAAAAACTCAAACAAGCTTTCAGGTTGCCAGAAACAGCTTTATATTAAATGGGCTATGTATATACAATCTAAATATGTACGCAAACTGGTATATTGTGATATATGGAAGTAAAATGGTAAGTCTTCTTTCCATACCTCATTTGCACTTTGAATGGTTTGGCCATCTCTGAAGGCAGTGACCTGAGCTGGTTGCCTGTCAGATATAACACTTTCAGGCTGGTAAGAAGGCCAAGACTGGACACATCTTCCTTCGACAGGTTGTTGTGTGATAAGTCTAACACCTGTAAAGACAGATGAAAACAAATGGATAACATTTAGCACATTAGGGTTTCTTAGTGCTGTTGCATGAACAAAATAATATTGCTAATTTTGGGACATTATTTTTTCAAACCTGGCTAAAATATTAAATCACATTTTTATGCTAAATATGGTTTTACTTGGGATCTTCTAAATTTATCCAGGGCTTTTGGGGCAATTTGGATCTAAAATAAACCTGAGTCCAAGAGCATTTTTCACTGGCAGTGATGCTATAAAAAAAAAATCATGTTTACATATAGATACCCAAGATGAATTGATCGACTTAATATTTATTCACCTAAAATACTGATAATATCAACACCTTCCCTTCAAGATTCTGTACTCCCCATAGACTCTGTACTTTGTTAATATCTTAGATTATTTATCATAGATTATCAATACTGATCACCTGTAACCCCCTAATTATTTAAAGCTATATAGTAATAAACTAACCTCGAGGAATGGAAATTGGTCATAGCTGACTTGGAGTCCTCTCAGTCCATTGAGTGGTAGTTCCAGCTCACGGATGATTGGAAAGTGGTTGAATGCAGCTGGAAAAAAGAAAAGAAAAAAAAAAGACGAGGAAATTGTTATCTCAAGAGTCAAGTACTTGCACAGAACCAGGTGTAAATAGGCAGACATTTCAATCAATTTGAGTTCTTAACCAATTATACTTGCAAACAATTTGAATAAAACATCCTTAACACTTGGAGTGCCAGGGATTTTAAAGCTCTATGGCAAGAAGTTAACACAACTAGGGCTACTTTTATGAAACATACTTCAACAGCAGTACTGGATAGTAATACAAAATTGAAATGAAAAACATTTTTACTGTCAAGAAACTAGGTGGTTTACTTTTCATCTAATCATAATACTATCAAGATTCCCTCTGATAAACTCACCAAAAGGCAGCAGATTTTCCCCGGCATTCACATAGGCAACGTTGGCGAAGAGCTCAAAATCTTCAGGCTTGGCATCCGTCAAATCCTGCCCCGCCACGTTCACTGAACACAGGTCTGTTGGGTCATCCACACAGCAGTGCTTTAGCTGTGGAAGATAAAGAAAAAATGACACAATCAAAATAAAGTAATATTATCTTAACAAGTCCCAGACAAAAATTTGTATAGATTTTGTCTGAAAATATTGTGCCATTTGTATTATCTATCTTCCTTTAGAGTTTAGTCACATAATTCAATGTGAGGTTTCTTCAGAGACTCTTAGAGAAATGTTAACATCCACAATTAAAAAACAATGAATTAAGGGATTGAAAGTATTTTCTCCCTTTTGTTGGTCTCAGAACTGTACAGAACATCCATAATCAACTGGAATAAGATGCAGTTTGTGTGCAATTATTAATGCAGCCAAGTTGTGTGACCCCAATCCTCTTTTAACTTTGAATATCAGATCCTCAATTGGAGACCTTTTCTTCAAACAAGGTTGAAACTCACCAGTAAGAATCCATCGAGGACTCCCGGTGTCGCACTCTCCTCCTCCTCATTCTTGACACTCCCTCCTCCATCCTTCTCTCTTCTCTCGTTCTTTTCTCGCTGCTTGCGTTCATACTTCAGCTGGGCGTATGTCTTCGGCTCAGCCTTGGGCTCCGTCAACTGTCGAATCTGTTCCGTTCTGTGCGCCACAAGCCATGCTCCAGCTGAATGTACAAAATAATCAGAACTTTTAATTACTTTTTAAAATCAGAAATAAATTTTTAGAGAGACACATTATTTTCCAACTTTTAGCCTTTTCAATGCTAAATCTTTGGGCTTTGCCTTGGCCGTTATTGTCGGATCTGTACAAGAGAAGTAGGTATGGTATTGGTTTTGATGATGATGATGATGATGATGATGATGATGATGATGATGATGATGATGATGATGGTGATGATGATGATGATGATGATGGTGATGATGGCAATGTGGATAATGATGAGGTAGAGAAAAAAATGAAGATGAAGAAGGAGGAGGCAATCAGGCAGAGTAGGAGAAGAAGGAGATCTAGAAAAAAGTTGAGGAGTATACAGATTGCTTTACAAATGATTTTGATGATGAAGGAGATGATGAAGAAGAAAGAGATAATTTGTGATGATGATGTTGATGATGATGATGGTGATGATGATGATTATGAAATGACAATGATAATGAAAATTGATGGTGATGACTTTCATGATGAAGGAATTGACAAAAAAAAAATAGATGATGATGTCTCATATAGTCATATAGTAAACAATGGTGATGAATAAGAAATAGATGATAAATAATGATGATGATGATGATGTTGATGAAATGATAAGGATGATAAAATGATGATAACAAGATTTTGATGGAGTGAGATGATTATGATGATAAAAATGTTGATGATGATGAAGATGGTGATGATGATGGCGATGATGGTGATGAGGATGGTGATGATGGTGATGATGATGGTGATGGGAATAATAGGCTAAATGGGGATAAAGATGAGGTAGAGATGAGGTAGAGGAGAACTTGGAGTTGGAGATGGAGGGAAGGAGGTTCACAAAGAATGAACAATTAATAAAAGACGATGAAGAAGAAATGGATGAAATGATGATGAAGATGATTATTTAGGGGGAAATTTATGAAATAATTGTGGTGGTAATGCAGTGAAGTAAATTATTTTGTTGTAACTGTAAGAATAAAATTAAAAACAGGAACCGAGAAAGACCTGAAAGGCTGAGTGAAGACAGGGAACAAATCAATAAAATGATATCTCATTAAATTCAAATACTGGTAACACTAACAAGTAAATAATCTGAATCTGAATAGTTAACACAGTAAATTACAAATTTCTACCAAGTCCACGATGTGGTGTTAGCTCAAGCTCTGCTCCAGCTTCAAGTGCAGTATGCTCATATTCTGTCAGATAGCAAAGTGCAAACTGAAAATGAAAATAACTCACTGACTAGCTGGAATACAATCAATAATTCAGATTGAGAACAGCAAATTCAATCAAATAATTGATACCAAAACAAGGATTATTTGAGGCTCAAATCAAGGTAATTGAAAACAAAAAATGCAGAATTAAAATTTACCGCTATCTGATGCTCCAAAAATGTGTCGAACTGGGAAACTATTGGACGCGAAATGACTGCTTCCATCGTCAAGTTTTACTCCAGCAGGCACTGCCATATTTCATTGACATCGCGATACAATAATGCAATGCGTGCTAATGCAATACGACGCCACAGGTCACACAAAATCTCCCGCACGAATCAGCTCATTCAAGTCAGCTTCTCCTCGTTTATTGTCATGACAACATCATTGTTTACGGGAAAAGGGCGGGTTTTCACGGTTGTAATTTCCCCCGCGTCGCTCACCGAACAAAAGTACAACTACAGACAATGGTGCACCTTCGCGTTGGTTATTTTATTAATATTCCATTCAATTATTCATCGATGAATTAGCGTTGTATTGCACCGAAATGATTCGCGTGTAACGTAACCAAGGAACACAACAAAACAAACATGCATTCGCATGGTACGGTGGCCCCGGAGGGACATCGTGAATCGTGAACTTTGATTCACCACGATGAGTCGCATTAATTGCCAACTTTGTTTCACGATTTGCAAAATCGTATATTTTATTGCGAATTTTGATTCACGATTTGCAAAGTCGCATATTTTATTGCGAACTTTGTTGCAATATTCACGATCAAATTTGCAAAATCGCAACTTTTTTTTCAATATTCACGACGTAAGATATACAATTCGTGAACTTTGCGTCAAGATTCACGACGAGATATTTACGATATCGTGAATTTGGTGTCGTATAGTTGATTGTGAATTTGTTTCTACTTGCTTGAGCGGTGTTCTTTATCAGTCCTCCTCGGTTTGAGGGGGTTTGAAAAGAGAATGGGAGTATAGGGAGGGGAGAGGAGGAGAACCTAGAGCATAACAATGTTTTCTGACGATGGCTAGGGGTAGCCATGGGGTAGCCAGGGGGGGGGGGGGGGGGGGGGAGGGTGCGGGGTGCGGGTTGAGGGGATATAACGGAGTATAATATTACCTCATCGGTTTGAGGGGATATAACGGAGTATTACCTCATCGGTTTGAGGGGTTTAAAGGGATAGTTGAGTATTGGTCAAACTTAACTTTAGTAACCAAAACCTGCACGATTACGATACAAACTAATAGTTATAACTTCACCATGCTCGAAAAGTATACACAATTACAAACGACAAAGTAAAACCCCTGTTATCATTCAAAAAGAGCCGTTACAACTCGAAGTGTCAAATTAACTCGGCGCGAAGCACTAGCGTTGTAGGTCCTAATACGGGACTGTATAGTGCAGTGTGCGGTAATACGGGACTGTAGTGCAGTCACTGTGTGCGGTAATACTATACAGTAGTACGTGTATATTATGTATCGCAACCATAGAGTAACTATAATATAAAGACTAGAGAGTGAACTCGGCCAAAATATCTGTCAAATTAGAAGCGATTTATCTAGGTCTTGAATATTCATGAGGCGCCGGATGATCCCATGTAATGCTATTTCTCACGTAAAAGTATTTGAAGTGTTTTGAAACTGTCAGCAGCGAAATTCTACTGAGCATGCGCAGTTCATCTTGCGCGCTGTATTTATATGATTTGCATATTTACGCACAAATTTTCTCATTAGCATATCATTATTATTCATGAGATGTGTTTTCTCTCATAAAGGCACGTGTAGTGTTTATGTATACTACAATGTTGATTATGCTCTCCAATTATACAGTATGTTTTTTTAATATAATTTCATCAGTTAACTATTTCCCTTGCTAAATGTACCATGTACAGCTTTGAGTTCTAATTTAGTCTTCATATTAAAGACAAAAATCCTTCTGTTATGGGGCCAATTGTGTATGGGGGTGTAAGTTGGCATGCTAAACTGGTGGAAATTGTTCTTATGGATTAGGCAATTTAATGGTTTAGATTGTTGTCTTTATTGTCAACAAGACTAGAGAGCAGCAATTAAGTTGTTGACCCCCCCCCCCCCCCCCCCCCAAAAAAAAAAAAAAAAAAAAAAACAACAACAACAACAAACAAACAAACAACAACAAATTCACCTAAATTAATCCAACAGGTTACTTCTGGTTCTAATGTGTGCCACCACCAACATCACTATCAAACTTATCACTGATTATAAACCATCACAACTTAATTGATGTCATTCGATCACCATCGTAGTCATATTATTACAGCACATGCATGTCATCATAGCCTGTATCTAATAAAGAGTATTAAAGTATTAAGTAATTGTAGGCCTGTCAGAATACACTTCTAAACAGCATTCATTTTTAATTGCACACCCTCTCATACCACACATACATAAATATACATGATAAATGTTCATTATAGGTTTCCATTAACATTTAATTTAAAAACAACAACAGTCATATATAAATTAAACAGACCAAAGAAAATATAACCAACCCAGTATAACTCCGGGGGAGAGGGGGGGGGGGGGGGGGGGGTGGGGGCACGCTCCCTAATTTTTTACAAAAACAATAAAAGTCATATCTAGACCATAAAAAGATTATAAATGGGCCACTTGCCCCCATGCAATTATTTGACACAAAAAACTAGGAGAAAGATAAGACACAAATATAAGTCTGCCCCCACAACAATCTATGTGCCTTCCCAATCTCCCCACTATTTGAAATCTCAAATTCAATTCAGTGTTGTTGTTTGTTTTTTTTCAAACAGAATTCAGACACAAAATGTACACATGAAATGTAACGGCTAGCACCTAAAAGAGGCATGAAGCAAGTAGCTTAATCGTCGAGTTGGCAGGTAAAGGCTGATTGGGAAAATATACAAAATTTAACATTAAAATACATGCAGAGCAATTGAAACATTGCATTGAAAATAATAGCATCCAAACATGATAAAATACAATAAAATAATTGAGGTCCTACTATATACACATACACTTTGATATAAGATTAAAACGCACACAAAATATTCTGTAACTAATAATTTGGTTA
Organism: Echinarachnius parma; assembly: GCA_037951105.1. Taxonomy (NCBI): domain Eukaryota; kingdom Metazoa; phylum Echinodermata; class Echinoidea; order Clypeasteroida; family Echinarachniidae; genus Echinarachnius; species Echinarachnius parma. The sequence continues at coordinate 241,517 of JBAMJV010005579.1, read as the reverse complement.
ACCAAAAAAAAACACATTATTTTGTTTAAAGTTAAATGAATAATCAAAACTGTATAATTATACTTTTAAAAAAAAGAAGAATATATACACATTCACTAACAATAAATAAGTATAAATGTTAATTCAATAAAGTTCTAAATATTATATAATATGAGTTATGGTAGGGAGAATTGACAAATTCAAAACTATAGTCATATTGGAATTTACCAAAATGGGTTCATATAATCAAAATATAGATTACACAAGATGGATGGGGCAATGCAAGAAATTTATTTTGGTTGATTAAGTATATCAAATTATTGATTCATTATAGCTATACTGTTTGAAATATTAACACCATAAATCCTGATGTATTAAGTCTGTGCAAAAGTATTCTGAAATAAATGAGAATGTTACTAACCCCTTTGCTACTATATGATAAATATTGCAAACCATCTTTAAAGGAATAGTTGAGTTTTGGTTGAGAGGGCGCTACACAAAATAATTTTGTTGTGAGAAAATGAAAAACTGAGTGTCAAATTTGAAAGAGAATACAATTTAAATGGAAGAATAAACTTTATTTGAACAAAATCGGTTCAGAAACGGCTGAAATATCCATAAACATAACCATTTGTAATAAATGTGGGGCCCCACAAGAATCCGATAATTTTGAACCAGCCGTTAAAATTCGTTTTAAAATGCCTCCTCTTTTCAAAAGAGTTTTTTTAGATAGTTTTTTATTATCTCTCTATCTAATTACTATTTTAACAAAACATCACATGAGCAATTCCACGGTTAGTAACGTTACATTTAGAGCATATTTCAATAACATATTCTACTATAACACCACCATCTATTCATTTCAAGTCACAATCATGTTACAACATGTTCACCCACCGTAGGTCTATAATACAAACAAAAAATGAACACAATTGAAATAATATTCGCGTCGCCATGGCAACTTTTATTGTCGGTTAGTAACGTTACAAAAAAAGGACATGGGAAAAAAATCAATGTTTTCAAATGAGAAGTCTTCTAAAACCTTAGATAATTCCAACAAAGTGCCATATTCATTTTACTTCTAGTTAGTTGGCACATGTTTCAGCCAATAATTAAAGCATCTTGACTCATATTTTTTTCATTAGGCTCCAAAATCATGGTTAGTAACGTTACGGTTAGTAACGTTACACTTTGTTAGTGCAAAGGTAAAAGTTACCAAACATCATTTTTTTACCCTCCCTTCGCCTCAAAATCACAAGTAATACTTACGAATTACAAGTAAATCAACATAACTATCCATATTACTCTTAACTTTTAAATTCTTTAACTAGAAACTCTTAACTCACAACTTGAAACATGAAAACTGTTTGAAAACATATCTTATCAGATACATTCCATAGTTCACCAAAGTTCATCAAGTGGTAGGTTAATAATGCATAATTTGTAATACCAGTAAACTGTTTATTTGCAAGCATTTAGATTCAATATTTGTAGTATTTTAGCAGGCAAATATTGAGTAGAGATCTATCAATCCAAATGGTCATTTGTTGACTTGTTCAATAATCCAATTAATGTTACATTCAGATTCTTACAAAAACTTTAAATAGTACTTTTTCATAGTATCAAATTCAAATACATGTAGCTTTGTGTAAATACAATAATTATGTGTGTTTTAATACAAAACTCATTGGAGAGATAGAATTCTAAAAAGAGATGTTTGTTTGTAGCTAGTTTCTTCTTGATTTGGAGCTGTTTTTGCACACATTTTGGTAGGGAATGTTCTTGCATCTTTTTCTCCTCCCAGCTCCTCTTCATGGTAACTGCTTTCTTATCTTTGTAATCCTCATACTTGCCAGTCCTCTTCAAGTTCACTATTGATTTTGCTTCATGACCTACAGATAGAAAAATAAATAAAAACAATATATAATGTATTCATGAACTAAAAGATAGGCAAGTAGTAATTAATTAAGATGAACATTTTCTGCATCATATTGCAGAGTAGAATACTTGAATGAGTGTTGGAAAGTTCCCACATGACACAAACAAATGAGATAAAACAATTGTTACAAATATAGTATACCTGTAAAAATATTTCAGTCACAAAATTGGTTTTAAGATTCTTGTTGTATCCCTTAGAAGTTTTCACTAAATTAAAATACTACTTTTTGCAAGTGCTTCATCACTAAAGATGTTTTTTTTACATACAAGTTTCTATGGCAACCGACATGGCTAATCATAATGCACCCCTAAAACACACAAACATAAACATCTCTGGACAGTGTAATTACATTAAATATACACTTGTAAGTTTATGTAATCCATTACAATATATTTGTTTTATATCAATATTAGTTTTCACTGTAAATACAATATATATCATTATCATTAATCAGTGTAAACTGTACACAGTGTATTCAGTACAACGAAATACCTTGATATAGGGTATAAATGATAATTAAGATTATAATTACTACAATAATTCAACTTACCAAAGACAGGTCGCTGCTCGTCAAAGTAGAGTCAACTATATTTTCCAATGACTACTTTCCAGGAGAAAGATTTATGAGGAGTTTACACTAAAATACTGCTCGCGCTGAACATCAGATACTGCACATGTTCTTGCATAGAGCATAGATATGAGATGCTGCACACATGGGATGCTGCACATGGTTGAATAACTCACATTACTTAAAAAAAATTGATCATCCATTGTTCTAAAGTGGCCTCTTTTGTCTTACTTTACATATCCTTTCACTCACTTTTGATTAGGGCCAGCTTATAAGTGTCTCTTTCACTGTTGTTATGGTTAGTAACGTTACACTCTGTATCATAGACTGGTTAGTAACGTTACATGGTTAGTAACGTTACAGATTTTGACTGCTTATAATTAATACATCATATAATATTTGTAAAATTTGTTCCTTAATTTTGATAGAGCATTGCCTGGAACAGAAAAATTTGAAGTAGGAATATTATAAGGCATTGCATTCTCTCTATAGAAAAATATATCCATGTTTTGGTTAGTAACGTTACATGGCATACCAATGGTTTTTAATTTCACTCACTGTTGGCATAAGCAACTCAGATTCTTAATTTTGCATGATAAATCTATTAGAGCATTGTACTCACTAAATAAATATGATAAGTTTGTAAGGTCTTGTGTATTTTCATGCTCATAATGGCTTAATCAACTTTTTCTTAACTTACATTAGAAATAACACAGGAAAATATAACCAATATAAATTCGCTATTTTAACCCACTTTTACCACAGTCAAAGCAAAATAAATAACCTTTCCAGTAATTTTGATGTGTCTTTAATCATATACAACCAAAAAATGTAAGAAAAAGACACTTTGAAATTTTGGGGTCATGTCCACCTAATCATGGAATTGCCCACATGCACAATATTTTATTTAAAATGGTTTAAACAAATGCATTTTTGGAAAGCGCCCTCTCCAGTTTAAAAAGCTCTTTTTGAATGATAACAGGCTTTTTACTTAGTCATTTGTACATTTTTATTCCTTTTGAGCATGGTGGAGTTAATTATTAGTTAGTAATGTAATGGTGTAGGTTTTGATTACTAAAATTCAGTTTGACTTAAACTGTACTCTCTCTACCAGAACTCAACTATCACTTTTATAATTCCCGGCAGTAACTTGTGATTTAATTATTACATTAAAAAATGTGAATTTTTAAATATTTAATCTAATGAAGACTTTGTTAAAATGAACCAATACTTTAGCACCAGTAAAAAAATAATAATAACCAGGGTCGGTATTCAATTCAATACTTTAAAATACAAATTTACAAGTAGCATTTATATAGGCTGAAAACTTGTATTAAAATGGTTTTTATAGAATTTTACTTCAGTAAGTCTAAATTAAATATTTGAAGACATAATGACACCAAAATTTGGGCAACATTTTCAGTTGATGAAATAATCAAAGCTCAGTTTTGGCCAAGTAATCTACATTTTTACTTGTATGGAATCAAATACCGTCCCAGAATTAAACCTCTCACCTTATTTAACATTGTGTTGGCTGTCTTGCCATGTGTAATTACAAACAAAAAGAGGTCAAACCTGTCTTTTAGAAACCACCTGTTAATAGCAACCATATCCTGTCTGCAATGGCCACAAAAGTGATCTAATGCAGAGGAAAAGGTAGAGAACCTATGTAGAGATCACCTGTCTACACTCTACAGTGGCCTATTTTCTTAGTTCCATGGATGGCCACTAGTCTATACACAGGTTTTTACTGTGTATAACAAATGACTCACTCGACCGCATGGTCAATATCATTTTCTGTTTTTTTAATTGTCCTGATGTGTGTGCCTATTCAGCACCATATTTGTAGAAATGGCCGATCTTCCATGGGCTCCCTTAATCATTGCTCGAGTCCTCTGGCTTGCTGTCCATGCAGTCTGTTCACCTTGATACTGGTAGAACTTGATCTGTTGAATCAAGAAAAAAATACACAAAGCAAAACATACGTTACTATAGAAACCAGAAGTATTGGTTTAATTTTGAAAGGTGTGTGTACTTTCTACCACTCTAGCTCTGTGGGTGTCTATTTTGTTTGCTTCTAAAATTTAATTCCATGAGGTAATTATTGTTTCTTAGAATATTGCTTCATAAAATTTGCAAGACATTTAATTTTATCTTAGATATAATGTAAACAAATACAATCATTAAAAAATAACCTTGTTATAAATATAGCAGGGAGTTGTATTTTGTATGCCATAATTTCAATTGAGATATATCAAATCTTTTCACCAAATGCAGTAATTATAATATTAATATTTACGAATAAGTGTTAGAATAGTACAAACATCTAATATCACTATTTGTTATACAAATTGACAGAAATGTAATCAGTAAAAAAAAGTTGATTACCTGTTGGGTGTGATGATCCACGTCATGCATTGCCAATGGGTGAAAAGGAAGAGAGTTGACATGAAGCATACCTTAGCCGAAGGAATCTCCAACAAATGAAGCACTGAATCAGACTGCTGAAAACGGAAGAAATGAACAAAATATCTACATTAATAATAAACAAACATAAATCCGATTATGAATTTGTTTATATCACAGTAAATACTCAATTCAAGAGCACTTACTTAGACAGTGTCCATCGTTGGATTTTCGAACCATCAGTGCCAGTTCACCAAATAAAAAAGAGGAACATAGATATTAATCAGTAATTTGCTTTGAGACGAGTCTAAAATACTATAGACTACATTCATAATTTCACATAGAATCCTACTAGTATATAAGTAGTAGTACTACCACAATAAACATAGATTCATGCAAAATTATCAATCATTTTAAAAAATCATCTATCATCAACTATCATCTAGCTCAGCAGTTTCTGGACCCTGCACAAGCAGAAATTTTACTACTCTATTCATTGTCTCTAGACCTGAAAAACAGTCTCTATATATATTCCGACAGTTGCTCCACTGACCGCTCCATTTAGGGGTAGTACAGTATAAGTTTTTATTTTTAAAAAACAACAACACATAATACACCACACAAAGAGTTGGTTATTTCTAACTAGACCAGGTCCAGCCACTATCTTAATATGGCCCTAATCTAATTAGGCCTTACGTAGTACGTACACGTAGTTAACACTAACATGTACACAATTGGTTTATGAATGACCGTAAAGGCGTAATGACCGTAATGAACCACCCAAGGCCAAGGGCAAGGGCAAGGCCAAGACCAAGTAACCAAGTTAATTATTGGGCCACGACCGCTGGCACTGATTCCCATTGTCTACTGACTGTCTAGAATCTAGTGTGATTTGGATTTCTTTTTTTAAAGTTTTAATCACTTCACAGTTACCAAAATCAGTCTGTGTTCCAGTGGATATTAGAATGAGAGCATGAGCCTGAGCCTGAGGACTGAGGACCGGCCTAGTCCTACCCTAATTCCTAGACCATCTTTGCCTTTTAAAAGCCAAGGCTTAGCCTTAGGCTTTGGTAGCTGGCCAGTACAAGTTGAAAGTCACAGACTCGTATCAAACTTCATTCAATTTTAGTTAGATTTGAAAACTAGTAATATTTAAACTTGTTTCTTCAATAATTTCTGACTAATTACTCAATTAAGTTGATATTGAGACTTGACATGATGATACTAATCTTTATTTAGACTCTCGAAACCAACATTTAATGGCCTGACCATTCGTTTTTGTGTCTACAAAATCAAACTTTCGCTTGCCTGAATGCAGCAGCAAGACGGTACTAGGAATCTACGTACGGTCCTACATACAATTTGTCCCCGCGGCTGGTGGCCCAGCAAAACACTAAATATTGCTATCTACCGTAGATAACGACCTACGCACAGTGGAAGGGTTAACTGACTAAAGCGTAAAACATTATGAGGATTTTAGGCAAACTTACCGATATTGCTGTAAATTCTTGATGGTTCAAATACTGCGTTCCGTTCCACTCAATATTCTGGACCCGATGCTCACAAAATTAGGCATTCAAAATGCCTCTTTGCGCCACAAAATGATTTCCAATTCCGATGATGGGTTGAGAAATTTGTACTGTCGCACTAAATACGTGTGGACAATTTGACCGCAATAAATCAGCTGATTAGCGATAATTCGCGATATTATCGATACTTAATTATTCCTTACTGATAATTTCATAGACATTATGCATGGACAAACTTGACTAATAAGGCATATCCATTACTAAATAAGGTAAAAGTTATGACGAAATTCTTCATGAATATTCATAAAAATGTATTCTTCTGCGCATGTGCGATGAACTTTCGCTTTCCCTACAAATAATGTTGGATTAACAGTTAAGAGATATGAGGGAGGGCAAGCGAACAGCTCATGAATATTCAAGACCTAGATAAATCGCTTCAAATTTGACACTTTTTTAACACGTACGTCTATGGAGAGTTACCCCCCCTTGATCGCAACCATAGAAGTATGACTCCAACACTGGCAGCCAAATAGCAGAGGAATAAAAACACGTCTAGTTTATTATCAACCAGGCCCCCCCAACTCAAAATGGAAGTTGGCCAAATTTGTAATGAAGAGAACCACCGATGTTTATGTTAATTCGACTGGCTGCCATGGTAATATTAGCGTAAATTCATTCATAATAATGCGCGGGCGCGAACTTCACAATTATCACGCACGAATTTATGGTATGCCTCTGTTATGACGTCACAATGAAAAACAATATTTTGATCCTAGTAGGGAAATCCCCTGTTTCTTGACTGTGCGCAATTAAATACATGATATCGCGTAACTGTTAGTACTGCGCGTAATTAAAATAATAGAGATGAATTAGAATACTTAAGCGTCTTTGGTATTATGAAGCGCAATTTTGCTCAGAAGTGCGTGTTTAAATGCCATGGCAACTGCAAGTGCGCAATGCGTAATTACTTTAGCTTTTTGCGTAATGTGTTAATTTATCCAATGAATCCACGTCTGATAATTTATTCAAATGAAAAAAATCTGACGTACTACCTCATTTGCATGACATTCGGTGCGTATTTTCAAAAACTTGCTGATAAAGGTGTGGCCTATCTCTGTGGTTAAAACGCTATACGCTTATTCAGTTGGGGTTCTAGTATTTATATTGTATTTCTGTGTTATCAACGCCCTATAGCGCCCTCTAGCGTTCTAGCGTTGATGTTGATAATGTGTGGAATATGCACGTCGTGATTACCGGTGGCCTGAAACACAAAATGGGATTCCTGCCGACACAATGTTATGGTAAGTTTGAAGAGTAATAATCAATGTATCATTTCGTTCATTTTCTGACCAAATATGATGTATTTGTGCAAAGTTATGCTGCTTCAAAGAAGGGTTATTGAAAAAAAAATTATTTTGCATGCCCTCAAACTTTGCTGGATCCTGACCCATATTAAACATGGATTAAATAAATTTTTATGTGCACTGGAAAGCCAATATTGTGGCGCAAATTTTGACACCAAATTCATTTGGGCTCAAAAATAAAACTATGTGTCAAATTTTGAGTCAAAGTTGGTGCTAAATCCGAAAAATTATTAGAATGAGCTACGAAAGCTGTATGCTGTGTCACGTGACCTTCGCATAAGCGTGAAATTTCGTCCTGCATTCGCGGAGCTAGACTTGTTTTGGAGATTCGATGTTGCCCCACCTATTGAAATTGGTGATGGATATTTGATTTGTTTGTTCTAAACTCGTCTTGACTGTCTCTGCGCTTAGAAAATATTGAATTTGTCGACATCGACATCCATTGTTTAACCCATACCACGGCATGATTATAGATATATATATATTGGCCTAGGTCGGCATTTTTCTAAGTTTGTGACTTGTGTGACTGAGTGTGAGAGACAGTGAGTATTACTGTATAGTGTATACGCAATTGAAGTTACTTTTCTTGTTGTTTGTACTATTCTAGTATTGTACTTGTAGTTTGTAGTTGTAGTTGTAAAACAAAGTCTAGGCTGTCTGAATTTTATTCATGATCTGTGATGGCTGCTTTACATTTTATCTTGCTCAATCCGTACTGTTCCCATACTATAAATGCATGATCATGATGATGCAAAATCATTGCACAAAATTTAAAGGAAATGTTGTCTAGACTAATTAATAATGTGACAAGCCATTTTTGTTTTCTTCATTTTTCTGATCGGAATATTCTGACTCGACATACCTGTCTTTAAATTTGGCTCTGCTGTTAAAATACTGACGGTGCATACAATGCTCAGATTCATGCTATGTCTAGAATTCTTGCGGAATGTTGATTGTTTTTTTTCTTCTTCCCCTCTTTCTTCTCTAGCTGTGGCCCGACATTCAGTATCGGTTCGGTGGATGGGGATGTGATCATGTTGTCACAGGATCGGTCACCCTCACCTTACTCCCTGACGACAGCGGCGCTCCTGATGCGATTGCGATGCTCCCGCCGGCGTCTGCGGTTGGCCCACGCTACAGACATACTGCTGAGCTGACGGGACGGCCAGATCTCCCGGGGTCCTGGTCCGCTGGTGATAGGTGCTTGCTGGCGACCGGCTCGCGGATTAAATTACTGTACTAACTGGTATGTACAAACTAAACTGCGATACTACACATCGATGTAACGGTGATATACGACGAAACACTAGATAACAGCATGCAAACGATACTATAAACCGTACTGAAGACTGTCTGGGTTTCAACTCACTAAACAATACATCACCCAGGCAGGCCTTATATACCCTTCCCAAGGCCATTTAGCAGGCCTGACATACCGCCTTTCCTGGGGCAACTATTAATAGACTTTGAGAAAACATTTAAATCATTGATATTGACAATGATATTGATGCTGTAGTTCTGTATAGGGACAAAAAGTGTGAACAAATCATAAAACATTCAAGAATAAGGACATGAATTCAGCCTAAGTTGGGAGTGATGAAGTACGTTTCAATGGTGAGATCTTCATTAAAGTTTGGATGATAAACATCAAGAGCGGCTTAATCAGTGGCGAGGTGAGGGATCTCATCGGAGTCGCTGAAGGACGCACTACTATTTGCAACATCATCGTAGGCCAGATGTCCGATGTCAGCGACGTGGAAGGGGAGGAGAGCGTCGTCATCCAGGCAGTCATCTTCGAGAAGATGGATGTGGCAAGCGTCTTTGTGGGCGACATCACGCTTCGCGACAACAACATCAGGAAATGGACTCTGTTGTCAGTGTACTTATCTTCGGTATGCTGGTAAAGTCTTACTTCAGGAAGACCATGATAAACTGAATGTCAGTGCAAAGTTGCAGATTTCTAGTGCACAGTAGAAACACTACTTGTTTTAGCACAGTCATGGAGTTGGACACATTGTGATTTGAGAAAATGTGTAACACTGAAATGAAAACATGGACACATACTTCACCTTTTTAGAAAATAGGACTAAGCTGAATTTAGACTAAACATTTAAAAGAAAATAACAGTTCTTAGTTCAGATAATTATTTTGTCTTTATTGTGAAATGAACAGTTCATGAACTTTGATTCACAAGAAGGAACATTTTAATTCCAGTTAAATCGCTGAGATATTGAGCTGAACTTGGACTTTGAACAGTTTGATTCATTTCATGCAAGCAATCTCAGCTCAGAAAGACTGTTGTTGTGAAAGGCAACTACATGTAAGTATGTGATTACATGTATGTATATAGATCTACAAGTTTGTCAGTTAGCTTCTACTCAGCGGTGAGTATAGATGTATATAACTTTGAATACCGTCTACAGTATGACATTTTTTAATGTACTGAAATCAATGTTTCTGTATTAGGGCTGAAATTATGTACCTTTACCTATACATGTACTCTTTCAGGAACAAAGTTTATATTTTATTTCAGGGCTCCCTTTTGAATTTTATGAAAGTTTTTGTGGGCTACTTTTCCAACTTTCGGGGGCTTCAAATTTCTGGGGCTATTTCTTTGCTAATATCGGGGACTACTAAGGGCTTGCCACTCACACTGGCCCACTAGCCTGGGGCCAGTAAAATTGCACCTTGGGCCAGCAAAAATTTATAAAATTCAATATTTTGGTGGCCTGAGGGGGCAAGCAGATTTTCAACATGACATGGACAAAATTAGGCAATTTGTGGCTTGATCAGGAAGAGTGATATTTTGAATAGTAAAAAGATTACAAAGTAAATGTTTGGGGCCAGTGAATATTTTAATCGAGCGATCAGAAATAGGGAAAAAATCATTTGACTGGAAAAAAAGGCAAAAAGATGAGTGTGGAGCCCTTGGCTACTATTTACATGTACATTGTAGCTCTAATGGTGTAAGTGATTATCGGATCTGCATTCATTGTTCGATCATGATCCATATTGATCATGCAGAAAAATAGGTGGATTTTGTTTTCTTTATCTTTTCCCCCTGTAATTATTTGTTACATGTTAATCTGAGGTCAATGACTCTTGTGTAGTGTACAGTATTATTACCTTAAATGCAATCCAGTGATTGATCAGATAAGTTAGCATGTTTCATACTTACAAGTTGCTTTACAAGTTGAGTGAAAATTGTACTTTTATCATCCAACAGTGCACTTGTCAAATGATAATTTGTAATGTATGGTAAATATGTTATTCCATGTTTACATCTAGTCCATGCCTTAGCTTGTTGCATGTACAAGTACACATTGTACAGAAGTGTGTAATTAGATTCATGGATTAATTTATGTCAAGGTTGTTATCAATTAGACAGGGATCAACACTCACACAAAATTGCACTTTGGGCCAGCAAGTAATATTTTTGTGGCCCGATCGGGCAAGCAGATTGATTACTCATTAAATAACATTGTTGGGGCAAGTAATTTTTCTTTCAGACCACAGAATAGGAGAATAAGTTATTTTACTGGCCCAATTAGGCCACTGAGAAAAAAAGTTGACTGTGGAGCCCTGAATTAGAGATATTTTTTTGTATCTAGTAAGATGATAAATTGCTTTTCACAAATGTGTCATAAACAGTTACTTTATACCCTCATGGCATTTTACACTTATTCAATCATGGAGAAAGCTTTTCTATGATCGTATAGACTAAATGTTATATAATTGAATCCTTAAATGCCTTTTTACAAACAGTATATTCTTGCCATCTGAACATGTATCTTATTATTGTGATATCTTTGTATCAATGGCACACTTGCTATTATTATTAACATATGTCTACTGCATGTTTATTTTCATATAACACGTTTCATTAAAAAAAAATCAAATGATTTCCTTGTTTCCAAGTGTTACAATTACATGTATGTGTATGTGTGTCATGTGTTGTTGTGTAGGTGCATTTGCATGTGTGTGTATGTATAATAATAATTTAATAATATAAACAAATATTAAATCTAAACAAAATTACAAAAAAGTATTGATGTATGTATACTTACATTATGTATGCATGTTTGTATGTATGTATATATGTATGTACTTTGTATTATGTATACATTGTATGTCTGTATGTATGTATGTGTGTAATGTATGTGTGTGTGTGTGTGTGTATGTATGTATGTATGTTTATGTGAGTAATTGTTTTTGTTTTGAACATAGCAGATATTTGTGTTGCACTCTTTGTGATGTATGCAATGTTTATGACGAGATATACATGTATGATGTAATAATATTGTTTCAGTAAAACTAAAAGGGGGGATTTAATTTCCAGATTTCTTGTTTTTACCAATCATTTAGTGTTCCTTATCAGTACCTAAAAGTATATACAAATTGCCACCTACTAGTCAAATGTTACAAACTTTGAACATGAAATGTGTAAATATCTACAAAATGTATCCCTAATAAATGCCATAAATCCTAAGCACGCTCACACATACTGGACGAACACAAGGTAAACAATGCCTGCATACATAAATCACTACTCAACATTTTTTCCCACACTTGGAATACAGTACGTGGGACTGCGGTGATCATATCCTGACTGAATTTCGTTCATAAACATGTATATGAAAGTTGTTATTGTTTGTTATATATCCTTACAAATGTTTATCTAAGGTCATTTCATCCGTTTTTACCGTAAAACTACAAATAATTATGACTGTATATTAAATAAGTTACACTTTGATAGTTATTTTGCGCTAGCAGAATACGCCCCAGTCCGAAGGGAATGACGTAATTCCTCTCGGCCGCTGACTGACCAATCACAGAGCAGGATATCGTCTCTTCTCAACGGTCGTGTTTTGATGAGTTTTTGACATTGTAGTTGTGTTAGATTTTGCTGGATCCTGACCCATATTAAAACGTTTACACCCCCATGTTTATATTTTCGGAAAGAAGAATAAATTGCGATTATATACGTTAGACTTTCATTTGGGCTCAAAAATAAAACTATGTGTCAAAATTCGAGTTGTTTTCAAAGTTTTTGTCTTTGTAAAAAAACACATTTTTAACGTGGAAATTGAATTATTTACATGATTCGTATAATAAATATACTTAAATATTCAATAACTCCAGATATTTGCTATGATATTGCAAAAAACAGAGCGCAAAAAAGTGATAAAATAAAGGAGATATCGTCGTTTGAAAAAGTGCCTTTTCGGAGAGCTCTACGGTAGGGGTCAACCCGGCCAAATACGCTGTATTAATGAAATCCCCGCTACAGTACTGGGCCGATCTTCCTCTGCCGGTAGGCTGCTGGGCGTTGACGCAACTCGCAAGCCCCATTCGCATTCGTTCGCCTTTCGTTCACAGTCGCGCTAACACACGGAGAGACTGGTCCATGAGGCGCATATATCACTAATTTTTTGCGGAATGGAAGGAAAAATCATAATCTTAATCCACCCGGTAGTTGGATCACATATTGGAGAGTAAATTGCTGGTAAGTACCGTATCATTATGTATAGTTTTAAGCACAATTAGCGTGCACACAAATATTTGGTTTCAGTTTTTTATTAGGAGAACATAGAACGCTAGTGCCTCGCACTAGCGGTTCTAAAAAGTGATACCCGGGCGTCAACCACTTTTATATGATATTTTGAAAGCAAATTTCACAACAATTAGAGCATTTGAATGGAAATTATTATTATTTCCCATGTTTTTTTCGATGATCTTTCATATGGAATTGAAATCAACCAAATCCGTTGCAATCGATGTTGGGGGGGCACTTTGGAAATTACCAAAACTCAACTTGGCCTTTAACTAATCATGAACAAAGAATGGGATTTATATGGGGAGGGGAAAAAGGGAGAGGGCATAATAATGTTCTCTGGATGGCTAGGGGGGGGGGGGGGGGGGGAGGTGCGGGTTAATGGGATATAACGGAGTATATATTACCTCCTCGGTTTGAGGGGGTTTAATTGAATATGAACAAAGATTGGGACTACTAATATGGGGAGGGGAGAAAGGGCGAGCATAATAATGTTTTCTGGATGGCCAAGGCTAGTCAAGGGGTGCGGGTTGAGGGGATATAAAGGAGTATATAATTGTTGTATTATATACGCGCACTATATTATTCATATGTAAGTACATTATACATATACGCTATGCAAGGAGTGCTGCGGTATGAGCAGCAAGATGACGCCGTTTGGACACGTTTGTTTGTATTACTGGATTAAAGTTGTTGTTATATCTTTACACAACCGCCTGTTATCTCTTTATTCATACCAGTCCACTAATACAACATGGTGGCAGCGCAGTGGCGATACAGATTCACTGCCAAATCAGCACAGGACTGACGTTTTGTTAAGGAAAATCAACATGAGTGATTTGTGCTGAAACAAAGTTGGACCGATTCAATGGGACACACAACACATTCATATCTACTGCAGACACTCGTACATCAACTGGCTGAATGACTCGTTATCTGTAAGTAACATCGTGTGGGAATTAACTGATTATCTTCTCTCAAATCGCTGCTCATCAGAGAGAATTTTGTCCATGTCATTCGATATCGATTTCGTTGCACACATTTTGACATTATACGCCAAGCCTGTTCCTAATTCCACACGCACGCTAGCTACGCCAGCCTAGCGTAATTTAGACATTGTACCAGTCGATCATCGATCGTCTACGCTGCGCACAGCCTAGCCAGCTAGCTCGCTGCATGCATCCAGTACTGCACCGACGCACTGACAACGCAGATCGACGCACCGCCGTAAAAAACTGCCTAGCAACGGAACGGGATCATCACCGCGCGGAAGGATATAGCTGACGGATCGAGTCTCTACCGTATGCTGTGAGATTGCCGATCGAGTAACCGAATAAACATTGCTGTTTATGTATGCCGGCGAAGACCGTACCGAAGTCGAGGGACATCATCAAAGACACGGCACAATATAGACTGAAACCTGAAACTAATCCAAGCCAGCTGAAGGAAATGGACTAAGTATTTAAGTAATATGCAAATAATGACATAATTTCAGACATTTGAAATATTTACCTGTGGGCGATTTTGCACCACTTTGTTATTTGTTATTCTTCATGAATGCCTTGACACATTTATATTTCATGCATTTTTGTGAAAGTTACCATATTATATGCCTTGATATCTTATTTTTACTGAGTGTAAAATATAGACAGAATTGATAATTCACTATCAATTTTTTTTTTTTGTCATACAGGAATATACATGTTTTGTGAATGTAATTGCAAGCTCGTATATTTTGATTTCTTCATCGTGTACACTAAATACCTAGTGATTTTGTGTCATACAATCAATTCATTTGTGATTGACATATTCACATCTATCTATTGTGATTTATTCACGGTGTACACCCTATATTTGAAATTGCACTCTTTGTAAATTTGCACTATTTAATATTGATATCAAGCAACTATACCATTTCTTCTTCGTTGTTATCAGTCATAATATCACAAGTGCATCATGTCGAGATATCCAGAAATGAATTGGAATAACACTGATGTGCCAGAAGAATTCAAGCTATTCAAACAACGCATGGAGTTATGCCTTCAAGACAATGATGTCCAAGACCCAAAGAAACAAGCAATTAAAATAAAGATAGCAGTAGGAAATGAAGGTTTGCGCAGAATAAATGCATCCGGGCTATCTAATGATGACCAAGAAAACCCTGCACTGCTGTGGTCAACCCTTGAAGGTCAGCTGAAAGTCAAGCTGAACTTCCGCATCCACAGGCTCGAGCTGATGCGATATCGACAGCACTCAGGTGAAACTATCGACGAATTTGTAAACAGATGTCGGAGCAAAGCCAAAGAATGTGACTTTACTGAAAATGAACTTTCGGAACGTGTCACAGAGTTAGTTATTGCGTCCACACCTAATGAGGCATTCCAGAAGGATTTGCTAGACCAGCCCAAAGGCTACAAGATAGAAGAGCTCCTAGGTGAGGGCAGGAAATATGAAGCCATCGCTGTAGGCAAACAATGTCTTCGCTCAATCGACTCTGCAGCGAACAATGTAGATGCCCTATCACACAACCAAGCCGGACGCAAGAAGTGCGGCAACTGTGATCTGAATCACCCGCCACGCAAATGTCCAGCTTACAAAGATACCTGCAAATCCTGCGGTTCTAAGGGACACTGGGCCAAATGCTGCAGAAAGGCCAAACATAGAAAACCATTTCGAGGACGAAGTCAAAGCAGGGGACGCCAAGGCAGCAATCGCAGTTTTCCTCAACGAAGGCAGAACACGCACCCAAGACACCCAGCGAAACAAAGGGTTGCTGAAGTCTCCAAAGAGCCAGGAGGAGAAACGCATGATGACTTCGAAGAATTCCATACTATCGTACTGGGAAATGACGAAGATGCTCGCATTGACTCTGTGCATCAGAAAGAAGCATTCGTCAAGATTGGGATCATCTGTCCAAGCAAACCAGGACAGCACATCCTGCACGCAAAGGTTGACACCGGTGCCAGTGGAAACACACTCCCTCTACGAACGATCAAGGCCATGTATGGAAGCAGATGGCAAGCAGTAACTCGCCCAACCACTGCACGTCTTACCGCATATAACGGTTCTCCGATACATTGTGTGGGCACACTATCAATCACGTGCAAGTACAAAGACTCCGAGTGGAGAGATCAAGTGTTCTACGTGGTCGATGTCTCCGGACCAGTGATCATCGGACTGCCTATGTGCAGTGAGCTTCAGGTTGTAACCATGTCCACCAGATGCACCACCAGAGCCGTAGCCCGACCAGCGGACCGCCTCCGTTGAACTCTGTCAAAGACCTGCAAGCACTGTATCCCGAACAATTTGACCGTATTGGTAATTTTCATGGGGAAGCGACACTGCATGTCAGAGAAGAGGCTGCTCCCACCATTGATCCACCACGGAAGTGCAGTGTCCACATCAAAGACAAACTGAAGTCTGAGCTAGATTCGATGGAGAAGCAAGGCATCATCCGAAAAGTCGAACATCACACCGACTGGTGTAGTTCGATTACGACAGTTCTCAAGAAAGATGGATCCTTGAGGGTATGCCTAGACCCCAGGAGATTGAATCAAAATCTCAAAAGATGTCCACACAAGATTCCAACTCTCGAAGAACTCAATCCAACCTTCTCTGGAGCAAAGCATTTCTCCAAGCTAGATGCTAAATCTGGATACTGGTCTGTTCACCTATCCAAAGAATCCCAGGAGCTGACAACTTTTCGTACCCCGTTTGGCAGGTACTGCTACACACGTCTTCCTTTCGGACTGTCTGTCAGCCAAGATCTGTTCCAACAACATATGGACCGCATTGTTGGCCAAGCAGAAGGATGCATCTGCATCGCTGATGACATCGCAGTTGTTGGACGTACCGAGGCGGAGCATGACAAGAACCTCCACAGACTGATGGAAGTTGCGCAAAGAGAAGGACTCGTCTTCAACAGCAAGAAGTGCATCATCAAGACGGACAGCATCAACTTCTTCGGCTCCGTGTATACCAGAGATGGAATCCGCCCTGATCCACAGAAGATCGAAGACATTCATGCCATGCCGACACCCCAGGACAAAGAAGATCTACAGAAGTGTCTTGGCCTTCTCAACTATCTCGCTCCACACATCGCCAACTTCTCGGAAAAGGCATCACCTCTACGTGAACTGCTGAAGCGAGATGTGCCATTCACATGGCAAGACGATCATCAACACGCTTTCAATCAACTCAAGAAAGCAATCTCTGCAGAATCCTGTCTGCAATACTACAATCCTAAGGAAAAGACGACCCTGGAGGTCGACGCATCGATGAAAGGTCTTGGAGCATGTTTGATGCAAGATGGCAAACCAGTTGCATTTGCATCAAAGTCTCTCTCACCGTGCCAGGCAAACTACTCCAACATTGAGAGGGAAACACTAGCCCTAGTGTTTGGAATTCAACGCTTCCACACGTACCTGTTTGGAAACCAGTTCGATGTCGAGACTGATCATAAGCCTCTGGAAATGATCACGAGAAAACCACTAAGATGTGCACCACCTCGTCTACAAAGACTGCTCATCAAGATCCAAGGATATGATTTTGATGTCAGATACAAGCCAGGCAAATCGATGATCATATCAGACGCCCTGAGCAGGATGCCCAATCCAGACAAGAACCAAGATGTTCAACTCGATGTCAATGTGGAAGAGATCAATTCGCACATTGATCTGATATTCTTCGCGCAAAAGAAGAGGGACGAACTACAGCATGAGACATCGAGAGATCCTACCCTGAGAGCTCTGTGGAAAGTCGTCACAAATGGCTGGCCAGACACGATAAAGGAAGTTCCCACAGAGGTCAGAACCTTTTGGCCATACCGTGATGAAATCGGAGTATCAAATGGTGTACTTTTCAAAGGAAATCAAGTCATCATTCCCACAGAACTCAGACAAAACATTCTAAATCAACTCCATCAGGGCCACCAAGGGATCGAACGTACTCGCAGACTAGCAAGGGAAACGGTGTACTGGCCAAAGATCAACAATAACATTGAGCGAGTCATCAAGAATTGCTGTGCCTGCCAAGAAAATCAAACCAAGCAGCAAAGAGAACCTTTGCAACCTCACGACATACCAACGTCACCGTGGACGAAGCTTGGAACTGACCTGTTCACTTTCAATAAAGAAGAATACCTGTTGGTGACTGACTACCACTCAAAGTATCCTATCGTGCGCAAGCTGCACAATACATCCAGCATGTCGGTTGCGAACATACTGAGTGGCATCTTCAGTCTTTTTGGACCACCAACAACTCTGGTATCAGACAATGGTCCACAATTCGTTGGAAAACCATTCAGAGAAATGTGCGAGAAATGGTCAATAGATCACATCACATCATCTCCGCGATACCCAAGATCCAACGGACTCGCCGAACGCATGGTGCAAACTGTCAAAGGGATTATGACAAAGTGCACAAGAACTGGCCAAGACATCCAAACAGCACTTCTACATTTCCGTGCCACACCAATTGACTCCAATCTACCATCACCTGCAGAGTTACTCATTGGGAGACCAATCCGGACAACGCTTCCGAGTCACCATCTGACCAGACAATCGTCTACGCCTGATCTGCTGTTTCAGAGACAAGAGAAGATGAAACACGATCACGACGTGCATTCTAGAGAATTACCACCTCTGCACGTTGGACAGAAAGTCAGAGTTCTGGATCCTAAGGACAACACGTGGCTTCCAGCCGAAGTGAGCAAAGTGCGGCCAGAACCAAGATCCTACGAAGTAGCAACTCCCAACGGCAGCATCTTGAGGAGGAACAGATCTCACTTAAGAGAGATGCCGAATGGAACCACTCAAAAACAGATTGTTCCAAAACGAGTACATTTCGAAGACGACAGCGACAGGAGTGAAGTGACGAGACAAAGTCAAAACAAAACACAAACACACAAACAAAGACAACATCACACGTCAAACACACGCTCAGACACCACACACTACACTACAAGATATGGGCGTGAGATCAGACGACCCTCGCGTTACCATGAGTAGTACACACTGGAGAGAAAACCAGCTACACTGTTAATATCGTAAATATTGTATGAGTAAACAGTTCTTGAACAAAGATATGTTCATCCATTGTGTTCTCTATTTGTGTGGATGTTGTTAACTTCGCAATGTTAATCAGTTATTGGTGTTTGTAGTTCATTAAGTGGTTACTATGTATAGCATCTTAATTAATACCGTTTGAAATATTTGTTGCATACTTTATGTACAAACATTAGGACCCCAAATATTATTTAAATTATTGTGAAGCTGATATTTCACATTAGAAAGTTCATTCAAATTTGACACAAAGGCTTTTAAATACGTACAAGACGAAATGCTTTTATTGACAAAAAATAAGTTGAGTTTAAATGAAAAGGTTAGATTGTGTGATTGTGCATACTGCGTAGAATTAATGTTGTTTTTCTATTCATATGAAACAAGAAAATTAATTAGAGTTACATTATGAATATTTAAATATGAAAGAAAATGCATACAAGTATTTTGACAATTTGTTCAGTACAAAATCCTTAATTGTTTAAATAGTTACGTTAAATGTAAAACGCTCAATATGTGTCGAAAAGGTTAAATCGCATACAAGTACTTTTGACAATTTGTTCAGTACAAAATCGTTAATTGTGTACAACGCTTAATATGTGTTATAAAAAGGCTAAAACTGATTTATTAGGAATAATCATTAGACCAGTTGTTCGATAAGAATGAGATTGAGTTATTTCACCATCAAAGTTTTTATTAGATGATAATGATTGCATCCAAAGCTCAAACAAGTTTAGAATGTTAATAGTTTGAATGAATGTTTCACATTTATATGATAGTCAAAAAGTTATTTGCCATCTTATCTTTTCAGAAAGAGGGGGATGTTGTATTATATACGCGCACTATATTATTCATATGTAAGTACATTATACATATACGCTATGCAAGGAGTGCTGCGGTATGAGCAGCAAGATGACGCCGTTTGGACACGGACGTTTGTTTGTATTACTGGATTAAAGTTGTTGTTATATCTTTACACAACCGCCTGTTATCTCTTTATTCATACCAGTCCACTAATACAACAATAATTACCTCTTTGGTTTGAGGGGGTTTAATTAAAATAAAATGAACAGAGAATGGGACTACTATTTAATAAAAACCCCCTCAACCTAAAAGGTAAAATATATGCTACTCCTTTATATCCGCCTTAACCAGCACACCCCTCCCCCCTGGCTACCCCTAGCCATCCAGAAAACGAGTCCCCATTCCCCCCTTCCTATCTAATAGTAGTCCCATTCTTTGTTAATATTACTTTAAATTTTTTTTTAAGGCAGATTTATTTCTGCATTTATTAACAAAATGAAAATAAAATATACAAAGAACATTTTTACATACATAATAATAAAACAATGAAATAGGAATAGTTATATAATCATATAAATTAATGTGACAATAATTTATGTATATTATTACAACAAATAAACAAATGCAGCAGACCAACCATCATAAGCAGGGAGCTTGAGTGGATGGTGGCCTGGGAGAGGGGGTGGGGGGGGGGGGGGGGGGTGGGGGGTGGGGGAGCTATATGGTGCCAACAAGGTGTTGTATAACAATTACTAACTCGTCACTTAAATGAGTCTAATTAAAACAAAATATATATATAAATACAAATAAAATAAAATAAATAAAAAGCGTGTTGTGCAGGTCAACAGTGCAAGTGCAAACGCATGTTTATTCTATATTGTATAAAATAAAAAGGGGTGCATGTCATATTGTACGTGCTGGTGCGGGTGCAAAACACACGTTTTTCTTTATAATGTCACACCATAACAATTACTAATATTAAACAATGTACCAATGCCAATTAATAAGCAACTTTAATCCATAAATACACTATTGATCAAATTTCATAAATAAAATGATCAGTTTTTGATGGGAGTCTAAGTAAAATATTTTAATATAAGATTTGTTTTCATATGGGCTTTAAAAGAATAAAGGGAGGTGCATTGTTTTATGTTTTGGGGCAGATTATTCAAAATGTCGGCTCCATGATGTCTTATAGATCTATGGGCTATATTAACTACACTTTATGATTATTAAGGTGAAGGTCAGATGAATGTCGGGTGGGGTACGAATGAATATCAGTATTGTTTGTGAATAAAGTATGGAATGGTTTCGGAAGTATATTGATTGAAAATTTATACATAAATATTGCTGATTGAAAGGTGTGAATATCATTTATTTTCGGAGTTTTAAATTCATAAAATATAGAATAATTTAACCCGGCCCCTCAAACCAAGAAGATAATAGACACTTTGGTATATCCCCTTAACCAGCAACCCCCCATGGAAGTCCTATTTCTTATTCATATTTAACCTCATAAACTGAGCAGGTTATGTACTCCGTTATATCCCCTTATCCCGCACCCCTTGCCCCCCCCCCCCCCCCCCCCCCCCTTTGGCTTCCCCTAGCCATCCATAAAACATTATTATGCTCTCCCCCTTCCCCCCTCCCCATATATATTAGTAGTCCCATTCAATTAAACCCCCTCAAACCGAGGAGGTAATATATACTCCGTTATATCCCCTCAACCCGCACCCCCCCCCCCCCCCCCCCCGGCTACCCCATGGCTACCCCTAGCCACCCAGAAAACATTGTTATGCTCTAGCTTCTCCTTCTCTCCCCTCCCTATATAATACTCCCATTCTCTTTTCAAACCCCCTCAAACCGAGGAGGACTGATAAAGAACACCGCCCAAGCAAGTAGAAACAAATTCACAATCAACTACATGAATACTATACGACACCAAATTCACGATATCGTGAATATCTCGTCGTGAATCTTGACGCAAAGTTCACGAATTGTACTCTTACGTCGTGAATATTGAAAAAAAGTTGCGATTTTGCAAATTTGATCGTGAATATTGCAACAAAGTTCGCAATAAAATATGCGACTTTGCAAATCGTGAATCAAAATTTGCAAATCGTGAAACAATATGCGACTCATCACGATTCACGATGTCCCTCCGGGGCCACCATACATTCGGTTCGGTTACGATTACAAATACGTACCGAGTTTACCGATCGCGATCAGAGAACCGGTAAACCGAAAATCCGGGTCAAATACACAATTCCGCTTCCGGTTCGTGACGAAAAAATCGAGTTCACGACGACTGCAGCAGCTGCAAGTGAAACTGGTAAATATATAATTATAAAGCAGGCTGTGATCATTTATCTGTAACTTCATTACATTTTAAGCGTGAGATGAATGACGATATTGGGTCTAGTATGAAATGAAAATTTCGACGGTGCAGCACCGCCAGATTTGTAATTGTTCGTTAGGGCAGGCGTTACCGATTTCTGATACGACCGTGCTGGAAATCGACCATGTCATCATACCTGTACTGTCATGTGTAAAATACTTTGTATGTTACACATGACCCCACACACTTCGTGGTGCCTTTGTTCTATACCGCTAGCGTCCGGTCGTAACCATTAACAACTCATTGTCAACTGGGTCAAAGTGAATTCGCTCACACCCCTCGAACAATCAATTGCCCCGCCGAGCGAAAAAATAACGCACTACGGCAATGTGATTCTGTTAGATCGACAAATCTATCGCTTTCATGGCCTTTTTGACATTATTATTGTTGTTTTTACTGTCGGCATTCTAGCGATAGACGCGACCGATACGCGGTGCCTTAAGAGGCAAGAACACCGTAGCTCTACAGTAAAAGTTACTTACGGAAAATCATTTTTTTTTGCACATAAAACACAACATATTTAGTACTTTGAGCGACATTTGTAGCCCTATCAATACATTTAGGGCTGTTATAATACTTTAACTCACCGATCTCGTGTGTCACTATACATGTCATTCTATAATTACGGCGAATTGTGAGATTTTCCACAATTTTCCATCACTCTTCGTCGGTCTTTCGCCGTTCAAACTGCCGTTATCGTACACAGATGCAATAATTACGGTATCGCTAGCGTGCACAAAAAAAAAAAAAAAAAAAAAAACGACGCAAAATTTAAATGAGTTATTTGACTTGACAAACTGTTACCGCTACATTTTTAGCAAATAATTGTGGGCCAGTGATTCCAATAATTATTCGGTAGCGGTAACAGTTTGTCAAGTCAAATAACTCATTAAAATTTTGCGTCGTTTTTTTTTTTTTTTTTTTTTGTGTGCACGCTAGCGATACCGTAATTATTGCATCTGTGTACGATAACGGCAGTTTGAACGGCGAAAGACCGACGAAGAGTGATGGAAAATTGTGGAAAATCTCACAATTCGCCGTAATTATAGAATGACATGTATAGTGACACACGAGATCGGTGAGTTAAAGTATTATAACAGCCCTAAATGTATTGATAGGGCTACAAATGTCGCTCAAAATACTAAATATGTTGTGTTTTATGTGCAAAAAAAAATGATTTTCCGTAAGTAACTTTTACTGTAGAGCTACGGTGTTCTTGCCTCTTAAGGCACCGCGTATCGGTCGCGTCTATCGCTAGAATGCCGACAGTGAAAATAACAATAATAATGTCAAAAAGGCCATGAAAGCGATAGATTTGTCGATCTATGATTCTGTATGCTATAGCCTATACACAAACGGTATAAGTGGCCCTGCTGGTGCATGTCATGTGTCTTGATAAAGATAAGATGATGATCGATGATGAGTCTTGACCAGTGGGAAACAAAAGGACTAGCACCCTGGCCTGCAATGGGCTGCATTCATGTCACATAAATTTATGTATTAAATATTAATTCTTCGAAAATTAAAGTGGTTAATTGCAATTTCAAGTCTTCACTCGGTCTCGGGCTCGAGGACAAGATCAAGAGTCAGATTTGTTCACTTTCTGTAACTGGGTCTGGGCCGGGTAAGTTTCTGGTGCTTTTTTACCTCAAAATAAAGTTTTTAAAGATCGGGGGTTCAGGGGGTGTCCCCCCAATGACGAGTATACTATGAAGAAGGAAATTAAGCTCTAAAAACAACAATAATCCGCAATTTTCATCACATTTTTTTCACTTCTGGCACTTTCTTTTTGGCGGTCTTCAAAACAACAGAGTTGGTAAGTATTATGAAAATATATGAATTGTTGATCACACTAACAAATTTTGTAGGTAAATGCACACAACACTACATTGTAATGCTGCGCTATACGGGAACAATGTGGGACAGTACAAAAAAAGTTTGTCAAAATTTCACACAAAATTCTTATCTTAAATTCAACAAAATCAATCATGACTGGCCCTAAAAATGATACAAGTGTTATATGAACTTACCAAAATGGTCCAAATTATTCTTCAAATGTCGAAAAAAATGGAAAATCTGCACTTTTGGAAAATAAAAAGACTGAGAAAATCTCAGTCGTGATCCCTCTCGAAAGTGTTGCTGCTATCTGGATGACTGTCATGTATTTCCCGCAAGCTTCCCACACCACACGTGTTACCGTATCCGAATTCTAACACGGCGTATCCGAATTCGGATACGGCGTATCCGAAATCGGATACGGCGGGCATGCTTGCACTTGCAGATCGCGAGTTGGCTTGTTTTGGACAATAATAAGCGGCCTCCGCATGTTGCGGGCGGGCTTTCTTTGTTTACGATGGGACATCGAGCAGGAAGAGAAAGAAATGGAACTTATATGACGATTTTTGTAAGTATGACTTATCATTTTGAAAATGAAATTTTGTACAATAAATCATAAAATCAGCTTCAATCTAGGTATGCAATTTTTTACTTTAGATATGCTGTTCTTTTCTCTCTGTTTGTAGTTCAAATTGTGTCCCGTAGATTTTTACCACTGTGAGCAGTAAATGGTCCTATCAGGACCATTTACAATACATTGTAGATGTGGGTAAATGGAGGGAGGAATCAGCGAGTGGAAATATAAGTGCTGGATAGACTTTAGTGCAGCAAGCAGGAGCACTACGAACTATTCCCCATTCACCCTGTACAACGGTTGGCTGCAGCTCAGCGCGCGATCTCATTGGCTGCCTTGCTCATGACATAGCTCCTCGGTGCACGTGCCCGAAATCAGCTTTGCAGCTCTGTGTAGAATATCGCATGGAGGTAGTATCGATAGCACGCACGGGCGCAATTGCGGGCGGCCACGATGCCCACCCCTTCTCAAAGTATCGTGAGCGATACTACACGCCAGCATCTGAGACGGTACAATTCCATGCATATTACAGCGACTGCTCTCATACAACCACAACACAGGTATTATACATAGACATTATCCAATCTAGAAACATCCACGAACACGATGCGACACCGACGGAAATTCGAAAGAATATCATGAAAAGTATACTACTTACCGAAATCACAGTAAGACCAAGGTATCATATGGGCTTTCCGCTCTTGAACAGCACTTTCAAAAAATCGTGAAAAATAGAAGAAAAGTGGAAACTAGGCCGAGTTTGGTACCAGATGAAGCACAGTTGCAAGCAGAATCTTGTAGCACACCGCACGCAGGTGTAGGGGTAAGCTAGTGCGCATGCGCATCCATTTCATTCATAAAAATCGGCCCGATGCTGCCGTAGTAGTGACGTCACGTAATTAGATGAATACGTCGCTCGCTCAACGAAACCCGGAAGCCATCCGTTCGTGCAATAGTTCGTAGTGAGGAGAGGTTTTGCTCCGTACAATAGTAATGTAGCTATGTTGTGTGGCTTTACTTTAGAGTTTAGATAGAGTTTTGTGTATGCATGTTTGTGGCAGAGTTGTGGCGATAAAGTGTAAATTCCCCAATCAAGGATTTGCCCTAATTAACAAATATCTTTAAAAAAATATACATTAATAGAATTTAATGTGAATAGCCAATACTCAATAAGACAATGGGACATAATGACTAATGTTAACAGGCTATTTTTTATTGTTTGAACTGAATTTTCTTGTTAAAGATTATTGAACGAAGTGAACAATGTCAATAGATAACTCCCAAACATTTTAAAAATACAAGCTGTGAACTGGTAAAACGACAATTTTCCACTAGATTTAGTTCCAGATAAATTAAAAAGTTTTTATTAAGACATACATGTGTTCATTGTAAAATGGCGAAACATGTGGTTACAAATGGCAGTATTATGCATATTATGTACATTTATGATTTTCAAAATATGTTTAATTCTCAGAATACGGACAAGATGGGGCTGGGGGTCAAGAATTCACCCTCCCATAAAAGAAGAGAGCGAAGCCGAAGTCTGAGTTACAGTCCAGAAAATAAAAGATCCAGCAAATCTAAGTCAGGACAGCGTAGAAAGAGAGATAGTTCCTATTCACGAAGCCGTTCTCGCTCGCGGTCAAGAGAACGTCGACGATCGCGGTCAAGGGACAGATCACGGAGCAGATCTCGATCTGGTTCTCGTGGGCCAAAGAACAGGGACCAGCGCAGGGCCAGAAGCAGATCCAGGTCTCGTGAGAGGAGGAGGCGCAGCAGTTCCCGGTCCAGGTCTCCATCGTCAGTTAGCTCTGGATCACACAGTCGGAGCAGTTCAAGGTCGAGATCAAGGTCAAGATCTAGAGATCGCAATGGGAGAGGCGATCGTGATAGTTACCGCGGCTCATCAATGAGAAACAGGTCTCCTCCACGGAGAGAGGAGAGCAGAGGTGGATACAGGGATAATAGATTTGACAGAGACAGAGACAGTAGGAATGACAGAGAAAGGAATGACAGAGACAGAGATAGTAGAAATGACAGAGATAGAGATAATAGAGATAATAGGACTGATAGGGACAACATCAATGACAGAGAAGACAGGAATGACAGAGGTAGTGCGAATGGTAGAGGAGGAAGAGGAGGATGGGGAGGAGGAGGTAGAGGAGGAGAAAGAGGAAGAGGAGGAGGAAGAGGAAGAGCAGGATTAGGCTGGAGAGGAAGAGGAGGAGGAGGAGGAGGAGGAGGAGGGAGTCGCTGGGGGGATAGGGACAGACAACCAGACATGTCACATTTCGATAAGCAACAGTTTGAGCAAGATCTGAACTCTAAGATCGCCAAGTATCGGGATGACATCCAGCAGAATGGTGACCAGCAAGGGAACCGCTCTCACCACCATGGACGGGACCATAGGAATGATGCACAGAGCGATCAGCTCAACCTCTTCTTTGAAAGGTAAACACAAGACATATAGTGATCATGCAAAATTAAAACAAAGTTATGTCAAGAGTTACACCTACGCATTTTATATTATGAATTAAATTTCAGTTAATTTGTTAAATCACAATTTAGAGCATTTAAAAAAAACACTTTGCGTATGATTTTTTTTTGTGTGAAAGGTTAATAACTGTATTGATTTTGTTTCTATCGGGAAATGCTGTTTAAAACACTTCCTACTGAGATTTTCAGTGAAATGTTTTTAGGTGGTTTGAAACCACTATCTAGTCAGCTCCAGCTCGGAAATATAAGTAATGTGTCTTTTTGAATTTCCCTAAGATGAGACCATACATTCATAGAAAGAACAGGAATATAGGACTTGTCAAACAAGTTAACCCGTTCCCTTCGAGATTACGAAATCTCCATAGACTTTGTACACAACCCACTTGGTTCCTGTAGTCAAGGGGTTAACTCCATGGATTACAGTATAAACTGGAGGAGACTTATAAACCACACAATAAACAAATAAGTTTCAATATTTCAATTTTCTGATGATATTTCTGAGTTTCCAAAGACACACTTACTGGTTGATATAACTTTCTTTAATTTGATATCAACAACCTTATAAGAAATATAGCTTAACAATTGACACTGTGTTGACAAAGACAAATTTGTTCTCCAATTTTCTCAGGTTAAAATTTTGGTGACTTTGTAACGTTTGATTTCACCCCAACTTTTTTTGGCTAGTGTCCTGGTTGGGAGAGTGAGACTAAATATTTATTTCAATGTTTTCTTTTCAGGAGAGCTATTGAGAGGGAGAAGTTGGCTGCTCTGGGAGTCATTGAGGTATGGAGCGCCTCCCCTGATAGACTAGAGGAAGAGTAAGTCAGTAAAACAAATATACAGGATGCACTGTGATGTAACCCTACAAATGCCTAAAAGAGCTCAAGAAAATCATAAAAGCCCACTGAAATTTGCATCTTTAGAGTTCAGTGCAAAACAAACACTTTTCAAGTTCTATATTTATGTGGGTACACTTGAAAAGTAGCCCCCACCCCACCCAAATAAAATGAAATAAATAAATTAATATTAAAGTAGTGAGACATTTGCGCGACGTGAATGTATTATATAAACAACATTGATGTAGTGCCCGATTGTTACATTTCGTGTTACTAATATGACAGTATTATATCTTATAAGTGGTAGATATTATATTCTTCTGTTTCATCTCGTTCTGAAATAACCCTGCTTCAATTTATGTTCAAGAGAGAGGCGTTGATATTGTGATACTTACATTGAAGTGGTTCAACAGTAAGACCAAAGGGAGAGCTAGTCCTTAGACAACAGTGTTTAGTTTAATATTAAGGAAAGGGGTGTTGATGTTGTGAGCATTGGGGCTACTTCCCTTTGATAAGTCAGTTTTGAAACAACCATGCTGTATTTTATGTTCAAGAGGGGGGCACTGATAATGTGAGGATTGGGGCACTTCCCCTGATAAGTATGAATACCATAAATTACTACCATGAAAGAGATGCTCTAAAATATTAAGACTAAATGGTCCTAATTTGGTTATCTTTTTCATATTAAAGGGATCTAGTAACTTTGTCCAAATCCTCAAAACTTACTTGGAACTCTAGCGGTTCTCTCATACCTTGTTGTATTCGTATTAACAATAGAAGCATGGGACAGATTTGGCTTTTTAGAATTTCCCTTCCATTAAAAAGGTGTTTACGATTGAAGTGTTCGGATTTTAAACTATCCACTGGATAGTCATGACCGTGTACAAAGTCATTGCAATAAATAGTCACTTTGCATTTTTGCTCATTACTCGGCCATAAAATATCCATTTAATGTGAAATGTGAAAATATCAGATCACAACAATACACATTGTATCAACCATCCATCACTTTTTGAACGTGTCAACAAAGTTACTAGATCCCTTTAATAACATTCACAGTTTATCTAATAATCCAATATTCCAAGTTTGTAAGTGTAACCCATAATTTACTTTAATCAACCTTTTTATTTTCCAGTTCTGATGCAGCGGATGCAGTAGAGGAAGAACAGGCATCTGGGAGTAGTGAGAGTGAAACTGATAGTGAAGGTACATTATGTATGTAGTGTAGATTCTTTATAATTCAAAACTACTGAGCCTTATGGCCCGGTCAGATATCAACGGATAGCGGAAAGGAATGCCCAACGAATAGAAAGTTTGCGAAATGAAATTATCCAGTGATGAAAGTCGTCTCCATTGCTTTATGTACAAAACATAGAACAACGTACATCACCGGACAAGGAACGGGCAAGAAACGCATACGAACGGAGACGAACTGATGGAAAATTTAGCTCTCCGTTTGACGTCCGTTTACGCAATCCGTTGATATGTGACCGGGCTATTAGATATAATGTCCCCCATCTGCAGGCATCTTCAAGTGCAGTAAATGATTCCATGGCTCCGTTGCACAAAGAGATACAATAGATTGTAAGTTACAATTAATTGTAAGTTAGGACATTTAAAATTGCGTTCCAACCAATCAGATTTGCGCATTGAGAACACATGATCTGACTTACAATCAATTGTAACTTACAATTGATTGCCACTCTTTCTGCAACGGTGATAGTGATGTTGGACAAACCAGACAAAATCCAGCCTTTGATTTCTCTTGGAAAATTACCTTTAGTATGACATTTCACTTTCTCTTTATTATTTGTGCACTAGTGTTGTCGTTTTCGGGAGTATTTACTACCCGGGAATCGCGATAATTTTTCGGGCGAGTCCCGGGTACCCGAAATTTACCCATTTGTTTATTACACGATCGGCATGTCACACCAGCTGGGAAAAGATGTTCATTCAAGTGACAAACATTGAGCGCATTTATGACAATAAATCATCTTCTTGAATGAACATGAAAGCTCTGGCGTTCAATGAGGGGACTTCCCCTTTTTTCGGGAAATCGAGTATCGATTTTTGTGCCCGGGACTTGACATTTTTCGGCGGGACCTGGGTACCCGGGACTCGGCGACAACACTATTGTGCACCTAGTTTTACCTGTAAGAATTTCTTTGAAATAAGAATGGAAGTGAAACCTATTTTTTCTGAACTTGTTGGTGGAATGGACCACTAAAAAAATGTTGCCTTTCATTTGTATGAGTATTTTGTTGTTGTTGTTGTTGGTTCCCTTTTAACTTTTGTTATGTGACCATTGTTTTGTTTGCAGAGGAAAGGAAGAGGAAAAGGAAAGAGAGGAAAAGAAAAAAGAAAGAAAAGGAAAAGAAGAAGAAGAAGAGCAAGAAAAGGTAGGATCATTTATTTCTGTTTGTGTTTGTCAAATCTAACGTTAATGTCTGTGTATACAAACCCCAAAATGTAATAATCTCTGTATAGAAGCAAAATTAAAGCAATGTTGATGTTACTAAGTACTAGAAGATAAACATTCTTTTTTCTATTTCATAATTTGAATAACAGCAAGAAGTCCAGCAAGAAGAAGAAGAAGAAGGTTGAGTCGAGTGGAAGCGAGGATTCAGACTCTGATTCTGAAGATTCTAAGGATTCTGAGGCGGAGGAACAACAGTGGGTGGAGGTCTGCAAACGTGAGTGTACACCATACAAGCAATTTCCTTGTAGCACAGAGTGCATGGACGATGCATGTGTTGGCAGGTTTATGATGCCTGCCACCCATGCATTGTCTATAGATAGCCTGCTACACACAACAGTATGGTAATCATGTCTTCATACAGTGGAGGGGGGGGGGGGGGGGGGGGTCTGCAAACGTGAGTGTAGCCACATCTACTGGCTAGGGTCTATGGAGAATATAGCAAAATCAGTCAGTCCTCAATGGGTTAAAGAGCTACCACGAAGGCATATCTGTTGTATAGAAAACAAATTGAAGATGCAAACATGTTTTTGCATGTTTATTTGTGATCAAATGTAATTTTCTGGAATTTATTATCCTGTTCTTGTTGGTCACCATATTATTTTTCTGTTTGATTTCAGGTGGAGCTGGTAATAGTGAGCTTGTTGGACCGATGCCGGCCGGTGCCAGCAATGAATACTCTTCATTCATTGAGTGAGTACTACAAGGCTTCTGCAAAATTACAATTTACCCACATCTACAATGTAAGGGATCTATGTAGTAACTTTGTTGACATGTGCAATACGTGATGAATGGTTGATAAAATGTGTATTGTCTGATCTGATATGTCAACTAAGAAAGGTGTGAAAATTTCAAGTTAAATGGATGTTTTATGGCAGAGTAATGAGCGAAAATGCAAAGTGATATTCACTAACTCATTGCACTGACTTTGTACATACCGTAGCTATAGCTATCCAGTAGATAGTTATACATCTGAACATTTCAATCATACATATCTTTATAACGGAAGAGAAATTTGGAAAACCGAAACCAGTTCCATGCTTCTATTGGTAATACAAATACAATGAGGTATGTGAGAATATGGCAATTATATTAACAAGATTGTGGAATATGGGAAACCAAACAAAATATGATTTAGATTTTGATGACTGAAATGGATGATTGAAGAAAAGAGTCATATTTGGTTCAGAACCAGAGCACCATATGAATATCATACTTAAGATTTTGATTTAAGTGATCCCTTAACTTTGTACAATTTCAACCAAAATCACTCGGAGCTTTCACACTTCTCTTGTACCTTGTTGTTTGGCTTAAATGGTAACAGAAGAATGAAATGGGTTTTGATTTTTCAAATGTCTCCACAATCATGGATATATTTAAGATTGAATTTGAAAGCTATCTAGACGGTTTCCGACCGTAGTCCATAGTATCCGAATTCGGATACTTTACAACGAACGATCAGGATAAAATCAGACATTGATTTTCTCTGTTTTCACTTGGTAAACTGAATTCTTTTTCTATGAAATTCTCACATATCATTCTCAGGAATCTAACAATTAAATTGGTATATGATGGAAGTCTCAAATATTACTTTTGGGGGGAAAATATAAAGTTAATTAATGGATCACTTACCAGCCCAACCCCAACAATTTGAGAATAATTAACAAAATAATTGACGTGATCTTTCCTGCTACTTCTTACCCTTTTTTAATTGGGTCCTTTTGCCTCCAACAGGGATTCTGCTATGAATGAAAGCTCAGGCACCCATAATGACTTTAACGTGAAACCAGTAAAGTATCCAACTCCACAAAAAATGAATTGGAGCTTTCTCATTTCTCTTCTACCGTGTTGTTTGGCTTATGGTAAGAGAAGAATAAAATAGGGTTGGATTTTTAAAAATGCCCCTTTAGTATAACGATATCTATCATTGATAATCATTCATCTCAAGAGCGTTAATGAAAGGTCATAAACCTCATACACGTTAAACAGTAATTCGTTGTAAAAGCTGACGCAAATTTTTGCTTTTTTAACCAGGAAAGCAGTGTTCTTTTTCAATGAAACTTCCACACATCATTCGGACATATCTTAAAATGATTTTGGTATAGGATTGAAGTCTCAAATGTAATTTTGGGCAATATCTGACACTTTACAGGTGCACCTTTAATTTTATTACACAGTCACAGGCAATAATTGTATTAGATAAGCAGTTTTCAGCAGTATTTTACGTCATTAAAGGTGCACCTGTAAAGTGTCAGATATTGCCCAAAATGACATTTGAGACTTCAATCCTGTACCAAAATCATTGTAAGATATGTCCGAATGATGTGTGAAAGTTTCATTGAAAAAAAGCACTGCTTTCCTGGTTAAAAAATCAAAAATATGCGTGAGCTTTTACAACGGACGTTTATGAGGTTTATGACTGTTCATTAACGCTTTTGAGCTGAATGACTAATCGTCATACTAAAGGGGCATTTGAACAAATCTAACCCAATTTTATTCTTCTCTTACCATAAGCTAAACAACACGGTAGAAGAGAAACGAGGAAGCTCCAAGTAATTTTCGTGGAGTTAGACACTTTACAGGCATCCCTTTAACATTCTCTTACCCTTTATAAAATGTTTTTCAGTTTCTGTTCTTAATCCTTATTTCAAATATAGGGAAACTGACCAGAAATATATAATAACAATGAAAATGAGCAAAGAAAATAAGGAAAATAGGTATTGCTAGACCGGTTCTCTACCAACTGAGCTAGAAAGCCCTTGTGCTCATTCTCTCTTCTAATTCTTATTTACAATAAAAAAAACAAATTATTTTCAGTTTTAGTAAAGCCCTGTTAACCGGTGAAGGTGCTGCCATGGCTGCTTAAATCCAGGATATATCGTACAAAAGTGGTTGTGCTTTCAAAAATCCTACAAAATAAAATATGCCTTCCGTATAATTTGTTAATGGACTCCATGTTTTCTTGCATTTTCAATTGAATGTTTTTTTTTCTTCAGCTTCTTTGCTGCTAATTATTAATTATTATTTGTTTGTTTTTAGTTTTGGTAAAGCTCTGTTGCCCGGTGAAGGTGCGGCCATGGCTGCGTATGTCCAGGATGGAAAGCGAATCCCTCGTCGTGGTGAGATTGGTCTGACGAGCAACGAGATCACGTCGTATGAAGACGTTGGATACGTCATGAGTGGAAGCAGGTACGTTCTCTCGGTGCTCTTTAAAGATACTGTCCACCTTTTGCAAGCCAAAATTCAATTATTGTCCTGAAAAATAGTTTAAAGCTAGTGTGAGAAGATTGGGACTTGAAACCTATCTTTTAGTGGAATTAAATTAATTTTTAGAGCTTGAAATAATAAACGCTCGCTGCGACCATTAAATTAGTTTTGACTAGCATCTGAGGACCCTCTATTGTATTTTGTGTTTCTTCTTGATGTTCACAAACTGAATATTGTTTTTTGTTTTGGTTAAGCGCAGTCATAGTTCAATCAAATTAAACCGAACACAAAAAGTAACTTCACCCCTAAGCAATTGCCCATAATTTCATAACCAAGAATCGTTTCAAGATTTCGTCTTGCCAATATATCCATATGGTAGTTAGGAAAACAATGTGTAAAAATAAGAGGTAACCATTAATCCATGGTTGAGTGAGCACACATTACAGAAAAAATAGTCATATTTCAAAATTCGCAAAAGTATTATTATCATTACAAATTATTGAGAGTTGGAAAATTAAAAAATGCACTGTTTTACAATTGCAATTAATGCATTTTACCACATGTGCCATCAAAAAATCAAAATGAATGGAATATCAAACAGCATTGTTTCATAAACCATGATCAATGCATTCCGCCACATGTGCGGATTCACAACAATGTACAGGCACGCGCAATACCTTGTGACTTTTGAATTGGGCCATTTTGTCTTTAATCTGTGCTCATTCAGCCATAAAGTAATGAATATCTCTGATTTTCGCACATATCAAACATAACAACTGTGCCAATATTGTGGTAAGATGACATCTTGAAACAATAATCGGTTATGAAATTATGGGCAATTGCTTAGGGGTGAAGTTACTTTTTGTGTTCGGTTTAGAAACGGGTTGATTTGATCCATGATGATAGAAAGGCAATGAGGAAATGAGAGTAAGACTACAAAGCAATTTTATTTTCTTGCATCATTTGAATTCTTTATCACTGTGAACTTTATTTTCACCATATAATCTTTGTGGTTTATGGAATGTTTAACTGAACTTGAAGTTGCCTGCAAAAGGACACTTATCTTTAAAATATTGTTTTCTGATTTGCCCAATTGAGCAAGATTCCTGCGTGATGACTCAATGTGTCACTGTCATTTAGTGCCCTAAAAACGAAATTGAATAAAACCAGGGAACCTTTTCTCATAAACTGGATCTCGATAACTTGCCCTGCTTATAAATGCAAGTGACTTCAAATCGTGTTATATTTCATGATTGAAATGATTATCACCAGTGTTGGGTATCTCGAGATCGATCTTGATCTCGAGACCAGTCTCGAGATCGGCATCAGTAATCTCGATCTTGTTCTTGATCTCGGACATTTCTGATCTTGATCTCAGAGGTTCTGATCTCGATCTTGAGCTGTGGATCTTGGTCTTGATCTTGATCTCGGACTGTCTGATCTATCTTGATCTCGAGACTAGTCTCGAGATCGGCATCAGTAATCTCGATCTTGTTCTTGATCTCGGACATTTCTGATCTTGATCTCAGAGGTTCTGATCTCGATCTTGAGCTGCGGATCTTGGTCTTGATCTTGATCTTGGACTGCCTGATCTTGATCTTGATCTTGATCTCGGACCCTCTGGTCTTGGACCCAACACTGATTATCACTTTCCGTGGGTAATCAAGCTAGTGGGCTTGTAGAGCCCTGGGCAGCTTCAGCTTGGAAGAACGTTTAAACATTTATAGACAAGAAACAAGCAATAGCTTTGTTAAATGATATAGAACACAGAAAAAAGGAAACAAATAGATTGTTTTCATGCAATTAAATTATAATAATAAAATCATTTGTAAAACGCCATGCTTATTATTAATTAAATAAATGGTTATTTTCTTCCCATGCAGACATCGACGTATGGAGGCCGTCCGTCTGAGGAAGGAAAACCAGATCTACAGTGCGGATGAGAAACGAGCGCTCCTGTCATTCAACAAGGAGGAACGCGGCAAAAGGGAGACCAAGATCCTGGCTGACTTCAGGGAGATGGTGCACAAGAAGATGAAGGACAAAAAATAGACTTTTAAAAAACAAACTCTGATTTTTGAGATGGTACTCAAGAAGGACAAAAGATAAACATTTTTCCGATACACCAATCCTGACAGTTTTTACGGATACATATCTTTCATCTAGAGATGCTACATTTCCCCCTTGGGTTATCAATGATGTCAAACCAGGTCATCCCTGAAATACTTGTACAGTGAAACCTTGTTATAAAAAGCTGCGATATAACAAATACCCTTACGAGTATAAATGGTCATTTTGTTGTTCCAATGATATTAGTGCTGTTGTGAAAAGGATAACCAGTTGTAACAGACATTCTTTAACTCATTGATTTGGGTCGAAATGTATACTTTGAGGGCGTCCGATACAAATAACATTTTATGCAGTGTATACTTTACTATATAAAGGTGATGGTTGTTAAGGCCCAGTCCCATACTGACGATTTTCACGGCGACTCGCCGTTAACGATTTACTAGAACGAATCGACTCGATTTAGCCACGGTTTTGCAGTCATAGAGCAAAGCATGTTTTAATGAGGCTAAAACGCTCGTTTTATTCAGATTCCAACGATCAAACTTTCTCACCCGAATAGTACTCGGCTGGAGATACATCATTTTAAAAATGCGATAACTTCAGTTTGCAATAACCAATTGTACAATGTGATATATGACATTGTAGAAAATATGTCATTCTTTGCTTCCATATAATTATATTTTTAATTCAACAACGACAAAAAGATGAAAATCAAGTGAAAGTTTTTGAAAGTTCTTTTTCATTCGGCTTGAAAACTTACAAAATGTACTTGCGTCTCCTTCATATTTATACCATATGAAAGGTAATTTAATACACTTTACAAATATGTCAATTTTGAAGCCGTTTATTTCTTAATCGGGTCAGGAGCCAACAAAGACCAGCAAAGGACAAAATAAAATATCATATTGTTGGCTTTCAGCGGCAATCCAGCCCGTTGATTGGTTGAATCAGCATCACGCAGATTCTCCACGTCCCGCGAAGAAGAGAGAGGGGGAGAGAGAATTTCTCTTTCCCCGCACAGCGCATTGTTCTGAGGGGAGCCTGTTATTGCGTTATTTGAATGAGGCCAATCACTGGCCCGCTTCAAACACACCCCTTCGTACCATCCAATGGGAGTGCTCGTTCACATTTTAGTTGTTCTTAATTTGTACCTGAGTGGTATTTTCTTGGCTCCTGACCCGACTATCCAACGCAACAAAATAAAACCTACGTATCCTGAAAGAGTATAAAACATGCTTTACAATGATTATAAAATCAATGAGACGCAAGAAGCATAAACTGTTATTTTTCACCTCTGAACTTATTATTTTTTGGTGATATTTGACAACAAATTGCACTGGTAAAATTTGATTTAATACTTGATTAATTATGATAGACATAAAATATGATTCTTCCTCTAACATTTGATACCACATTCATTCATTAAAGACTATGTTAAGGTTCCATAAAGCTCAAAATAATACCCCTCTGCTTTGCTCATTGGTGCGTGCGGTTCGGAAATCTATGAATACGATATGAATAAATATAGTGGAATCGGGCTGAGTTGCATTCTGACTGTTTGGGCATGGGCGTAGCGACTTACGTACTACCTATTCATCAGGGGGGATGAATGAATAGATCATCCCCCAGTTGAATGGGTATCAATGACAGATCTACGCCCATGGTTTTGGGGAAGAACCGATACGATGTAATACGATGCAACACGACCTAAGCAATTTTCTCGACGAACGTCAAATCGTTGCGATTGAAAATCGTCAGTATGGGACTGGGCCTTTAGCATGGTAATTGCTTTCTTGACCCTTTCCGGACTGGTCCCAAAATGCTCTGGCAGGAGTGTATGGAGAATGGGTTTTATGCCAACATCAGTCAGTCCTGAATGGGTTAAAACCGAGTTGTCGAAAATGAGGTGGTTGCTATCATCTGTATGTATGATGGATGAATTCATTAAAGTAATTACTTCAGTTTCCATATTCATAAAAGTGCTCCAGCTTTATTTCATGCTAAGGCTTTTGCAGATATTGGTCCGGATTCACAAAGGAGGTTTGTACAAACCATGGTTTAAACCATGGTCTACATCTATGGAGTGCCATTTGTAAACTGATGGAGAAAGAATGTAAACTCCTTACTTGTTAACGATGTTGATGGTAAACATTTACTAAATGCACCAAATAAATTTTGTCTTCTCAGATGGTGAAATTTGTTGGTTAGCAAGCTTTAACAGTCATATCATTAAAATTAGAAATTGTTTTACTTGTCTTCGAGCAGCACTCCATAGATGTAGACCATGGTTTAAACCATGGTTTGTACAAACCTCCTTTGTGAATCCGGGCCATAATGGGGCTAAGTATGCAACAAGAGATCCTTTCAGTTGCCAACTAGGGTTTGCTTGGTAGCCTTTGGTAATAAATGCTTACCCAGATAACCATAGTTGGCAATTAAGAAAATTATGTTTTGCTTACTTAGCCATGTCATCCAAAATAGACTTAGATTCAAACTGAGCTAGTGTGGTTTTTATGAATATGGGCCTTGGTTAATGGTACTATGGAGTCTAATGTTGCTTTGGTTATTCAGTTACACAAAAGTTGTTGTCTTTATACAATTTCAGGGGAGAATATTATGTAATTATGTTTCATTTTCTTCATGAAATAATATGATCTAATTATTGTTACATGCAAACTTGTTTGTC
Organism: Echinarachnius parma; assembly: GCA_037951105.1. Lineage (NCBI taxonomy): Eukaryota > Metazoa > Echinodermata > Echinoidea > Clypeasteroida > Echinarachniidae > Echinarachnius > Echinarachnius parma. The sequence continues at coordinate 202,736 of JBAMJV010005579.1, read as the reverse complement.
TATGATCTTTGTAAAATTGTACTCCATTCAGCTGTCAAGCTTCTATGTGCTTTTTAAACAGAACATTCAAATTTGATTCGATTTGATAAGCATGTTTTACATGATCATGATTTCCATGTTTAAATTCATGTTTGGTCTGTTTGTGGTTATATATTTGCACATTTGAAAATAGACGGAAAATAAAGGATAACTACACAGCATTGCTGGACGTGAAGACACTTTTTACTGTGATCTAGTGAACTACAGAAGTCTTTATATGATGGCCCATATTGGGCAACTTGATTTTCAAACTGAAAATGACAGATGGTAAAAATCTTGTACTCTTTCACGTCAAGCATTGTAAATAACCAAATTTTGATTGATGATTGATTGTGAAGAAGTGAGATTTCATATACATTTGGTAGAAAGTTAACAGATGAAATGTAATTTTGAGACCAGCAAACTTTTGTTTCATATGCCACCAACATCGAGAGGAAAGTATCGGTATGTCTAGGTCACAAGTGAAATTACTGAAAGTAAGAATGAACCTCTGTTCAAGTTATGATTGAATATCTCATTGGTAACTCTTTTTATTGATGCAAATTTACACCATCAAATACAATCTCCCGAGAGCTTTAAATTCTCTTGCATTAAAAAAAGTGGAAAACTTGGTCACGGATGTGAGTTTAAAGCCTGAATGCAGGCCCTGATCACGTTGAATTTCAGCCTTATTTTACGCACAAATCGAGTACAATGACTTGGATTTTTGCTTAGAAATGAATACCAATCATATTAGGCACTATGTAAATCAAAACATTATTTTTCAGGCTCTATAAATGTAGCTCAATGTCACTCCTGCTTGGTGTAAGGTTGTTTCACTATTGTTGTTAGGCTATCCACTGTAACATCAAATGTATTGTTTCGAATACACTGTAAATATGTTCTAATTAGTCACTGTAAATAAACTGATGTACATGTAAGTTACATAATATTACTTGTATATTTTGTTGTCATTCCCTTTCATTTTATCATTGTGATAGCCCTGTCCTGTCCCACAAAGTGTAGTCGAAGCCCCCTCACTCCCAAGTTTCGAGAAACAGTTATCAAACTTGGGTTTTTAAAATGGGCTAAGAAGAGCCCCCTAAATCCTGCTATGCCAAACTGTCTACTCTCATGATGAAGATGGTGAGGTGTGGCCTTCAAGGTATGTTCAATACTGAGTTTACTTTTAAAAAACTTCACAAATTCTTATCAGAGGGTAACATTTGAACCCTGGGTAATCAAGAATTTAATCTTGGTGTTAAATTTAGTCCATAGACACTTAGTGATATGACCTAAACCCAAGGTGTAGAGTTTATAATTAAAACAGATTTTATTGGTGAAATCGTAAATGCCATTGAGTTATATATGTCATGTACAGTGGAACCTCTTTATAACAAGCTCTAATATAAGGAAGTACCTTCCTGGTAACTGATAAAGCGAGGTTATTTCACAGGTCCAGATTCTATGCATTTTATTGTTTTTAAGCCCTAATGCAACAATATATCGGATTTAACAAGGTAAATCAAATGGACCCAAGGAGCTTGTTATAATGAGGTTTCACTGTAGTTATTGAAATTTGTGGTACATAGTGTTATGTGTTAATGCACTATTAATAAGAAATTACTTGGTTATATAGGCATGCACACATGCACTACCCCCCCCCCCCCCCCCCCCCCACTCACAGGCAGGAAAAACAAACAAACAAATAAATTTAACATGGAAACAAAGACTTTCAGAAATAGAGTTTCCATTGTTCATAAAAAACTTTATTTTTAAAATCATATTTATACATTCCCCATACATACAAATATACAAAGCTATACAAGGTCACGGTGTTAAAATCAAATATAGCTCTCTTTCATACTAGCACACGTTGTTCCATTTCAAAACATGACCAAATTTCTCCTTATAAAACAAGATTAGAAAAGCTGCAACTGAGCAAGCATGGCATTCATCTGCATACAAACAATTTATTTATATTTCATGCTTTTCACAACGTGCTTATGAAATATATGTATTCAGTGTATTTCTACAAAATATGGCAATACTGAATGAATGACACGAATAATTGAATGTTTTATATAATGCAAAGATGCTTATTTAGATGTTTTCTACTTGAATAATATTGTAGTACAGTAGTACTAAAATCAAATGTGTGCATAATAACACAGATGTTCTCTGTAAATAATAAAGTAATGCTTGTACACTAAGCAAGTTCGGGTAACATGAACATACAATTAACTACATAAACATGAAAAATGTATTAAGTCGAGTAAGTGGAGATGTATCAAAGACTTCACTTCAAATGGACGGAATAATATGAGACAGTTTTCTAATAACCCCCTAATAACACACGTATGTTATTTCATAATGAAGTGGATTATAGCTATAGGGACGAATTAATGATCACTAATTAAATTCTTATCATCTCGATCTCTAGCAAAAACAACAATACAAACTTATAAATGTGTCCACAAAAAGTTTTTAGTCTGGGATATGTTCCGACTGTTGGTTGTCCAATAGATACAGCACAACATGAAATAACTTGACAATACGTAACTGCTTAGGAAGATGAAATCATCCTCGTTATTTTGTTCGTAAACAATCGGGCAATTTTTTTTTTCATGAACGAGTTCATGGAGACTTCATCACAGTAAACAAAAATTAAACAACTTTTTAAACAACCAAAAACGCTGTTTAAGCCGGTCCCTCTAACAACGTTGTTTAAAATTTTGAACAACCAAGATGTTGGTTGTTCAAAATTCTAAACAATGTTGTTAGAGGGACCGGCTTAAACAGCATGTTTGGCTTTTTAAGCCGGTCCCTCTAACAACATTGTTTAAAATTTTGAACAACCAGATCTTGGTTGTTCAAAATTTTAAACAACGTTGTTAGAGGGACCGGCTTAAACAGCGTTTTTGGTTGTTTAAAAAGTTGTTTAATTTTGTTTTACTGTGATGGATAGCGCATAATCTAGAGACCGGAGGACCGCCGTGTTTGACGATGCCGCTTCGGAAGACTTCGGATTTGTCTGCTATAATTATCTGGACATAGATGACACAGAATGTACAGTATGCTATAATTTCATATTCCCGAAGTCTTTTGATCTGCTGTTCGGGTATTTCGGACCGATGGTTATTCATTATTGGATAGCGCATAATCTAGTAGAGACCGAAGGACCGCCGTGTTTGACGATGTCCACTTCGACAGATTTCGGAACGCTTCGGTATGTCCGTGCTGACTATCGGGATGACGCAGAACGTACGCCACAATTTCCGAAAATTCCCGAGGACTTTTGATCTGCTGTTCGTGTACTTCGGACCTCGGACCAATGACTTTTCACTGGATAGCGCATAATCTAGAGACCGAAGGACCGCCGTGTTTGACGATGCCGCTTCGGAAGACTTCGGATCGGCCTCGTTTGTTCGTGACCATGAGTGCAATAGTGAGGTATTCGTAGAAGTCCACGGTCTGGTTCCCATCCGTGTCGATCTCCAACATCGCTTCCTGTGGATATGAGTTGGTTGAAAGTTAAACTTGATTACAGTATTGAGAAGTGAAGATACTTTCCAATATCGCATATTTTATATCAAAGCAGTTCCTTTTATTTATATACATTTGCATTGTGATGAGGGGCCTTTTGTCTTTCAAATGAACATTCCAACATTATTTTGTATCCAATAATTATGTCAAAGCTCAAGCATTGTCATAAATACTGTAATAAAAGTGCAGTCGTTTCAAAATTGTATTTACATTTGTAATTGTGTGCTGGCGAATTAAAGTAGTGCCCTGAATAATGTGACCCCCCAAATGAGGTCGAAAAAAAATAAATAAATAAAGAAATGCATAAGGTGTGCCCCCCCCCCCCCCCAATACCCCAATCAGTCCAGGCCCCCCCAACTCAAAATGGAAGTTGGCCAAATTTGTAATGAAGAGAACCACCGATGTTTATGTTAATTCGACTGGCTGCCATGGTAATATTAGCGTAAATTCATTCATAATAATGCGCGGGCGCGAACTTCACAATTATCACGCACGAATTTATGGTATGCCTCTGTTATGACGTCACAATGAAAAACAATATTTTGATCCTAGTAGGGAAATCCCCTGTTTCTTGACTGTGCGCAATTAAATACATGACATCGCGTAACTGTTAGTACTGCGCGTAATTAAAATAATAGAGATGAATTAGAATACTTAAGCGTCTTTGGTATTATGAAGCGCAATTTTGCTGAGAAGTGCGTGTTTAAATGCCATGGCAACTGCAAGTGCGCAATGCGTAATTACTTTAGCTTTTTGCGTAATGTGTTAATTTATCCAATGAATCCACGTCTGATAATTTATTCAAATGAAAAAAATCTGACGTACTACCTCATTTGCATGACATTCGGTGCGTATTTTCAAAAACTTGCTGATAAAGGTGTGGCCTATCTCTGTGGTTAAAACGCTATACGCTTATTCAGTTGGGGTTCTAGTATTTATATTGTATTTCTGTGAATCAGTCCAACCACTACGCCACTGTCTAGGCACAAACTATATTTAATGACACTAACTCTCATATTGGAATACTATTGTTTTCAACTTCTTACGTATAGAATATTGAATCAATTCAAATATTCGTCAAAATTACCTTAATCTGTGCGGGTGAGTAGAAGTTCCCGACCGTAGACTGTATCGCTCTGACCACTTCAGTGAAGTCTAGCAATACATCCCCGCTGGTATCATACTGCTTGAACTGCACGTAGTGATCTTTAATCTAAATAGTGAAGAGGAATGAACACAAATACTGATTACCACTTGATACATGTATGATGTCAGTTTACATTGCTGAATATTTTGTATAAGACATGGATATTTCAGTAAAGTCTAGCAATACATCTCCACTGGTATCATACTGCTTGAATTGCACGAGGTGGTCCTTTATCTGAATAATAAAGAGTTATAAGGGAACAACTAATTTATATAAATTGATGAAATAGTTTAAGTATAATGGGATAATAGGCCTATATAAACATTATGACGTGACTATTTCAGTAAAGTCTAATAATGCATCCCCACTGGTATCATACTGATTGAACTGCACGTAGTGATCTTTAATCTAAATAGTGAAGAGGAATGAACACAAATACTGATCACCACTTGATACATGTATGATGTCAGTTTACATTGCTGAATATTTTGTAAGACATGGATATATTTCAGTAAAGTCTAGCAATACATCCCCACTGGTATCATACTGCTTGAATTGCACGAGGTGGTCCTTTATCTGAATAATAAAGAGGTATAAGCAAACAACTAATTTATATAAATTCATGAAATAGTTTATATTTCTAAGTATAATAGGATAATAAAGGCCTATATAAACATTATGACGTGACTATTTCAGTAAAGTCTAGCAATACATCCCGCTAGTATCATACTGCTTGAATTGCACTTAGTGGTCCTTTATCTGAATGAAAATGTGTTAAATAAGAAGAAAAATAAAACGATAAATAGATTACTGACATTAATATGAAAATATCAGAGCTTTATAATGAACTTCAACCCCTTCGTAGAGCAATGTATCCGCTTATATCATTTTGCGTCTGATTTGATCATAAGGTTTTAACTAAATAGATTAAATAAAGAATACAGGGTTTCAAATAAAATCATCTGCCTTTTAGTATATATCTGTAAAATGCATTTGTATAAGGTAGAGACTGTTTCAATATCAATTGTTAATTTTTTTAAACACTCTTTCACTCGATTTATTTCTATCGAAACATTTTTGTCTTTTACCTGACTCTCCTTAAGCTCTCTTCTTGTTATTCTGTTCTACCTATTTTTTAATACTTATTTCTTTCTTTTATATACCGTATATGAGGAGCTTTGTTCCAAACTGCGATAAATCCACTTTCCATACAAATCGAGTAAACGATATCAGTATAATTATTGATAAGCTACGTAATTGCACATATTCAGAAATCCAAATTTGTTAGGACAAATAATACAATCAATTTCAAAATATAGAATGTTCCATATTAATATTCTCCAAGACATGTGTATAAAGTTGGACAAAGAAACCCGTTTTTCTCGAAAGTTGAAAAAGTGGATTTAGCACCTTTTGGAATTAAGCTCTTCATAATATACAGAGCAATATTTGTTCGAGTAAATCTGAGATTACCTGACTTTCCTTGAGCTCTGGGAAGTGCTCAAGAGCCAGCTCGATGTTCAGATGTCCGTTATCAGCATCGATGAGATCGGGATGGGCTGAGATTCGAGAAAAAATGGAAAGAAAGGGGGAAAACAAATTGTTAACAATAAAAGTCATATACATTATCACTGTATCATAACATGCAATTCATGTTTTATTTATAGAATTGATAGTTTTTGGGAGGAAATGCTCAAGAGCCAGCTCGATGTTCAGATGTCCGTTATCGGCATCGATGAGATCGGGATGGGCTGAGATTCGAGAAAAAATGGAAAGAAAGGGGGAAAACAAATTGTTAACAATAAAAGTCATATACATTATCACTGTATCATAACATGCAATTCATGTTTTATTTATAGAATTGATAGTTTTTGGGAGGAAATGCTCAAGAGCCAGCTCGATGTTGAGATGTCCGTTATCAGCATCGATGAGATCGGGATGGGCTGAGATTGGAAACAAAATTAGAAGAAACGAGGAAAATTAGACAATTTTTATCTTTTTACAGTTTATAATAATATCACTGAATCATAACACATACCATTGATATGTTCGGGAGGCAGGTATAAGGGCAAGTGATTCGCAATCGAAAATTAAAAATACTTTGCTGAAGAGCTAGTTCGATGTTCAGATGTCCGTTATCAGCGTCGATGAGATCGGGATGGGCTGTGATTCGAGACAAATTGGAAACAAATATTGTTAAAGGGGAATTCCACCCCAGAAATGTGATGTTTGCTATAAAATGAAGTGAATATGAATAATCATGATCGAAAATCTGAGCCAAAACGGTAGAGCAATACAAAAGTTATGACAGGATGAACTTTGCTCCGATTTTTAGTATCGTTCGCAATTGCTATCGATCGTGACGTCACTTGCGAGCTGCAGCCATTTTGACTTCTACATGGACATTTTACAAAATTTAAATTTTCTTCATAACAAAGCAAATTTATATTCTTCTATGAATTCGTGAAAACAAGCAGAGAAAATTTAATTTTTAGCAACGAAAATGAGAAATAAGTGTATTTTCATGTACTAAAGCCATGGCGAGTTGCTCGTCAATGATGTTGCATATGGCGGCAATTTTGAAACGATCGCTCATTACTACATGATGTTCAAATAGGTATAACTCCCGTGTTTCTTTTCCGATTTTGATCAAATTTTCACCAATTATGCCTCTTATTCTGCTTATTCAAATAACGGATGGTTTTATCAGGCCCGGAATACCCCTTTAATGATAACAATCATATACATTATCACTGTATATCATGCATATGCAATTCATTTTATATATAAATTTGATATTGTGGGGAGGCAACAAAATGTTTAGATGTCCGTTATCGGCATCGATAAGATCGGGATGGGCTGCGATTCGAGAAAAAATGGAAAGGAAATAAAAAATATTGTTAATGATAACAGTCATCATTATCACTGTATCATAGCATGCAATTCGTTTTTATATCAATTTGATATTTATGGGGAGGCAACAAATACTTAATACAATGTTTAGATGTCCATTATCGGCATCGATAAGATCGGGATGGGCTGAGATTCGAGAAAAAATGGAAAGGAAATAAAAAATATTGTTAATGATAACAGTCATATACATTATCACTGTATCATAGCATGCAATTCGTTTTTTTTATATCAATTTGATATTTATGGGGAGGCAACAAATACTTAATACAATGTTTAGATGTCCGTTATCGGCATCGATAAGATCGGGATGGGCTGAGATTCGAGAAAAATGGAAAGGAAATAAAAAAAATATTGTTAATGATAACAGTCATATACATTATCACTGTATCATAGCATGCAATTCGTTTTTATATCAATTTGATATTTATGGGGAGGCAACAAATACTTAATACAATGTTTAGACGTCCGTTATCGGCATCGATAAGATCGGGATGGGCTGAGATTCGAGAAAAAATGGAAAGGAAATAAAAAATATTGTTAATGATAACAGTCATATACATTATCACTGTCTCATAGCATGCAATTCGTTTTTATATCAATTTGATATTTATGGGGAGGCTACAAATACTTAATACAATGTTTAGATGTCCATTATTGGCATCGATAAGATCGGGATGGGCTGAGATTGGAGAAAAATGGAAAGGTAATAAACACAAATACAGACGATTATTGTCAATGACTTTATAATACATATGATAAATGTATCATAATATGCAATTTTGTTTTTGTATATAAATCAATATTTGGGGAGGCAGGGAGGGGTCATTGATTCGCAATGAAAATTGATTGACAAACACAAGTGATATACAACAATTCGCTCTCCTTGTCACCCCTTCCTATTGCTTGGTAGATATTAATTTATTTATTAATTTAAAAAAGTATTTTTCTTATAACTGTTGTTACGTGATATTTTTCTCAAAATATGTGGGGGTGGAGGAGAACACCTGTGCACTAGAAAAATGGGTTTCAATTAACGGAAATTGGTAGGCCACAAATATGAGATTTATAGTGAGTCGCCCTCCAATTATTTCATTTCAAACTTACGCAAATCTATACTTGCAATTGACATCCTCGATTCTTTTCTCTTGCGCACCGCTGCGGCCTTGGAGAAGTCTGGAGTCATGCCGAGTTCATCACGGGTCTCCTCGGCCTCCTTCCGTCTGTGGAATTACAATGGACAAACAATATAATAAATTATATAATATTACCTCAAGATGGAAGAAAGTATAAATACTAAAATGAATATAATACAAGAAGGAATTAACAATGAAAGGAAAAGTAATTATGCAAACTATATAGTCGTATTCTTCTGGAAGATTTTTAACGATTATGTGTTACTTTTTTAATCAATAAACTTTACCTCTGTTGCTCTTCAGAACCGGCAATGGGGTCCAGCTTTTTCCTCTGTCCGTTGAGTATTCTGGGGCTTGCTGGCGGGCTGTTGTCGGGCGAGGAAGGCGGCGAGGGTTGGTCAGCCGCCACGGGTGTAAGGTGGTGCCTGATAGCTGTCCCCGGTTCTCTGTAAGTATAATTTAATTTAATTTAATTTAATTTCATTTCATTAAATGTATTCAACTATTATAAAACAACAATCTAAAAAATATACAAATCGGTACAAAATAATCATCGATGTACCCAAATCAAAGAAAATAATAAATAATGATAATAATTACGCAAAGAAAATAAATGTTCAAAAAGGCTTTTGTAATAATATATCTAAGTCAATCGAAAACGAGACCACGTATATATTTTTGAAAAGTATGTCAAATTACGATTTTACATAAATAATACAACAATCGGTTTATATATGTGTGCGATTTGTCCATTGATTTAATGATTCTACGAAATTCCGAAAGCTGATTTAAATTTGTGGATAAGCATTGACAAAAATTAAATCGAATTGATAAAAGGTAAAAAGAAAACAAATAACTATCAGATTGAGTTATGAAGTAAATATCAATATTCTTTTAATTCACATCACATCCCCTAAGAATAACTAAGTATAGTAAATTTTTACAGCAAACGAACTACAATCTCATGTGTACGCAGTTCCAATATATTCAGATCTTAGGAAGATAATAAGAGTTATAAGACATTCCGAATAGGCCGCAGTTTAATGTTAAAATCGAACACAAAGTACGGCGAGAAATTGGCAAAAGAATGTTTCAATAATAAAACTGTCAACTTGTATCAAAAAATTTAGAAAAAAGTCAGAGAAATAAAATTATCGAACTGCTATGGAAAAGCATGGACAGAAAATATATACATTTATAATAATGTCGATGTCGAATTACTATATGACATGCAAACCATGTCAAAAGATAATTCAATTTCTACTTACAATGATTTGCTCGTTGTCTTCTTGATGGGGTGTCCAGATAGGTCCTAACGTATTGAAAGAGAAAAAAAATCAAATTCGTTTTTTTCTTCATATTTTCAGAAATAGTTTAAATATTATACTTTCATAAAACTATATCAAAGAATTAGCGATCAGTACAAATGCATCTTTAAAACATTAAACATATTAACACTTTTCTCGGAATAAATTATATATATATATAAGAAACAAAACACAATATTTGGATCAATACATCAATATCTTCGTCTAAACAAAAACAAAAAAAGACAACATTACTCTTATCCTTGTCCGATTTATTCCATAAACAAATTGATATAGTAACTATACTGTGGAAAATATTTGATGCAAAGAATAACAAAAACTACTACAACACATGTAGAATTACTCAAAACACACCTGTGGCAGTGCGATGTAGTGCAGTGGGAGGTCAGCTTTAGTAAGGTCCAGTTGCCCGTCCTTTGCCCCGGTGTATACAGCGTTGATGATCTTCTTGAACCGCTTCGCATCCACCTGGCGGAACTTGCCCTCCTCCTGACGATCGATTAATATCCTGAAGAAAAAAAGAATCGATGAATCGAATAAGATATTACTATTATCATTCTTATCACCTCATCAATAATTTAATATGATAATTGAATTAATGGTCCTATACATATCATTCATTACAATAATGAATGATATGCATATAACGACCATTAATTCAATTATGATGTTAGTTGATGAAATGTACGCCTATATGACAGTGGTGGAATTAGATATACCATCATAAATTAACCTATTGCAATTATAATTCAAATTAGCCAAAAATTAAACCCATATACAAATTCGTCAACCACTTTACAATGTAATGATTGCGTTACTGTTATATGGTTGTGACGTGTCTCTAAGTTTCGTGTTTATCTTGAAGAAATATAAAATAAATTAACGAAAGAAATGATTAAGTAAAATAAGTTCAAATACTTATGTAAATGCCCTTTAAAAGACGAAAAAAACTAGCCTTAGACCGTCCACACAAATGCACACACTGCACTACTATACATTATAAATTGGCACATTTACAGAAAAGGTATGTCTCCATCCCACACATGGTATACTCGTAGACTGGTCACTGTATTTTGTACATCACACTTTTCAATTTATCAATGATACAACAAGATTGCAGTTAAGGCAGCAATTTGAAATAGAATTAAATAAAAATTAAATAGAATCCAAAACTCACTTGAAATCTTTCTGGATGCCCTTGAAGCAGCCGACGGCGAGTTTCTGTTGGTTGATGATCTCGTCTTCGAGTCGGGCGATGTCCTTCTGCATCGAGAACGTCTTCCTCTTCAACGCTTGGATCTCGTCTTCGAGCTCTGATCGATGTCGGAGAAAATATCACGAGGAAATAATTATAACAATAATAATATTAATACAATATGGTGGCTACTATTATCATATAGCGCACGTTTCGTCTTTCTACCTTCGAGGAGCATCATTATAGTATATTACCCCGGTCATTGGATATACACTGCAATCAACCAAGCACACAACTATATAATATATTTCGATTTAGACTCTTTTTAAAATATTGCAATACAGTAACGCAATTATTATGATCTTCAGAATTTAAGTACCACATAATAAATTTAAAAAACCGAGATTTTAAGTAATTATACGAGTATGTACTTCAATAGACAACACAGTGTATTCCTTTCTTATGTGATGCGTCTGGAAAATGGAAAGTACATTTATTTGAACAAAATAAAAATAAAATAAAACGTACTGAATATGATAAGGAACTGGAAAGCATATCTGGAAGATTTATAGATCTGTTCCAAAACTAAGAAATGGTTGCTCATTTGCGAAAGTGCACCCCAAACTTGAGGTGTCAAATTAGCCTTATAATATTTTATTAGGACCAACGCTTTTTGGTGCATCCGTTTGCGAAATTTGAAATAGTATAGTAAATTACACACAAACAATGCTTTTCTTGCCTTGACTCGGAATTTACATAAAAATGCTTGGGCGATATAATTATTCGAATAAATATACAATAAAATACAATAAAAAGTTTCAAAGTATGGGTAGAATACAACATATTTACTACATGCATGTATCTATGAAAATCGCAAAGCAGATCTAAAGACTTGACTATTTCTTCTTTATATAAATGATATTGTTAATACCTCACATTTTTGCATTTCATATTGTATGCTGACGATACAAATATTTTTGTTTCTCATAACAATGTAATGACACTTGGTAATATTGTTAATCGTGAATTATGATGTACAAGGTTTCAAACTGGTTTAAAGCGAATAAGTTGTTAGTTGATCTTAATAAGAGTAAATCTAGAATATTTCTTTGAAAAATGGCCGTCCCCCTGATTTTGATATTCAAGTGAAATTAGATGATATATAATATGGAAAAGGTACACAAAGTAGGCCTACATGTTATAAGGCGTTTTGATTGATAAGTTATCATGGAAAAATCACATTGATTATGTTTGTAGTAAAGTAAGTATGTCAGTTGGTATATTATGAAAAAACTTCGCCCCTTCCTTCCTTTGAATATATTGTTTACTCTCTACAACGCCCTTGTGTTACCTTATTTAGATTATTGTCTTGTTTGGGGAACGGCGAGCTCTTGTTATTTAAAACGTCTGTTTATCTTACAAAAAATAGCGATTAGACTATGGAAGTAGGAGTTGATTTAGACTGTGTTGTAACGCACCTTACCGTGGAAACACTTGTCCCCTCTTTATACAGCTTACTGTGCCGTCACACTTTAGCCACGCTCTGTCTGCGTTCTCGTACTTATAAAAAAAAAAAAACATTTTTTTCAAAGCGCAGGGGAAACGCCGACAAATCGAGCGATTCTTGACACAATGGTAGCTCGTTCCCGCTCTTGCCACGACCTGAACACGCTCTGCGTACGCTTTGGCCACGCTTTCCGAGCTATTCACTGTGCACGCTCGGTGTATCTTTAACAATAGCTCATAACAATGAGACGAGGTCATTTGCTCTACGCTCTCCACACGACCTCCACACGCTCTGTGCGATCCAATACCATGTACGAATGTAGTTGAACACCCTCAGTGCGTTTCACTACGCATGCTCTTGGGGTAGATCTGTTTTAAGAGGTGGGGTGGAGGGAATGCATAATGCACGCTATTCCCCACACGTAGGGTGTGCGTACGTCCCCATTCATTGGAGCCTCATATAATTTATATGCCGCCATGCCACGTTTTAGCCAGAAATTGAGTTTCCCCCAAATGTACATTATTTTTGCCCGGACATGCCATTTTAAATTGTGATATCATTTTACCTATAGTTGAAACGTGTCAAACTTCGCAATCTATAGCGTCCACTAGCAGAAGTGCTGGAATAGATCTGCAAGAATGTCTTTTGTTCAACTTGGGAATGAATGAGAAGATTATGACACTTGTGTGAAAAGATATCCTCCCATGCATGGACATACAATAGCCCCTGAACAAAGAGTAGAGCGCCGAAGCCCCAAGTTCGTTTTTGAACATGTCCAAAGCGAACGCCGAGCTAGCTACGTCCTGCTCTTTTGTTCATCGAGCTATTCATGGAAGGATATCTATTGACGCATGTGAGATAATCTTCCCATTCATTGCCCACTGCGTTGCCAATTTGCTAATTTAACTTGGTCGCCGCGGGAGCGGCGCCAGAGCGGCCGAGAAAAGTGTACGATCTAAACAATAGCGAACAATGAACGCCGCTCTCCACACGACCTCAACACGCTCTCCCCACGTCCTCCCCACGCTTCCAATTTTATGAATGGGGATTAGGAGCGGCGCGAGGTCGGCGCGAGAGCGTAGCATAGTCTGACGGGGGTATAAATACTTTACCCTTGTGCGATTTAATACAATTGAAAACAGGTATGTTTGTTTTTCGTTTTAAATGCAACCCGACCATACTCAATTATTTCTTTATTGAAAATAACCAAGTTCGTAATCTAAATATAAAACGTAAACATACATACTTGCTCTGATATCATGGATGAGTACTCTGGAATTCCTTAGACCCATCAATTCAAGAGTTATCTTTCTTGAATTGATTCACTTGAGAAAACATTGAAAATGATTTGAATGAATTTATTGTGAAAATATACTTTAAAATTATCTTTCCATCCATTGTATACAAATTAGTTCACACCAATAACGCGTGTGTGTTTTTTTTCTTTCCTATTGTTTGTTTTTTAATGTTTGATTGATGTTGTTGTTTTTTCTTTTGAATTTGTTCTCCACGTCTTATTCCATTTTCTGTGTTTAACTTTGTAATTGATTAATGTTGCATTATCCTATAAGCTGTTTGTTATTGTATGGGGCGCCTTTTTATACAAGCTTTTTAAAGTGATTCCCAGTACACATTTTTACACTTAATTATATCTGGTATTTTATATTGTGAATAAACTGAATTGAAACTTTGACTATTTGACGTATAGAGTTACATTTCCATTCATGATTCGATACATTGCGTTGGTATAGCATATACAAGACAAACATAAGTCATGCTCGAAACATAATATCGTTAATAATTAAAGTTATATGTACTTTGCACTTTAAATGTCATTGAGTGTAACACAACCCCCCCCCCCCCCCCCCCAAACAAAAAAGAAGAAGAAAGAAAACAAAAGAAAAATAGAAGACAAACGAAAATGTACTTTGTTTAACCAAAGACATGGCATTATTTGTGTGAAATTGTTAAGTGGACCGCTGTTTCACGTACAAGTTTAACTTCAAACTCAGCAAAATCCCCCTACATACTGCAAACAAATCATTATTTTTGTGTTGTTTTGTGTATTTATGTGTTTGTGTTTTGACGGAAAACGTGTGAAGAGAGAGAAAAAAAAGAGAGTGTGGAGACCTTATGTACACAAATGTGAATAAAAGAAATATTCCATCAAGTCAATTTCAAGCTACTGTAAGTTGTCTATAAAGTCGTATCGAGTAATGGATGCGCATTTGCACAGTCCAGTTGTCATTAATTTGTTATGTTATCAAGAAAGAAATGTATAATTTGCTTTAATTAGTTGTGATTACCCATACCTTTTGAATAGCCTACAATGTTTTTACAATGTTCAACATAATGAAGTGCACCATATAATATATATATTATCTTTAACTTCAAACGACTGCAAACACTGGTCGATTATCTACTTCACTGAACACTTCTGAACTACTTC